>JASPKZ010009810.1:2032500-2142500 GCA_030220185.1 Diploptera punctata | reverse complement strand
GTTTCAAAACAAATGAGAAACATTATGTTTCACTTGTTTGTCACTGCAACCAGATCATATTATTTATTGCTAAAGGATCGCAATGTTGTAAGAATGCAGCCTAGTGGAGAAAAAATGAAACACATCAAACTGTATATTAATTAATTTCTGATGTCCTATGACGTAAATATGTCAATTTTATTTTTCTGGACCGTAAAGTAAAAAAAAATAATGATTATGCTTCTCCATCTTGAAGTATATCGTCCTTCTTTTGTCATAAGTAATGCCACGAGTGATTTCCAAATCATTAATAAATTCACGATTCACGAAGTGAGGAGTGAATTTATCTAGGAAATTTGGAAATCAAGAGTTGGATTTATTAGGACTATTTAATGAATAAAATTAAGCTGTTTACTCACAAATCATTATTTAAATATAGTTATTTTAAAATATTTATATATTTAATGTAAACGGCGATGTTTCAAAACAAATGAGAAACATTATGTTTCACTTGTTTGTCACTGCAACCAGATCATATTATTTATTGCTAAAGGATCGCAATGTTGTAAGAATGCAGCCTAGTGGAGAAAAATGAAACACATCAAACTGTATATTAATTAATTTCTGATGTCCTATGACGTAAATATGTCAATTTTATTTTTCTGGGATGTTATTATCAAGGGAAAAATACGTTTAAGAAAGTGCAAACAGTGGTTTATTTTTTTTTTGTGGTCTAGTTAGCCTTGCTGCAGAGTTATGGGACTTATTCTGGTTTGATTCCTTGTGGAGGAAGAGATTTTCTCATGAACTTTCGACCAATATAGGACGAGTGCTCTCCCAGTATCATGAGGAATATGAGTGGTTACAATAAGTGAAAAAGAAATTCCACTACACTTGATAGTAGCAATTAAGAAAATGTATGAGAAAACAAAAATAAAAATAAATCAAAGGGAATCAATACATATAACAGGAGGAGTTAGACAAGGTTGTCCACTATCAACCACTCTTTTTAACATTTATTTCGACGACGTGATAAGATTATGGAAGCAAATGACGACTGGCGGAATTAACTTACGAAATATACGAGTAGTAATAAAAACAGTAGCCTTTGCAGATGTCCAGATTTTAATAGCAAAAACAGAGGACGAACTACAAAGAATGCTATTTAAACTAAATGAAATATCAAAAAAATACAACATGGAAATATCCTCACAAAAATAAAAAACAATGGCCTTCAAGGACGCTCATCCAATTTGGACAAAGATAATATTAGAAAATAAACCAATAGAACAAGTGGTGAGATATAACTTCCTAGGTTGCGAAATATCATACACAGCGGAAACAGATATAAATAACAAACTAAATAAGTTTAATTATGTAACAGGAACATTGAAAATAACTTTGAAAAATAAAGCCAGGAAAGACTCTAACATTAACTATGATTTGAGGGAAGTAGATTATACAGGGAATGATTGGAAAGCATTAGCTCAGGATAGGGATGTATGGAGAGCTTATGTCCATGCAGCCATGAACCTACGGGTTCGATAGTGCCAGTGAGTAAGTAAGTAAGTAAGACTCTATAATGAAATTATACAAGACAATGGCAGTGCCTATTATTACTTATGGATCCGAAACATGGACAGTGACAACATAACAATCTGCCAGAATACAAGCTGCTGAAATAAGATTCCTCAGACCAATAGCAGGATATCAAAGAACAGACAAAAAGCATAACACAGAAATAAGACAACAACTAAAAGTAGAGGAATTAAACACAACAATAGTGAAACTGGAACAAACCGGAAAGAACACTTGGCAAGGATGACCGAGAATAGAATACCAAAAGCAGCATACAGCTATTCACCACGAGGAAGAAGAAGTCTGGGAAGACCAAAAAAAAGATGGAAAGAGCAGCAATTTGGAGCCGGAACAGGCTAGTAAGTAAGCCTAAACCGTGAAGAAGAAGACGACAATAAGTAGCGGCTCCAGGTTAATTAAACCAACTGTAACGGCTGGGGAACTCAACATGCTGATCACATGTCACCCCTATACTGGCTGGATAATCATCCATCTCTGAAAATAGCACTTGTGGATGTGAGCCCAGCAGGCAGCTCGTAAACCGAGGGCTTCTAGGCGTGTCGCGGCATGAAGTTTAAATTAAATTGCTGGAGTCATATACGGTATATGCCTGACGAATTGACGCGACTTTAAATAACAAAAAAGTAAGAGATAAATTTGAAATAAATCGTGAAACTACAATATGTGATATGCACGCTTGGCAGAATTCTCATCCAGAAAAATGGAAGAGTTCAGTGTATTGTCGATAGATTCTCTTTTTCCGATCACAAATAGGAATCTTAATTCTAAGAATAAAAAGAAGATGGCATTATGTCGTATCTTGCTAAATTTGCCAAGTTGATTCCACATTACGCTTGCGCAGAAAACAGAGATAAAATATAGAAGAAGGAAATAAATGGATGAAAAGTATAAGAGATTGGGGGGAAGAGGATAAGGGAGGAAATCTTTTATATAAAATCTTCTTTCTACACCAAGCAAGTCTCAAAGAGACTGTGGAAGAAGAAAAAAAAGTTAGGTGGGTGGAAGGGTGAGAGTTTGAAGGAGAATGGGAAATGTGCAGAGGCATTCATATCGAAACTAGTGCTTGATGAACCAGAAATAAAAGAGAATCTGAAAGGAAATTGGAGTTGAAATTCTGGAAAGAAGTTAGAGACATCTCTATTGCTATTCGTTTTATCTTTATTTTTTTTTTACAGCAAGGTCTCCAAGTTTTAAATTTAAAATCATTTGGAACCTGATCAAGCTAAAATGTCTTATATAATATAAAATATAAGGCGACATATTAGAGATAAAAAAGGAGAACAAAACACTGGAGTGAATTAAAGATTTGTTTAATGTTAGAGATGACGTTTTTCACAAAATGGCGAACGTCTTGTGTGTTCATGCTCTTACATTGATTACATGCTATAATAACATTGAGACGGACTCATTTTGAGAGAATATTCCTCAGGCCCTGCTATTATATTTGCTGGACATTCTCCAAGAACTTGTATAGGATATCAATGTGCATACAGTGGACGTAAAAAGTATCAGATACATTCAATGAACTGGCTTGTTTCCATACTGCAACTTATTCTGTGTTGTAGCTTCTTCTTATTGTATCTTGTAAGCCCATGTTTCCCTTAACAGAGATTTAGGCGCACTCCCCCTACAGGGAACAATTTGAACTATACTAATTTAGTTACACTTGTTTTCGTATAGATGTCATTTGAGTGGTCCGTGGTCAGCGTTCCGCCTCATACTGACATCTAGGAAACCAAGGTAGTACTAGAACGGAAAATTCGGTATATTTTGCTTAGAGGCCTTTTCATTCAGGCTTAAGGATCTTTTACGAGCCTGAAAATCTTCAGACTCGGGACCCACGGCTTAAAGTCCCTCCCGGAGGACTTGCTCCTTGGATTTTTCCATCCTAAAAAAATCCATCGACCCCGGCCGGGTTTGAACCCGCGACCCTTGGGACCAGAGGCAAGGAGCATAACACTAGTTCACCGCGGCCGATTTGTTGTAGCTTGGCTATGCACAAAATCATCATCATCATCAAACAGGGATTAAGCCTGTTGGCTCGTTCCGGTTTCATGAAAGCTAGAATCGTTAAATTGTTCAGACCATCTTCTGTGTGGGTGTCCAACATTTCTCCTTTCGTGCGGTTTATAATTTAGCAATCATTTTGGAAATATTTTTTTGTCATTCTATCAATATGTTCTTTCCAGGCGTCCCTTATTTAATTATTCGGTCTGTAAGTTTGAAAATATTTAACTCGTACGATGCTATTAACCCGGCTCAGTGTAAACAGGGGGCTTAGGCTGTAACTGTTAACAACTGAATAAAACCTGACAGGCGCGTTCTCGTCGCGGGGGTGAACACTAATATATTAGTGACTAAGTCCTGTCAGGGACCCAGTCTCTCGGGGTATATCGAGAGCCTCTGCCCAGGGATACGGGCGAAGACCTTAACGGCAAGAATAAGAAGATGGAACAAGCTTTCAAACATTGTAATTGGCGGAAAAGACAACCCTCTCCTTCAAATATAAAATTTCAAAATTTAACTTCATTAAAAAATCTTTTCTTTTAAAAATTCATTAGATATTTATAAATTCAGCCTTCTACGTACTGCCTTTTTATGTACAAAAACTGCTGTACAATTATTTTGGACGCCAACTTTCTCCGGGGTAACAAGGAGAAAGCCCTCAACGGTCTGAGAAGAACGAAAGAGGCAACTCTCCCACTAGGGCTGATATAATGGAGGTTATGACGATGCACCTTAAGAATCAATACTAGTAAAATTCATATCAAATTCAGTTGAGGTGAAGTCATATGATGAAAGTTAAAAATTAAATTGTACTTGTTGGTAGGTGCAGTCGTCCTCAACTTTGTTTATATAATGTATATAAAATTAACTGGAGCGCTTTCGGAAGTTACCTTCCATCTTCTGCAGGTTGAGTTTCCGTTACTTCTTGTTGTTGAGTACGGTGATGTTTACTCCAACTGTTTGTAGCAGCAACTGACTTGTTTTTGACGATCTCGTATAATGGGTTTGACTGGGGTGCGTTCTCATTGAGAAGTGAGGTGTTAACAATGAGAACGCACCCCAGTCAAACCCATTATACGAGATCGTCAAAAACTTGTTAGTTGCTGCTACAAACAGTTGGAGTATACATCACCGTACACAACAACAACAAGTAGAGGAAACTCAACCTGCAGAAGATGGAAGATAACTTCCGAAAGCGCTCCAGTTAATTTTATATACAATATATTAACAAAGTTGAGGACGACGGCACCTACCAACAGGCACCTTAAGAAGGCAGCCTCTTCAATCGTCTAACCTGCGAGGTACCAGTAACACCTTCAGGGGACAATTTACATTACTAAATGTTCTTATGAAAGCAACCGGACAGGCTATGCACAACATGTTATGCTAATACATTATTATGTTTAACGTACAATTCCGACTACTCAAAACAATGTTCTCCTCTGCCCTCTTTTTTCGCCAATCAGTGTAAATACCCAAATCGCTTCAAATGGAGATGATATTGACATAAAAACAATGCTGATGTAATTAAACATTTCCCTAGGTTAGTCTACAAGTCAAATCAATTCGCTTAATATCAGTAACTAATTAACTCACTGGTGCTATGGAACCCGTAGGTTCATAGCCACGCGGGCATAAGCTTTCCATACATGCCTATTCTGAGGTAAAGTTTTCCAATCACCCTCTGTATAATCTACTTCCCTCAACTCGTGGTTAATGTTATTCTCCCACATTCTTGGCCTATCTATTAAGCACTTTCCCCGATGGTTTTCCTAAAATAATTTTCTATGCCCCTCTTTCATTCCCTAATCTTGCTACGTGTCCTGCCCATCGCAGTCTACGAGACTTGATTGTTTTCATTACATGTGGTTTTCCATAAAGATAATGTAGATAACAATTAAGTAGATTTCTCCAATCGCCTGTCTGTTCATCTCTTTCTGTAGCTCACTGTTAAAGTAGTTTTCTCCATTCGCTTATTTTTCGTCTCTCTCTTTAGTCCAAAATACGATAAAAGTTGATAAATTAAATTATCTTTCCTTCTTTATTGTTCTAATGAAAATCTACAGTTCGTATGATACTCGTATATTTAATTTAACATTTTAATAAATACATTTTAACCAGAAACACACTGTATTTATTCGACTACGATATAAAAAGTAACCCATAAAGTGCGTTCAAATGTCCGTCACGCAGAAATTGCTCGCTTAAACTAAGCGAATACCTCAGCAATCGAATGTATGGTCCAATTTTCCTGGTTTACGGAAAGTATATTTATTTTGTTAATTTTGAGAAACTCAATTTCTGATGTTGGTTTTATTTAAAAGTGTCACACTTCAGTCAAAACAAGCCATGCATAACCGTAAGTAAGGGGCGGATTCCTAAGACATGTCATATTTTTACCAAAGCCTATACAGTAAGCTTCAAGTAAGTAAAAACATTTTATATATGATCCCTATTAGGTTCGTCTTCCGGGCATATAGGCCGTGGTCCAGTCGTTCTTCTACTCGACGTTTCGTCTACTGCTGCGGTAGACATCTTCAGGAGATACTGCGTGCTCTCTGTGAACTCCTCAACAGTCGGCTGCAGTCTGCAGCCGACTGTTGAGGAGTTCACAGAGAGCACGCAGTATCTCCTGAAGATGTCTACCGCAGCAGTAGACGAAACGTCGAGTAGAAGAACGACTGGACCACGGCCTATATGCCCGGAAGACGAACCTAATAGGGATCAAGACGCCGGCCGTGAAAGCCTACAGTTATACATTTTATATATGCCTTATTATTAAGATTAAGATTTTTTTATTGGGTCTTAAAAGTCATATTTCTCACTTTGCAGATCTTTGGTCATACTTCTGCTTATTTCTATGATGAAGTCATGTTTTGGTCATATTTTGGTTTCAGCCTAGTCATCAGGCGATTGTAAATAACCAACATTGTATCTGTATAAAAATCGTAGTTTCACAGTTCAGTTGTTTCTATGGTTTCTGTTAACAGGTAGCAAAAGTTTTCACTGAACAATAGAAGATGTCCTTTTTCTTATGAAACAATTGAAAAAGTATATGAATGAACAATTAATATAGTAAGGGCAAAAAATTCATTCAATTATAAGGTCATATTTAAACCTTTTTTTACGTCATAGAAATCCGTCCCTTAACCTTTATTATTATTATTATTATTATTATTATTATTATTATTATTATTATTATTATTATTATTATCATCATCATCATCATCATCATCATCCTATAAAATGTTGTTTGTACATGAAATTTACATTGCTACATTTAATTATCTTTAACTGTTTATAATTAAAAACGTGAAGTGATCCCACAACAGGCCCGGAGACCCTAGTAGGAGGTTAAGGCTCCCACTTTTTCTAGAGAATCGGCACTTTATGTCAGCCCTGCGTGACGGCCGCCTTTACCCCCAGAACAAGCGTCTGGTACTCATTTCCGTTAGAGGCTGAGTCGACCGCAGGGCCATAGTGCCGCCAGAGGGTTTGGGTCAGTTTAAAAATCCTGACCCCAACGGGACTTGAACCCTCGACCCTCCGGCTTGTAGCTCAGTGCCTTAACCACTACGCTACGGCGTGCCCCTGTTTGTAATTAGTATAGTGTATATCTATATTTGTCAAATATTTATTTGTATTTGTGCTGGTTGAGTGGAAGAGAAGGCCTTATGGCCTTAACTCTGCCAGAATAAATAAAGCATTATTATTATTATTATTATTATTATTATTATTATTATTATTATTATTATTAATATTATTATTATTATTATTATCATTATTAACTTTTATAAGATTCATGATGTGTTCGGTTGAGGTTTATTCAAAATTAATATAAAATTATAGAATATTCACCTGAAGGTCCGTCTCCTCAACTTAGTTATAATTTAACTGTAGCGCTTTCGGGACTTGTCCCATCCTGCCGATGATGGGACAAGTCCCGAAAGCGCTACAGTTAAATTATAACTAAGTTGAGGAGACGGACCTTCAGGTGAATATTCTATAATTTTATATTAATTTATCATTATTAGTTATTAACTACTTGCATATTGTTGTATAATTTGACACCAATTCAAATAATGTCTCCCGATTCGCTTTCCATAATCTTTTCCTCGTTTTTTTATATATCTTGTAAATATCATATATTCAATTCGTTAAATTTAGTGTAAATCAAATTACATTATAAATATTAATTCTATTATATTCATAATTTGTAATCGTTTATATATATATATATATATATATATATATATATATATATATATATATATATATTGTAATTTAGATTTAAGACTTTTCTTTTGTTTGTATTTTTTTAAACCTGGTTGAGTGGTAGACAAGGCCTTAAGGCCTTAACTCTGCCAGGTAAAATAAAGCTATTATTATTATTATTATTATTATTATTATTATTATTATTACTTCATTAAAAATATTAAATAAACTAAACTAATGCATCTTATTGCCAATTTAATGGTTAATTAAACTGTATGGCGTAGGTCTATATTGGAACGAATCAAACATGGCGGTTATTAGTTTTTAATGACTTGTTTCAGGCAAACTCCGACTTCTAATAGTCGGATTTCGCTGATTTTTGTAGAATACCTTCCTCGATTTATTTCAGTAACATATACTGAGTTTCGTTGTGAAAAATAGAAAATTGTGACTGCTAGTGCGATTTTTAAATTTTAGTTTCTGATGAACTCCTACAGTTAATGGTCCTATTTTGCTTGTTAACAAACTCAACCTTACATTTTTCACTTAATCACTATATCCCAAGTTTAATTTCGATTAAACGAAAATTGTGGCCGCTATAGCATTAACTGATATATAGGGCCTATATATGACCAGCCTCATGGGCTTATGGTCAGTGTTCTTGACTACAGTACATGAGGTCCCTTGTTCGATTTCTGGTCAAATCATAGGAATTTTTCCTAAAATGGAATTATTCATGTGGTTCCCCATGGTCTGCAATGTAGGATACGTTTAGGTTAAGAACTATCCTGGCGCTTCATTATCATTTATCACCCATCTTATCATCGGGGTAACGTAACTCCGCCTTCCAAGTACCCCAACCTAAGAAATGGATTACCATTCCGCCAATGCCAGGAGAGAAAGCCAGAACTGTCTTAAGAGACATGTGGTATTAGAAAAAAAAATATATATATATGGGGCACGGCGTAGCGTAGTGGTTAAAGCACTGCGCTACAAGCCGGAATGTCGAGGGTTCAATTCCGGTGGGGTCATGATTTTTAAACTGACCCAAACCTTCTGGCGGCACTATGACCCTGGAGTCGACTCAGCCTCTAATGGAAATGAGTACCGGACGCTTGTTCTGGGGATAAAGGCGGCCGTCACGCAGGGCTGACAACCCGGCTGACATCAAGTGCCGATTGTCAAGAAAAAGTGGGGAGCCTTAACCTCCTACTTCCCCCAAGGGTCTCCTGAGGCCTGTAGTGGGATCACTTAAAAAAACTTTATATATCCATCCATAGTAATTCTGCCCGAAGGCAGGTCCTTCACTGCAGTCATAGCATTTTCATGCTATGCTTGCAGCTTTATTAGGGAATTGTGTAGGTGTGGTAGCTTCCCGTTGATTTCCACACCGGTGAAGGATGATATAATGATAATGGTAAGGATGGTAATGATAATGATAATGATAAGGATGATGGCCATATGATTTCGGGGACCGTTTGGGCCTAAAAGTTTTCCTGACATTTGTCTTACAGGTGAGGAAAAACCCCGATAAAAAACTTTATATGTATATATATATATTGGTCATAGTCATTTTCGGTGTGCATTGGATGAGATCGGCGAAGATACACGATTTTTAAAATAATATTTTCATGGGAACCCCTAAATAACTTCATTCTTTCGGAGTTCGTTAATACGTTACTAATAAACGTAAAATATGCTGAATCTAAAATATACACTAATAAAAAATATCAATAATTGAATAAATTCATACTGCTAGTGGGTTAATTAGTTTAGTTATCATTTTCTAATATAGTTAAGAATAAATTGAGGAAAATTTATGAAAATATAATTGGAGAAGAGCAGAATGGATTCAGAAAGGGTAGATCTTGTACAGATGGATTCTTTACTCTAAAACTACTATTAGAAAAGCACAAGGAATTCAATATAGAAACTCATATCGCCTTCGTTGACTTCATAAAGGCTTTTGACAAAGTAGACAGAAATATATTACTACAAATTTTAGCTGATGATAACATTCCACAACAATATATTACTAATATCTTCAACATCTATAAAGATAATTAAGTCTCTGTTAAACAAGATGGCAAATTATCTTCTTGGGAAAAGATCAACACTGGAGTAAGACAGGGATGTGGACTTTCACCGGTGCTTTTCATTATATACATGAATAAATTAATAAATGAATGGAGGAAAACACAACGAGCATATATACCCATCAATAGGAACCTCAAACTCGATGCTATTCTTTTTGCAGACGATTTAGCTCTTCTGGCACTTTCCGAAAATGATTTGCAACGATCAATTTATAATTTACAAAAAATAGGTGCCAAATTTAATATGGAAATATCAATTAACAAAACTAAAATTATGGCATTTCATGGGAAGGACTCCATACAAAGTAAAATCTGTCTCCAGAATAAAATTTTAGAGAGATCTAATCAATTTAAATATCTTGGATATTATCTCTCTATCTGGGATGAAAAGGATATCCCTGAAAAAGTTACTAGTTATAATAAAAGTTTAGGAATTATTAATCAAGTTATGAAACCATCCCTTGTACAAAAAACACCAGATTACGTTTATATAACACTTTGGCTAGACCAGTGTTGACCTATGGTAGTGAAGCATGGACACTAAAAAAAAACATGAAAGCAGAATAACGGCTTGTGAAATGAGATTCATGCGCAGAACAGTGGGTTACACCAGATGGGATCGGAAAAGGAACAACGATATCTTAAAAGAATTGAAGACTACGCCAATTTTGGAATATATTAAACAGTATCAACTAAATTGGAAACACCATCTTGAAAGAATGAGTTCAAATCGGATCCCCAAAGCTGTTTATAATTATATACCAAGAGGACGAAGATCACTGGGCCGTCCTATGAAACGCTGGAGGGAAAATTTTCTATAGGATCGTAACAGGCCTTGGCCTAATACTTGGAAGGAAGAAGAAGAAGAAGTTATCATTTTCCTTGACGAATGAGGAAATTAATAAAAAACCTCAGGTTGGTCGGTACCGAAGATTGAACCTGGGACTTTCGTAATACGATTAATGCACAAAAAATGAAATTGCATTATGTTTGCGCATCACCCATCCATCGAAGCATCCACATAAATACCCATCCATTATTCCAGTCATCCATCCATTCATGCATCCATTGATCCACTCAGCGAAGCCTGTAACTATCTAGTTATCCAGTCATGGAGGCATGAACCAGCCATTGAAGCCACAGAGATAGCAAGCGCACCCTTCCGCCCCGCAGCTGAACTTGATCAACAAAAGAATGCTCGTAATCCTCTTTAAATGTCACAAGTTGAATACAACTGCTATTGTCCGCATTACGTACACACACAAACTCACAAAGGAGTTTCCAATTTTTTACGGTCGACTGCTTCTTATACATTAAGGAAGGAGAGTCCTCAGAGACAGGAGATGCGAGGCAAAAGGGGCTTATTCCACTCCGCCGACCATGAAATTAATAATTAAGGACCAAGAGATTAACTGAAATATGAGCCATCATGGAGTTCTTATTAGTTTTTTTCCATATTTATGTATTTCGAATAACTGGCTCGGAAATTAAATGGAAATTTATTAGAGTTTCATATTCACTTAAGTTCTTTATTGAATACAAAAATGCTGTACAATTCAATGTTTAAAATACGGTAGTGATTTCGTCCAAGATTATAAACCTATTATGGAAATTAAGCCAAATCTCAATACACAGAATTTAATAGTAGTAAATTCATGTTATAAACAGATAGACTAAATATATAGTTTTTATTTAGTTAATTCATATTAAAACAGATTTTTATTTAGTTATTTCATATTAAAACAGATTTTTATTTAGTTACTTCATATTAAAACATATTTTTATTTAGTTACTTCATATTAAAACAGATTTTTAATTAGTTATTTCATATTAAAACAGATTTTTATTTAGTTATGTCATATTAAACAGATTTTTATTTAGTTATTTCATATTAAAACAGATTTTTATTTAGTTATTACATATTAAAACAGATTTTTATTTAGTTATTCCATATTAAAACAGATTTTTATTTAGTTACTTCATATTAAAACATATTTTTATTTAGTTACTTCATATTAAAACAGATTTTTATTTAGTTATTTCATATTAAAACAGATTTTTATTTAGTTATGTCATATTAAACAGATTTTTATTTAGTTATTTCATATTAAAACAGATTTTTATTTAGTTATTACATATTAAAACAGATTTTTATTTAGTTATTCCATATTAAAACAGATTTTTATTTAGTTACTTCATATTAAAACAGATTTTTATTTAGTTATTCCATATTAAAACAGATTTTTATTTAGTTATTTCATATTAAAACAGATTTTTATTTAGTTATTACATATTAAAACAGATTTTTATTTAGTTATTTCATATTAAAACAGATTTTTATTTAGTTATTTCATATTAAAACAGATTTTTATTTAGTTATTTTATATTAAAACAGATTTTTATTTAGTTATGTCATATTCTGGTCTATTACGGTCTCAATCCAACGTTTGAAGCCCTAGTGGTCTATTACGGTCTCAATCCAACGTTTGAAGGGTCTGCCCAAATATCTCTTGCCTGGTGGCTGGTAATTTATGATTTGACGTGGTATTCTTGTTCTGCTTATTCTTCTTACGTGAGATTTCCAGTTGTTTCTGTATTTTTGTACATATTCCATGAGTGATTCTGTTTGTAATTTATTATTATGATTATTATTATTAGTTGTAGTAGTAGTAGTAGCAGTAGCAGTGAACCGAAAGTGCCTTTCTGCGGTTCAGTATGGTATCTTTGTTCTCCTCCCTACTACAGAACATTTATGAAATATGCCAATGTCCTGTTTTCCCTGTGCCTACCCCTCCCCTTTTCATCCTTTCCGCCGCGCATCTCTACGGCGCATATCCCCTCTACTTGCGAACCTTTATATACATTGTACTCTTACCGAACATTATCATTCGATCAGCCTAGCAACCGGCGTTTGGGTTATTTAAAGACGGATTCAAAGGTGGAATCCAGTTCCAGCTCACCATGCGACTGGAAGGTTAATATGGTGGTCTATATAGACAAGTTGATTGAGGCCGAGAAGAGGTCTGTTTTGAGTTAGTCCAGCAATGTACGGAAGAAGTGATTCCTAAAGCTTGGACACGTGTGTGAGTGTGGTATTATGTATGGTATGTTATTTATTCAGTTATTTTTATAGCTATGCTTGGTCGTTTGATCAAGAATCATCTTTTGTTATTAATTTATTGTTTTATTTAAAAACCAACTTGTTTATATTAAAAGGTTATCTTTTTAAACAACGCCCCTCTGTTATTATTCAAGTATAAGTAGTTGTTCACTCTCCTATACAAAAATCACTCACTATATGCTTTTAATAATCTGTATCTATATATGTATATATGTTCATCAGGGAAAGAAAGATGAATTAATAGCTGCCTTTCATGGGCCCGAGGCAAGCTGCTTTCTTACAGATAACTTCTTTGAATATCAGGACCACATTAATAAATACAGCAAATTACAAAGCCCGATCCCGGACAAGTGTTACGTTGAGCGTGGTTTGCTTTTCTAAACCCACAAATGGTAGTAGAAGCGTGGTTTTGGGTTTCGTAACCCCCACAAATGGTAACAGAGCGCTGGTATCTTGCCAGCACAGCAGCAGTAGTAGTAGTAGTAGTAGTAGCAGTAGGAGGAGTTTTTGTATTATGCATTGATTTTATTTTCATTTGTGCCACGCGAAAAATTATTTTCGTTTTATTGTAGGCAGGACATATGGCACGAATGTGGATTTAAAGATGGGCACGGAAGCTTTGTAGGAAAACCAGAAGGAAAACGGCAGTTGGTAGACCAAGAATGAAATGGGAGAATAACATCAATCATGATTTGAGGGAAGTAGATTATACAAGGGATGATAGGAAAACATTAGTTCAGGTTAATGAGTTAGTTGTTATTATTGCCATATTATTATTATTGTTATTATTATTATTATTATTATTATTATTATCATCATCATCATCATTTAAGTACAGAAATTGATGTCTTAAGAAGATGAGCTGGAAAATCTAGAATGGATAGAATACGAAATAATAAAATAAGGGAAATTATGGGTGCACAAGAGGAGCCGGACATCATAGACATTATAGAAAAGAAAAGATTACAGTGGTATGGCCATGTCAAAAGAATACCAGAGCAAAGATCGCCTAAAATTGTTATGGAATGGATTCCAATGGAAAGGAGGAAGAGAGGAAGACCGAAGAAAACTTGGATAGAAGCAGCTATGAATATCAGAGGATTCTCCGAAGATCAATGGATAGGCAGAGAGGAATGGCATTTGGTTTCCTGAAGACGGCGGCAGCTGCTATTGATACCGGATTATTATTATTATTATTGTTATTATTATTATTATTATCGTCACTGTTTTTATTTTCATTTATGCAACACTGATGACTATTTTCGTTTTATTGTAGGCTACAAGCGTTTTAGTTGCATTATTTTGAAATTAATCTACTTTTTATTTCAATCTCCGTTAGAATAAATAGTGTAGAACTATTAAGAACCGAGAGAACGAAAACTAATACTATTAACTGAATGTTGCTATGTCATCGTAGAACCATATAACATTGTTGCATTGAGAAGTGGAAATAAGTGCCGCCTACATTATGTGATGAGCGAGTAGGTCATCTCGAGGGAAAAGAAATAAAAAATAATAATAAAGGAATAAAAACACGATTAGATTTTTTTGAAAAGTGTAAGTATGAAAATTGATGGGAATTACTGTGGAGAGGTACGTGATAGTGCGCTGTGGTCTGGGGAGGTACGGCAACTGCACAAATTAATACCAGCACACTATAATCTCCACTTAAATAGCTGCTTGTGATGCATTCTTTTAAATTACCTTTGAATCTCTCAATCTAAATACTGACTTTCAACACAAATTTCTCATACTTGCTTTACGATAACATTATATATGTTTAATAGTCTATACTTTCTTGCACCTTGCTCAACTGTTAACTTTATGGTCCTATAGCCAATTAATAATAATAAATTGGTAAGAGGCACTCGAAAGAGCATTTTATAAGTTTATGATTTGTCTTTTATGAGTTCGTTCAGTGATCCTGTCCATATTCTGCATTGTTTGTAATGGTATCGCTCACACTTTTGGTCGCATATCTTGCATTCACACGAATCACTCGGTTGGTGGAATTTTGTATTTTTGCACATTTTGTGATGATATCCGTGTGTTGCTAAACCTATGATTCTGTGCCTTTGTGGTTGGTTACTTCCAGTCCACTCTCTGTTTACCATGGCATCTGAGGCGTAGAAATCTTCGTCGATCTCTTTTTCTCTCTGTTTCTTTTTTTCGATAACTTTCTTATATGGCTCCGTTGCTGGCAGTAGTATCCTTTGCCTCAGGTCCTCTAGGAAGAAGGTTTCTCTGGCTAGCATATAGGCCATTCTATTTGGTGTGTATTTGCTTGCACCTAATGCCTTTTTTATGAATCTTGGTTTTACTTTTTCTAACCTCTCCAAATCGCTGGTCGATAGTTTCTCCCATATCAGTATCTAAAAAATTAAGAATAAAATATATGAAAATCAGAATGATTGATAGGTTAACCCCCGTATGTGACGATCGGGGTGATCACTGATGCGAATAATTTCATGGCTGTGACTAATTTTAACGATGTGATGTAATGTAACCTTTCTCCTTTAGGGTCCTGCCTTATAACCGAATGCATTAAGGCATGATAGATAAGCGAAGGGTTACGGGATTAGCACAGGTTCAAATCCCCATGGGGGAAGAAATTTTCTCGTGAAATTTCGGCCAGTATTTTGAAAAGGTCGATGAATTTAAATACTTAGTAACAATAATTACAAAAAGGAATGAGATGCAAAAATAAATTAAATATAAGCTCAAACCTGGAAATGCATGCTATCATAGCGTTATAGGGATTCCTGTCATCCCAACTCTTTCAAAAGATATTAAACTGAAAATATATAGGCTTAAACCGTTATTCTTCCAGTTATATTATATGGATCCGAAACATTGACTCTTACTTTAAGAGAGGAAAGGAGATTACAAGTATTTGAGAATAAAGTTCTTAGGAATATTTTTGGACCAAAGCTAGATGAACAGACAAGTGAATGGAGAAGCCTTCATAACAGTGAACTACATGGTCTTTATAGGAAGCCAGATATAATAAGAACAGTTAAACCTCGTAGACTGCGATGGGCAGGACATACGGCACGAACGGGGAATGAGAGAGCTGCATGGAAGCTTCTTAAAGGAAAACCAGAGGGAAAACGCCCTGCTGGTAGACCAAGAATGAGGTGGGAGACTAAGATTAACCATGATTTGAGGGAAGTAGATAATACTGGGGATGATTAGAAAACGTTAGCTCAGGATAGGGATGTATGGAGAGCTTATTTCCGCGTGGCCGTGAACCCGAGGTCGTTAGTGCCGGTGCAGTCGGCCGCAGTGGGCTAGTGGTTATTTTTCTTGCTTCTCGTCGCGGGTTCAAACCCGGCCAGAGTCGATAGATTTTTTTTTAGGATGGAAAATCTATGCAGGCATTATATGGAAAGCACATATTAGGGGACCAGATTCACACAAGAATTGGAATCATGAATAGAATCAATAAAATTAAGACAGCAACATCTCGATTAAAATACACCGCTGTGGTCTCGAGGTAAGTACTGCCTTGTCACGCAGCGGGACCGGGTTCGATTCCCGGTCGGGACAAGTTTCCTGGTTGAGGTTTTATTTCGGGTTTTTTCCTAACCTGCAAGGCAAATGTCGGGATACTTAAGGCTCAAACGGTCCCCGGACATCATCTGGCCATCATTATCATTACAGCCCGGATTTGTATGCGAAATGCGTTCTGTTTTACGCATTAAAAAGAATGCGGAAATGTTTTGTATGTTAAGTGGTCCCTTCACAGACAATTTGAGCGGTATTTGATAATGCATAGAAATACATATTCCGGAGGAAAATGCTTATTTTAGATTTTTAATGCATAAATTCATATTTTCCTCCTAAATGCGATATTGAATTACAATCTTCCCTTCAGCTAATTACTAATAGTTAATGAATTATTAATTATTTTTTTTATTTTTTTTAAATTTAATAAAGTCTGGACTACATCTCCAGATATCAGCTAAACTGGAAGGAACATGTCTCAAGAATGGCTAGATCCAGGATCTCCAAGCAATAATGAATTACTGTCCAAATGGGAAACGGTAACTTGGTCGACCTATGAAAAGATGGCACGAAAACCGCTTTCTCAGGCCGTAACAGTTCTTCTAGGACTAATACCTGGCAGGATGATGATGATCATCATCATCATCATCATCATCATCATCACTCCAAGGATTAGGCAATTGCCCGTTCCGACTTCATATTGCATCAGCCCAACGTCTTCTAGGTCTTCCAACATCACGCCTTCCTCTTGCTTGATAATTTCTGGCTAACAATGGATATCTCTCCTTGCTCATTCCATCCATGTGATCAATCCATTTCTGTCTGTAATTCGTGACTTTATCCATATAGGCTGAAGGCTGTACTTTCAATTCTTCTCTTATATCCTCATTTCTTATTCTATCAAGTCTTGTACATCCTTTTACTTGTCTTAGGAACCGCATCTCTGCCGTCTGTATTCTATCCCTCTGTCTTTTCACTGGAGCCCAAGTTTCACATCCATACAATATTGTGGGAACCGCCATAACATTATACATTTTTATCTTGGTTTCTTTTCTAATTTTATTTTTGAATGTTCTCTGTATTGTTCCACACACCGTCTGAAATTTATTTATTTTGGAGTCAATATCTCTTTCCACATTGTAGCCAACATCACAGCCCAAATATTTGAAACTAGACACCTGTTCTATACTTTGATTTTCTAAAATAATTTTGGTTCTCACTGGATCTCTTCCTCTAAAAGCCATGGTCTTCGTTTTCCTTACAGAAATTTTTAGATCGTATAATTTACATATTTCATTTAATGCATGCATTGATTTCTGTAAGTCGTCTTCATTTTTCTGTATTATGATTACATCGTCAGCAAATAAAAGATTATTTATGCACATTTTATTATCCATTCTTATTCCTGGATTTACTAAAACTTTCCATTTATTAAAAATATCGTCTATATATATATTAAACAAAGTGGGTGATAAACTACATCCTTGTCGTAATCCATTATTTGTTTTGATTGCATCTGTTCTTTTGAATCCGGTATCTATAATTATATTTGTGTCTTCATATAATGTCTTTATTGTTTCTACAAGGCACAGCGGGTATCCTTTCATTCGTAATATTTCCCATAATTTTTGTCTGTTTACTCGATCGAAGGCCTTATCCAAATCTATAAATCCTATGTGAGTTTCTAAGTTATGTTCTCTTCTCTTTTCTATGAGTTGTTTCAGTGTAAAGACATTGTCTATACATGACCTTCCCTTTCTGAATCCACTTTGATTTTCACTTATTATTACTTCTGTTATGTTTCTCAATCTATTATTTATTATTTTCGTATATATTTTGTAGCCAGTATTCATTAAGCTAATCCCTCTGTAATTCTCGTAATTTCTCCGGTCTCCTCTTTTGAATATATTCTTGACAATTGCTGTTTTCCAAGTGGTTGGAATCCCATAGGTCTGCCAACATATATTAATTAGATGAAGTATTCGTGATGATGATGATGATGAAATTAATAAAGTATATTCAATCCAAGGAATATAAGCGTAACTTGTATATTTACATCTGTGTAAGAGGGGAATACCCGTGGGCCTTGAGAAATAATATTACTGTATTGTAGATGAGGTTGCGGCATCAGACGAGGTTATGCAAACTAATAGGATACTACAAGGAGACCCCATCAGCCCGCTACTATTTAACATAATGACGGCTGACATTGGGAAAGCAACGAACGGGACCACGCTGGTAATGTATGCGGACGACATGGCCATTGGGGCAGAAAACAAAGAAGAATTGCAAAAAGGCATAGATGGGATACAACGATGGGCTATGGAAAATGAGTTCAAGATAAACAGCAACAAAACCGTACAAATGGTTTTCAAGAAAGGAGGAAGAACAGCGGCAAGTGATAATCTAAAACTAGGAGAAGAACCGATAAGAATGGTCTACAAATTCAGATATTTAGGCATAACACTGCAGCCAACAACAAAGTCTTTCAGCGCACATGTGCAGGAGAGAGCAGCAGCAGCTATAAGAGCTATGTGCAGTATCAAAGACATCACATCGTTAAAATTAGTCACAGCCATGAAATTGTTCGCATCAGTGATCACCCCGATCGTCACCTACGGGATAGAACTGATATGGGAGAAACTATCGACCAGCGATTTGGAGAGGTTAGAAAAAGTAAAACCAAGATTCATCAAAAAGGCAATACACACCAAATAGAATGGCCTATATGCTAGCCAGAGAAACCTTCTTCCTAGAGGACCTGAGGCAAAGGATACTACTGCCAGCAACGGAGCCATATAAGAAAGTCATCGAAAAAAAGAAACAGAGAGAAAAAAAGATCGACGAAGATTTCTACGCCTCAGATGCCATGGTAAACAGAGAGTGGACTGGAAGTAACCAACCACAAAGGCACAGAATCATAGGTTTAGCAACACACGGATATCATCACAAAATGTGCAAAAATGCAAAATTCCACCAACCGAGTGATTCGTGTGAATGCAAGATATGCGACCAAAAGTGTGAGCGATACCATTACAAACAATGCAGAATATGGACAGGATCACTGAACGAACTCATAAAAGACAAATCATAAACTTATAACTTAATGCTCTTTCGAGTGCCTCTTACCAATTTATTATTCCTAAAATCGCATTTGATGAGCTTAGTGAAGTATTAAATAAAAATCCTGGCTACAATAGAATTTGTCAAATTAGCAAAATGCTCTCTGGTGATAGCGAAAAAAATGTAACCGAAGAGCAATTGACTGATGAAGAACTGTGGTGTTTTTTTACATTCACTTGTGACTTCATGTGTTGTAGAAAGGACATTTTTATAAGTAATGCTACGAGTGATTTCCAAATTATCGATAAATTCACGACTCACGAAGTGAGGAATGAATATTTGAAAATCAAGAGTGGCATTTGTTAGGACTATTTATCGAATAAAATTAAGCTCTTTACTAAAAAATAATTAATTGAATATAGTTACCGAAGTTTTAAAATATTTATAAATTTAAAGTAAACGGCGATGTATGAAAACAAATTAGAAATATGAGGTTATGCATATTCACTGCAACTCGATCATATTATTTATTGCCAAATAGGATCGCAATATTGTAAGAATGCACTCTAGTGGAGAAATAATGAAACACATCAAACTATTATAATCAACATTAAAGGTTATTCAATTATATTTTGAATAAATAACTCAGTGAAATCACTGAATCTATTCATTATTTGCTATATTCAATGTATTTGTTGGAGAAAAATAATGGTCTAACCTGTTCAGAATATTAAAAAAGGAGGAGCTTTCTTTATCACAAAAACTGGAGCTGATAAAGAGAAATCGATAAAGAGCGAGGTGAAACACGACTGTCCTTGATGTAAAACAGAATTTATTGAAACGTGATTGGTCATTGACCACCATTTGCGACATGAGTTAAATAGTCAATGAATAAACCCTTCTTTACTGACAGACGAAGGAGCCACACAAGAAAACCTCATGAAAACCTTCCTTAACAACTCTGACAGCCAGGAATAAGATTACCGACAAAGCAAATTTATTTGATTTTATTACAATCTATGTTTGCATATTTATGGTGCATATTTTCTACATGTTTCATACATATTTAGTACTTTATTATGCATACAAATCCAGGCTCTAATTATCATCAATATCATATATGCATTGCAGAGACTCTTGATGTCCCAACTCCTTTCAAAAAACGTTAAACTGAAAATATATAAAACTATTATTCTACCAGTTATATTATATGGGTGCGAAACATGGACTCTTACTTTAAGGGAGGAAAGGAGATTACAAGTATTTGAGAATAAAGTACTTAGCGCCGTAGCCGAGCGGTTAAGGTAGGAAGCCTTGGCGCAGAGCTACGGGACTTGCGCTGGTTCGAGTCTCCATGGGGGAAGAAATTTCCTCATGGTATTTCGGCCAGTATGGGACCGGTGCCCACCCAGCATCGTGAGGCAATTGGGTAGCTACAACAAGTAGCGGCTCCTGGTTGAGGAACCAGCTATAACGGCTGGGGGACTCGACATGCTAACCACATGTCACCCCTACACTGGCTGTTGATCATCCACCTCTGTGATTGACACATGTGGATGTGAAGGGCCAGCAGCCGGCTGGTAAAAGGGCAACCGCTGAAAAGTGGAAAGATCCCTCAATCGGAAAATTTTTGGACCAAAGAGAGATGAACAGACAGGTGAATGGAGAAGACTACATAACAATGAACTACATGGTCTTTATAGGAAGGCAGATATAATAAGAACAGTTAAGTCTCGTAGACTGCGATGGGCAGGACATGTCGCACGTATGGGGAATGAAAGACTTGCATGGAAGCTTCTTGTAGGAAAGCCAGAGGGAAAACGCCCAGTTGGTAGACCAAGAATGAGGTGGGATAATAACATTAACTATGATTTGAGGGAAGTAGATTATACAGGGAATGATTGGAAAGCATTAGCTCAGGATAGGGATGTATGGAGAGCTTATGTCCGCGCGGCCATGAACCTACGGGTTCGATAGTGCCAGTGAGTAAGTAAGTAAGTATCATATTCATCTCATTGGATTAAGTTTAGGATGAAGGCCTCTCCTGGTGCATCATTCATTACCCATCGCATTCACCCATCATATCAATGGGGCATCGTAACCCGCCTTCCAGGCTCCCCAACCTCAGAAGTGAGTTACAATACGCCAATGCCAGGAGAGAATACCAGAAATGTCGAAATGACAAACTGGTGACATTATAAAAAATCTCGATTAAACACTGTTCTAGGGGATATGCCTAAAGACATCAACAATAAAAACAAAATCTAATAATAATTATTATACAATAATTGCATAATTTAACAATTATTGTTACGGCTGAGAGACATGGCATTTGAAAGCAAGAACAATAGAGAAATTATATTAAATTGAAATTGACTCCTAAAACCGATCATCAAGGGTTTCAAGGACAGAAAAAATATGAATAATAGTATAACTGTAAGAGAAAATACTTAAGTGCAAGAATCCTTAGACATTATGAAAACAACAGAAATAAGATGTTTTGTACAACAATTGAATTAAGATATTTTGGACATATGAAAAAGGATTTCAGAAGATAGATTACCGGAGTTTCATGAATGGGATCTGATAGGAAGAAGGTGAAGACCAAAACTACATGGATGCAGGGAGCAATCAGATTAATGGAAGGAAGAGGCTTGGTGGAAACAATCTGGAAAAATATAAAGAAATGGTGAAAGGCTATAAATTTTGAAATGGGGATAGGAAGATGTCAAAAATATTTTGAAACAAAAATAAATATATTATTGTTATTATTATTATTATTATTATTATTATTATTATTATTATTATTATTATATGTTTTTATATCCAATGTCCCAGATAGTCATTTCGACATGTCTGGTTTCTCTCCTGACATTGGCGTAATTGTAACCCACTTCTGAAGTTGGGGCGCCTGGAAAGCGGAGTTACGTTACCCCAATGATGGATGATAAATGATAATGCAGCGCCAGGAGAGTTCTTAACCTAAACGTAACCTAATTTCCAGATCATTGACAACCACAGGAATAATTCCCTTTAAGGAAAAATTCCTATGGTTTGACCTGAATCGAACCCTGGAACTCATGAACAGTAGTCAGAAACGGTGACCACTAGTCCATGAGGCTGGTCTTATTATTATTATTATTATTGTTATTATTATTATTATTATTAATTATTATTATTATTATTATTATTATTATTATTATTATTATTATTATTATTATATTATTAAATATTCAATAATAAATTATATAAGATATAGACAATTAAATTTATATGGACATGTACGACGAGTGCAAGAAGAAATGTTATCCTAGAAAATTATTGGAATGGTGTCCACCGGGAAGAAGAACGAAGAAAGAATGACATGAAACTCGTGGATGCAAGAAATAAGAACTAGAATGAGATCAAGAGGACTGCAGGACATGGAATGGATGGATAGGGACGAGTGGAGAAGGAAAATAAAAATTTTAGGCACAGAAAGATGTGGAAATATTAAATATCTGTGTTTAAATAAATAAAAAGTATTATATTATTATTATTATTATCATCATCATCATCATCATTATTATTATTAATAGAGGAATGAGGAAATCAATGAGGAAATTTGGTGTAACGAATGAAGACACGGAGGACAGAGAACGGTGGAGAACTTCAATTAAGGGAAATTTGTGATGATGTATTACAAACTGATGGTCTAAAAAAAATCAGTAGTTATTTATGTATTTTAAAAACTCGTTAATTATCAAGTTTCGTTTGAGATAACCCTCAATGATGAGGAAAATTCTCAAAATGAATTATTATTATTATTATTATTATTATTATTATTATTATTATATTATTATTATTATTATTATTATTATTATTATTATTATTATTATTATTATTATTACGTTTGTGTTCTTGATATTTTGCTAGACTGCGGTATTACAGAGATAAAAAAGTGAATTGTCTAGATGCAGGGAAGGCGGAAGAAATAATAAAGTTTGTGGTTTGCAGACGAGGCAAGATGTTGGCGGGAAGAGAATCAAAAGAACACGTCCGCAACATGATGCTGATAGAAATTGCATGTCAGAGTTCAAGGCAGAGGACACTCGCGGGTGGTCTACCTCCAGGGGCAAGTAATGACGATATGCACGCAAGACCTAACTACATTGTTCCCATCTGGCGCGCAAAAATGTTACTATTCCGGGGGAGGGGGGGGGGACTTTATTCCATCTGCTAAGTTCCGTTTTCTCACTCACTGTTCTTATAAAATGTTCGCTTCATTACACTGGAAATTTTCAACGCATGGTTCGTGAACCAAATGAAAATCTCTCATCATTAACGTTTTGATAAGCAAAAAAATAATTTTTCTTGTCAATTATTTAAATGTGGCGGCCCGCACTGAAAACGAAACCATGTATAACTGTCATCAATAAGTACATTGTGTAATTCGACACACATTTAAGTAATTTTTACTCGTTTCTTTTCTTCTGTTTTAGTAAAAATGCTAAAAAATAAATAAACCAATTGATGTATCCCACAGGATTCATTGCCAATTTAAGGGTTAACTAACTCACTATCACTACAGAACCCGTAGGTTCATGGTCGCGCGGATATAAGCTCTCCACACATCTCTATCCTGAGTTAATGTTTTCCAATCATCCCTGTAATTCATCAATCATTCCCCCAAATCATAGTTAATGTTATTCTTCCACCTCATTCTTGGTCTACAAACTGGGCGTTTTCTCTCTGGTTTTCCTTACAAGAAGCTTTCATGTCCCTATTTAATTCCCCATTCGTGCCACATGTCCCGCCCGTCATAGTCTACAAGACTTAACTGTTCTTATTATATATGGTTTCCTATAAATATCATGTAGCCCTGTTCGCCTGACTGTTCATCTCTCTTTGGTCTAAAAATTCCCCTAACAACTTTAGCCTCAAATACTCGTAACATTTTCTCTTCCCTTAAAATAACAGTCCATATTACTCTTCCATATAATAAAAGTGGGAGAATAAACTTTTTATATATTTCCAGTTTAGCGTTTTTTTAAGTTGCCACAACGAGAGTCCCTGTACATAGTACGAGCTAATTTCCAATTATATTCTTTATAATCTACTTACCCCAAATCGTGGTTAATGTTAATCTCCCACCTCATTCTTGGTCTACTAACTGGACGTTTTCCTTCTGGTTTTCCTACAAGAAGTAGGGAAACTCCCTCTTTCAATCCCAATCATGCTACTTATTCTGCCTATCGCAGTCTACGAAATTGTAATTGTTCTTATTATATCTGGTTTTCTATAAAGATCATGTAGCTCACAGTTATTCAGTCTTCTCCATTCGCGTGTCTGTTGATCTCTTTGGTCCAAAATTTTTTTCTGTGAACTTTATCCTCATTCAATACTTCGAAAATTAACTGTGAAACTCCGTTGAGGTTATGCAATATAATGTTAAAATATTAAAATAAATACCTGATATAGCAGTCGTCCTCATCTAAATTAACACCTGTTTAAAAAGGCTTCGTCAAGTGGTTAAAACTATGTAGGCCTTCCAAAATCAAGTTTCATCTTCTGCATTCCATTTGGTACTTAATAGAAGATCATCATGGTACATTCACGAATTTGTCCATTTGTTGACCTGTTTCGTCCTCAAGAGGAACACCATCCAAATGTATTTTGAGTTGACTTCCTGATCTTCTTCTTCCTGCAGGTTGATAGCTTAACATTTATTTGGGTATCCTGTGATCTTCCATTCAATAAACATGTTGCATCCATCTTGACTTATAATCAGAAATTTTGTTTTCTAAAGTTTCCATGTGTAATTCTTCTAAGATGTATTTTTTTTCCTCTCTTTTTTTTTTGTTGTGATCTAGTAGTGTGCATCCTGCAGTCCTCCGAAAGTATCTCATTCCAGCAGATCTAAGTCTCTATATATTTTTCTGTTTCAAAGTCCATACTTCGCTACCATATAAAAGAGTTGGTAGAGCCAGTTTTTATACACTTTTAGTCTTGAAAGTTTTTTAAACAGAAGTTGATTTAGTTGAGGACGACTGCTATATCAGGTATTTATTTTAATATTTTAATATTATACTTTATTCTCAAATACCCGTAATCAATTCTCCTCTCTTGAAGTAAGAGTCCACGTTTTGCAAGCATATAAGTGGCAGAATAACAGTTTACGCACTTTGACACTGTGCTAGGACTATATGAAAATTACATACTTCCTTTTCTTTGCTATAAATTATTTTGTTTGCTATTTTTACCCTGCTTTTTACGATGTATGCAACATTTTTTTAAAGACGTGTAGGTACATTTAGCTGGTTGCAAGGCGGTGTTTTTGATTGCCCGCATGAATACGGGTAATGTCTTCCTTGTGCACGTCCTGCCCACTTAATTCCAGTCTGAGAGTCGCTAGATTATGAGTAGAATCCAGACTCCAGCAGATGCAACCCGGTAATCCAGGGGGAAAAAAACCAACTTCATTTATTCCACAGCCGTTCCCCCATTTGCAAAGCTTTCTCTCTCTTTACTCTGCGCTACTAAAATTATTCTCCCAAGTTTCTCTCGTTAGAATGCAGCAAGATATCACGACCTATTCAGAAAATACCCTCGCCATGGAAAACCTGACAACTAACTATAGAAACAATTCTTAATTAAAAATATTATTATTAAAAAGTATAATCATTTCATTGTATATCCTTTCTTTTTACAAAACTACTCATTAAATCAATGTTTAAGGCTGAAAGAGCTGATAATCTACAGAATATAATATCTATCTATTATAATAAGAATTATCAACCAAGTTTTTAAACCATCAAAAGTGCAGAGACACATAAGAATGAAAATCTATAAAGTTCTCGCTAGACCCATAATATGTTATGGCAGTGAATCTTGGATCATCAGAACTCAGGATGATCGTCATATTACAGCCACGGAGATGAAATTTCTGCGACTAACTGCAGGTTATAGCTTTCTAGACCACCAAAGAAATTCAACAATAGCCAGAGAGTTAAACATCGTACCTATATCTGAATACCCCCAAGAATATAGAAGCAATTTGCTAGCCCATATTCAGCGCATGGATCGTCACAGAATACCAAAACAAATTCTTCACTACATTCTTCGAGGCAGAAGATCTGTGGGTCGAGCTTTTCGGAGATGGCGGGAGACTGTAACGGGCCACTGGGCCTAATACTTGAAAGGCAGATGATGATGATGATCTATTATAATGGCGTAGACCATTGAAGTCCCGCACCGTAGCCGAATGGTTAAGGCAAGAACCTTTTGCGCAGAGCTACGGGACTTGCGCTGGTTCGAGTTCCCATGGGGCAGACATTTTTTTCATTGAATTTCGGCCAGTATGGGACCGGTGCCCACCCAGTATCGTGAGGTATTTGGGTAGCTACAATAAGTAGCGACTGCAGATTGAGAAGATCAGTTATAATGGCTGGGGGACCCGACATGCTAACCACATATCACCCCTACACTGGCGTATGATCGTCTAACTCTGCGAATAACACATGTGGACGTGAGGCCAGCAGTCGGCTGGTAGGCCTAGGACCTTCAAAGCCTGTCGCGCTTGGAGTTTGGAGGAGACCATTGCTGAGCCATCGCCTCTCCTTTGTAAGGAGTTACTAGACCAAGCTAATTTTTAGTTACCTTGTTTGCTCATAGATATCGTGAATGAGATTCGGTCAACACATCGACCCAATGATACATCTAACAGGCAACTAAGGTATCACTATGACGTCAAGTCGGTAAAATTTGCGTAGAGGCCTTTTCATTCAGGCTTAAGAATCTTTTACGAGCCTGAAAATCTTCAGACTCGGAACTCATTGCATAAAGTCTCTCCCGGAGGAATTGTTCCTTGGATTTTTCGATCTTAAAAAAATTCACCGACCCCGGCAGGGTACGAACCCGCATAACCACTAGTCCACCGCAAGCTAAAGAAAAAATGGGACTTACATCTACAAAATCATATGCACAATCATCTAGAAGAGAAACAGTGGCAGCTATCCGGCTGTTGACTGGCCATAATTGTCTCGTTGAACAACTATCGTATGCGTGTAATAAAGTCGCTGAACTGCATTCTGTGCAACAACACTTCCATGAACTTTGAAAGCATGAGAAAATGAAGTGCGCTCTAGAAATTTTGAAATGGGACAAATGGACAGATATATTGGGAAGAAAGAAGTCAAATGGCAATTTTTCATTAAATGCTTGAGTATTGGCTTAAATAAATAAATAAATAGTTTCATTGATATTGTGTATTTTAGCTTCGGTTTAAGCTTGTTCCTATATCAAAATGATCTTGATTTTTCCAGCGTTGTTTTTGTCTTCCTGTGTATCTGTACCTTTCGGTAAACGATTTAAATTCATTATTTGGAAGATATTAAGTCAGTTTTTTTTTATGTTTTGGTATATTCTGCAATGTATTGATCTGTTAATCATCACATTTTTCTTCCTCACAAGTTTAAAGGCTTGTTACGAACTCAAGGCTGCATTTTCAAGCAAGATATTCGTTATCCGGGTAAAAAATGCATGAAAATTTGGTCCCAAATAGGTGGTCATATATTATGTCCTTTTAATGATATCACACTGAACATTTTTACAGTATATCTGGGGACTTCCTGCTTTGAATTTAGCCTAGAATGGTTGACATATACTTTGTTATGAAGAAGGAATTCTTTTTACCGCTTTATATTAGCTTGACCTGTATCTATGTAACTTGAATCTTTTAACGCGATTTTCACCCACTTAAAATCATTGGATCGACTTGAAACTTTGTATACGTGTAAAGGACCCGTGACAATATAATCATTCCAAATTTGTTTTCTAAAATCCTGGCCAGAATCATCATAAAATAAAAAAAGTGTCTTTGTATCTATGTAACGGAATTTTTGAACACGATTTTCACCCACTTAGAAACATTGGATCGACTTGAAACTTTGTGTACTTGTAAAGGACCCGTGACAATACAATCATTTCATATTTTTTTTCTAGAATCCTGGCCAGAATCATCAGAAAATCAAAAAAATTAAAACTCGTATAATAGGTTGCGGACTTGTCGACTTTTTAGTCAACCGTCGTAAGAGCTCAGTTGGTAGAGCGGTACACTCTAGTGGTAAATAATCTCTGTAATCCATAGGTCGCTGGTTCAAATCCAGCTGGGAGGTTTTTTAGAAGAGTATTACTTTCAGCTCATACTACAATAGAATCGAATTTAAAGATATTTACATATTTATCTTATTCTGTAAAATATTAAAACTAAAAAATAAATAATAGTTTTAAAAAACTAAAACAACACGCTTTATTAGACAACCGAACTAAAAAAATGAAAAATAATTTTAATTTCCAACATGCTTGGGATAAATAATTTTACCATCAAAAGCGTGGGGTGCTTTTTATGATTTTTACATTTTCTTCTTAGAGACTTTACTTTTACCAATATCTGTTTATTATCAAATATATTAATTGATAAAGAGCACCCCACGCTTTTGATGGTAAAATTATTTATCCCAAGCATGTTGGAAATTAAAATTATTTTTCATTTTTTTAGTTCGGTTTTCTAATAAAGCGTGTTGTTTTAGTTTTTTAAAACTATTATTTATTTTTTAATTTAAATATTTTTTAAAATGTGACGTTACATTACCTTACATTGGTACACTTTACTCATATCCTGTAATTCTGATGGCAATGAAATTTTAACTGCTCATCATCACTGTATGTGAAAATGTAACCATGCAGTATTGTTTTAATATATGCATGTTTATGGTCGTATGGCTCTAGTTAGTATGCGTCAATAAATTAATGACTTATTATATATGTAAAAAAATAAATAATATGAATATTTTCTAAAATTTATTTACAATCTTGCATGGTTCATACAAACATACACCTGTTAACATGCTCTGAAAATTGTATGACCCTAGGTTAAATGGTTTTTGAGAAAAGTATACCAATGCAATAAAAAAATGTAATTTTCGGAGAAAAAGAAAAGAAAATTAATTACATGCTCTAACCTTAAAAATTCACATTTAGAATTCTCCAGAACCATAACTTTCATCCCCCTCTGCTTCCATAAAAATTTTCAATGTGATATCATTAAAAGGACATAATATATGAACACCTATTTGGGACCAAATTTTGATGCATTTTTTGACCCGGATAACGACTATCTTGCCTTAAATTCATCTCTTCTTTGGGCTGTCCAAAGTTCTCTTTCCACGTGGGCGGAAGTGAAGCATGACTTTCGGAATTCTGTTCTTGGATATACATTATACATGAGTTTTCCAACTGTTTATAAAATGGAGAACTGATTACAATTAGAATTCTTGCTGGTACTTTTCATTTATTTTGTGATCCCATCAGGAATATCCTGCTGTCGACCTCATGAACATGTTACGATGGATGTTCTTATTTCTCATTGTCCATGCCTCACTTCTATAATATAGTACAGACCATGCTAATGTTTTATATAGGCGATTTCTTGTGTGCTTTGTACTGTGGAACTTTTCGCAGTTTTTTAATTATTCAACTTTTATAAGATTCATTATGTGTTCCGTTGAGGTTTATTCAAAATTAATATAAAATTATGGAATATTCACCTGAAAGGTCCGTCTCCTCAACTTAATTAATCATTTAACTGTAGCGCTTTCGGGACTTGTCCCATCATCGGCAGGATTCAAAACTGGTGTTTCACTGAAGATCTGGTAGAGGGGGTTGCATGTATTGGGTTCGTTTTCGTTTATCAGGCTGTCGTTGTTGTGAGCTGCTTTCATGATATCCATCTCTTCGAGTACGTTTATCTTCGCTGGATTATTTTCTCTGTGCATTACTGTTAGGGTGTTTTCAATATTTAACATGCGATGTCCTTCATGGATAACGTGTTTTGCATAGCTTGATTTCCCTTCTGCGTGAATGAAGTCTCGAAAATGTTCTTTGAATCTGATGTTAAAACTCCTGTTTGTCCTTCCTATATAAAATTTGTTGCAGTCCTTACATGTCAGTTTATAAACTCCTTTGCTGTTGAAAATGTTATTTTCTTCAATGTTATTGTTTATTATGTTGTTTAATTTGTTATTGGTTCTGTATGCTATTTTTACGTTTTTATCGGCTTTCTTTAGTGCATTGGCTAATTTTGTCGTTTCTTTTCCTGTGTATGTAAGTGTTATCCTGTTTTCTTGTTGTTGTCAGATTCTTTTTCTAGTTTAGTTATGTTGGTTATGTTGTTCTTCCTTTTTTTGTTTTTTTTACGAGCTTATCTATGAATTCTTCATTATAGCCATTGGTTTTTGCCATATACTTAATATACCCAATACATGCAACCCCCTCTACCAGATCTTCAGTGAAACACCAGTTTTGAATCCTGCCGATGATGGGACAAGTCCCGAAAGCGCTACAGTTAAATGATTAATTAAGTTGAGGAGACGGACCTTTCAGGTGAATATTCCATAATTTTATATTAATTTTTAATTATTGTACTTATTGATATTATCAATTATATCTAATTAATCGAAAAATATGATTTGTTCCATAAGTAAAAATACTCATTCACTCTTTCATATAATTTATTCTTTAAACAAAATGTATTGAAGACATGGTATTTTCCATGAATGGCCAACACTTTTGTTCTTCCTATATTGATCTCCATATTGTATTGTTCACCTAAAAAAAAAGTTTAAATTATGTGTTCTAATACCACCAACTGCACTTTACGTACTTCAGATTCCGCACTCGGCGGATAGATGGCGTTAGTGTGGTCAATTTACAATTTATGCAACATTTCGGCAGACCACTTTATGTAGATGGTGTATTCTTGTATTGTGTGCAGAGAGGAGTATAAGATGAGTGTATGTCTATGTACTGTGAAGTATGTTGTATGAGGCATGATGATGAAGAGAAGGGAGAAGGTGAAACCCGGTGCCGGCACGTAGCACACTCCTATCCAAAAGCACCGGCGGGGAGGGGCGCCAAGTTTAACGTCAACATCCAACAGACAAATAGCTATCAACAATGCCACATGCCTTATCAAGATATGAACCTACTATAGAGAGGATTGCAATTTAATTCACAAAAAATTTAATCAACCATCTCTCCTAGTCCGATACTGAAAATGTTAAATTAAATTAATTTAACATTTAAAATGTTCAATCCCGCCGGGTATAGAACCCAGGCCAGCTAGTCAGAAAACAGGCATGCTACCATCTAAGCCGGCACAGCGGATTCGTTTCTAAATTATGTACATTTCTGAATTTCCAGCTATTGACGTAGAGCCAATGGCATAACTGTCTACATTCCTGGATACTTACGTTTATATACATCATAAACAACAATGGTGAAAGGTCATAACCTTGCCCGACACCACTGTACATTTCTCCCCGTTTTCATCATTTCATTATTCACGAAATCAATATTTCACTTTTTAACTCTCAAGAAATGAATCTCACAATTTTTTTTATCAGAATTTGTTACTAGCCACATGTAGATTTTTTGTAAAAATGTAAAAGAAAAATTGTTACTTGATAACTTATGCCTCAAAAACAAAATTACATCTCTACAAATCCGTTTTCTGTTCACATTAAAATATCCCAAATTTGAATAAGGTAAGGTAAAGTGATGCCATAGTAGGACATAAGAGATCCTTGGGGTAGTAGAAGGTTAAGGCTCGCACTTTTTACAGACAATCGACACTTTATGTCAGCCGGGTTGTCAGCCCTGCATGACGGCCGCATTTACCACAGAATAAGTGTCTGGTATTCATTTCCGTTAGAGGCTGAGTCGACCCCAGGACCATTGCGCCACCAGATGTTTTGGGTAAGTTTAAAAATCCTGCCTCCACGGGGACTCGAATCCTCGATCTTCCGATTTATAACGTATTGCCATAACAAATTATACTATGGCGTGCCCCCCCTCCAAATTTGAGTAGCAAATTATATGGATGCTGAACATGGACTCCTACTTTAAGGGAGGAATGGAGTTTACGAGTATTTGAGAATTAAGTTCTTAGGAAACTTTTAAACCAAAGAGAATGAACAGACAGGCGAATGTAGAAGACTGCATAACAGTAAGGTACATGGTCTTTGTAAGAAGCCAGATAAAATAAGAACAGCTCGTAGACTGCGATGCGCATGACCTGTGGTACAATGGGAAATGAAAGAGAGACATGGAAACTTCTTATAGCAAAATTAGAGGGAAAACGCCCAGTTGGTAGACCAAGAATGAGTTGGGAGAGAATAACATTAACCATGATTTCTTGGAAATAGATTATTCAGGATGTGTTTGGAAAACATTAGCTCAGGATAGTGTAGCCCTGTATCTCTCGCTATCGCCCAATAATTCTACATCTTCATCATCATCTTCCTTGCAGGGATTAGGTAATCTTGCCTGTTCCGTCTTTACACTGTTAGAACCATCTCTTCCTCGGACGTCCCACATATCTTCTTCCTTGAGGTTGATACTTATACTCTAGTGCTGGGATTATAATAAGGGCGAATACCTCAACGGCAGAAATGTAGGAAGAGGCAGCCCTACTCAAGGGGTTTGTAAGTGAGCAAATAGGCGTGGAAGTTTAGAGGAGGCAGTCCCTTCACCAGGATACTAAACGTAGCCGTACTTGAGGATATATATTTACTCAAATTTCTAACACTGTTGAATTCTACATCATACATAAATTTATTTATTTATTTTTCAAGTACAAAAATATGGCACGGAGTGTACGAGATGTGTCTTTAAATTGTTTTAATCGGACTGTACCACCTTCGCCGAGCTAAAACAGATGGGACCTTCCTTCCTCTTTCTAACAGTTCTGGGACGAACCGATGAGCAAATTGGCGAGTGCATATTTTCCCTTCTCTTAGTATAATATATAATAGAGCCAGTGTTGTTTTGTTTCAGAATACATAATTAAGTTAACAGAACTCGGCAATGCTTGGAGAGAAAGGGATGAAATTGTGAGGAAGGGGTAGGGGGTAAGAAAGCGAAGTACGAAGTCGGCGTCAATGAAGGAACTAGGGGTTGTCTTCAAGAAAGAAGTGGAGAAGACAGGAACAGCATCCCCAATTCTATTTTTAAAATTTCTTCTCTCTCTCTCTCTCTCTCTCTCTCTCTTTTTTTTTCTTTTATTTTCTGCTTCTACCAACTCTTCTTCCGCTTTTCCTTCCTTTAGATGGAATCAAATTACCAACACTTTAATGAAACTAAATTCAATTAGTCGTTTTCCCGTTTCGCGATCCAAAAAGAACTCCCTCTCTCTCCCCGCTCCTTCAATTCACTTCTCTTATGGAAAAGAGAAGAGTTAAAAAACTGCTTCAAGTATAAGAAAACTTTGGTATTGTTTCGTAAGAAGAGTTTAGCTATTGACTAATTTATGTTCAGACTTTTTACTTCGATAGAAAAAACAAAGATTTAAACTAACTAACTCACTGGCACTATCCAACCCATAGGTTCATGGTCGCGCGGACATAACCTCTTAATACTTACCTATCCTGTGCTAATGTTTTCCAATCATCCTTATAGTTAATGTTATTCTCCCACCTCATTGAACGTAGCATACATAAAGAGCAGTGGTGTTACTTCTCGCACTAGGTAGGCAATTTGTAATATTACAGTACAGTTATTTAGTTCTGGAATGCAGGCTTTCACGGCCGGTAATCCGATTGAGGGTCTTTCCACTTTTCAGCGGTTGCCCTTTTACCAGCCGGCTGCTGGCCCTTCACATCCACATGTGTAAATCACAGAGGTAGATGATCAACAGCCAGTGTAGGGGTGACATGTGGTTAGCATGTCGAGTCCCCCAGCCGTTATAGCTGGTTCCTCAACCTGGAGCCGCTACTTATTGTAGCTACCCAATTGCCTCACGATGCTGGGTGGGCACCGGTCCCATACTGGCCGAAATACCATGAGAAAATTTCTTCCCACATTGAGACTCGAACCAGCGCAAGTCCCGTAGCTCTGCGCCAAGGATTCCTGCCTTAACCGCTCGGCTACGGCGCGGGACGGCCGGTAATCATGGTATTAAAAGATTCCGGGCTATGTGGCCGTGGTCTATAATCCAGACGTTTTTCCCTCAACTGCGGAGGGCATCTTCAGTGGCGAGCGCTTCCAGCTGTCGCAGGGAAACAACAGCTGGAAGCGCTCGCCACTGAAGATGCCCTCCGCAGTTGAGGGAGAAACGTCTGGAACGCAGGGAAACAACAGCTGGAAGCGCTCGCCACTGAAGATGCCCTCCGCAGTTGAGGGAGAAACGTCTGGAAGAAACGCCAGTTATAGACCACGGCCACATAGCCCGGAATCTTTTAATACCAGTTATTTAGTTATTTATAGGTTGGCAACCACGAAATTTATGAAATTGAACTTTCAATCATTGGTCGTCATTGTCGTAAGACAGAACGCACTATCGTTCCAAACCCTTCTTTCTTCTTTCCCCCCCCTCCTCAAAACTGTGTTGTATGCAATGTTTTAGTTCTGCATCTCACCGATTCAATTTGCATTTTGTGGGCGAGACTTAGTCCGTATACCTCACATTCCGCGAACTAGCAAAATCGGACCTTAAATTCGATTTGGTGATGTATTCAATTAGATTACGCAATTCCTGCGTGACGGACATTTTATATAGACACTAAATGTACGGCTGTACCGCATTGTAAATTTAATAATCATAAAACGTTGATTGTATATGGCCCTTATAAAAGAATTCTAAACCCCAAAAAGGTTTACCAAATGAAAAGGGTTTTTTATCCCAGAGGGAGAAATAAATATTTATAATAGGGTTATCAACGGATGCATCTCCATTTAACCACTACATCATTCTCAGGTTATAATGATCCTTAGTTTTATTTGGTCTTTATTTTTTCAAGGTAGGGGTTGTAAAATTTGAAACGAAATGCCACTTTACTGCATTACCAATTTAAGGATTTGACACGAAACATAAATCTGTTAAAACCAGTGGCGGTTACTAGGTATTCGACGTGGAGCCTGCGCACACCCATTACATAAGACACTTACTGTAATTCCTCATCATCGTAATAAAATTCTTATTAAAACTGTTGAAGTGTTGGTCACAATATTAAAATCATAAAATTGTGGTAACCATGAAGTCTCGTCTCCTCAACTTCTTAGACTATTAAACAACTGTAGGCCTTTCGGGACTAGTTCTATCATCAGAAGAAGGAAGCATGCGTATTGTTATTGGCCCTCAATGAAGTACTGGCTTACTTGTGATAATTTTATAGAGGGTTGTGTATACTGGACGCGTTATCGTTTAGAATATTTGAAAGAGATTGAAATTCTCAATTACTTAACACCCAGCTACAAGATTTTTATGAGAAACTAAATTCAATAAATATGGCCAAGCCTCGAAGACTGCGTTAATCAGGACATGTAGCACGAATCGGGATTAGAATATGGAAACGAAAAGTCTTGTAGAAAAACCAGCGGGAAGCACCTAGTAAGAAGACCAAGAATGAGATGAGGAAATAGCATTAACCATGATTTGAGAAAGGTAAATTGTGCAGAAAAGACCGGATATGGATGTATAGAGACTGGAATGTGGATGAATGGAGAGCTTATGATCCCACGCCATGATTCTTCGGGTTCCCTAGTGCCACTGAGTTATTTATAGGCCTAGTTCAGTGAAAAGTATCAGAACCTCGGCTATTCTATGTCATCTGCCATCTGTGAATATTCGATTGGAGAGCAACTAGTTGCTACCGCAATATCGGTCAATGTAATAACACATGTTCCTGCTTGAGCCAATTGCCAACATGTTTACTAACATTTAAGGGGATTATATCCCAGCAATCCACCTAAATTAGTGGGCAAGTTAGGATTAGAAAATTGGCAAGTTAGTGTTAGTTTGGGTAAATTTGGGTGAGAAAATGGTCGTGTTGGTACAGCACACTAATTTAGCGTTCACTTTTTGATGCGAATACTTCTTTAAATTTGCGTCCATACTGGGAGGCAATTCAGAAAACTGATGATAGCAAAATCGGGGAATACAGTTTGGTGTTCCGGCTACATATCTATCATCTACATACAACATTTAATTACACCACTCGGTATATAAAGGATCAAAGAATTCCTTACGTTGAGTGTGGACTCTGACGAACCGCGCGCGGCGGAAGAGAAAGCGCAGCCATTTTGAGGTCGTTTCGCTGCGTCACATAATTTTAATCTAGTATAAATTTTGACTCCGAGAATTTAATTCGTTCATTTGAGTTTCAATCGTCAGCTCTCGTCAAGATCTATCGATTGCGCATAAAACAGTAGTGTGAAATAGTTATAGAGAATGTATATAGTGTTAAAGGTCCCGCGCCGTAGCCGAGCGGTTAAGGTAGGAAGCCTTGGCGCAGAGCTACGGGACTTGCGCTGGTTCGAGTCTCCATGGGGGAAGAAATTTTCTCATGGTATTTCGGCCAGTATGGGACCGGTGCCCACCCAGCATCGTGAGGCAATTGGGTAGCTACAATAAGTAGCGGCTCCGGGTTGAGGAACCAGCTATAACGGCTGGGGGACTCGACATGCTAACCACATGTCACCCCTACACTGGCTGTTGATCATCTACCTCTGTGATTGACACATGTGGATGTGAAGGGCCAGCAGCCGGCTGGTAAAAGGGCAACCGCTGAAAAGTGGAAAGACCCTCAATCGGAATATAGTGTTAAAGTAAAAAAATTGAAATAAATAATACAATGTTGGCCTGTATTCGTCAAAAAGCAAAATAAAAATGTAGAAATCGTATAAGTTGGAAACGGCTTCTCAAAAGCAATCCAGTGGTACCCATAAAATACACTGGGTGGATTTCTCAACCGAAATCTAAACAACGACCCCGGTTTTCCGATGTTTAATTGTTTCCATAACACTTATAAAAATGACTGAAAATTCACAGACATTGTTATGAAACCATAGACATGATTCAGACATTTGTTTTTGTAATTAACATTTTTCAATTGAGCCCATCGCTGTGGTCTCGAGGTAGCGTGCTGCCTTGTCACGCAGCGGGCCCGGGTTCGATCCCCGGTCGGGACAGTTTTTCTGGGTGAGGTTTTTATCGGGGTTTTTCCTCACCTGTAAGATAAATGTCAGGAAAACTTAAAGGCCCAAACGGTACCCGAAATCATATGGCCATCGCAATCATCATCATTCATATTCATCTTAGATTAAGCTTAGGATTAGATACTCTCTCCTGGCGCACCACTATCATCATCATCATCACCCGTCATATCATCGGGGCAACGTAACCCCGCCTTCCAGGCGCCCCAACCTCACAGGTGGGTTACAAGTACGCCATGCCAGGAGAGAACACCAGGAATGTCGAAAGACAAACTGGGGCATTTGCAAAAAAAAAGAAAAAAATATTTTCATTTTTATGGTTATTATGGAAACAATACTGAGCTACAAGCCGGAGGGTCGAGGGTTCAAGTCCCGTTGGGGTCAGGATTTTTAAACTGACCCAAACCCTCTGGCGGCACTATGGCCCTGGGGTCGACTCAGCCTCTAACTGAAATGAGTACCAGACGCTTGCTCTGGGGTAAAGACGGCCGTCACGCAGGGCTGACAACCCGGCTGACATAAGGTGCCGATTGTCTAGAAAAAGTGGGAGCCTTAACCTCCTACTACCCTAAAGGCCTCCTGAAGCCTGTTGTGGGATCACTTTACTTTACTTTATGGAAACAATAAAAAATCGGAAAATCGCGGTTGTGATTTTGATTTCGGTTGAGAAATCCACCCTGTATGACAGTGTGAAGCGGTTCCGTGAACTTAAAAGAATGAAGGCGTCCGAGCGGATCAACGACAGCGCCAGTATATCTGCAGCTGGGACGTCCGGTCCTATGCAAATGGATGATGTAATGATGTAAAAGTGGATGAAATCCACCCTATATGACAGTGTGAAGCGGTTCCGTGAACTTAAAAGAATGAAGGCGTCCGAGCGGATCAACGACAGCGCCAGTATATCTGCAGCTGGGACGTCCGATCCTATGCAAATGGATGATGTAATGATGTAAAAGTGGATGAAATCCACCCTATATGACAGTGTGAAGCGGTTCCGTGAACTTAAAAGAATGAAGGCGTCCGAGCGGATCAACGACAGCGCCAGTATATCTGCAGCTGGGACGTCCGATCCTATGCAAATGGATGATGTAATGATGTAAAAGTGGATGAAATCCACCCTATATGACAGTGTGAAGCGGTTCCGTGAACTTAAAAGAATGAAGGCGTCCGAGCGGATCAACGACAGCGCCAGTATATCTGCAGCTGGGACGTCCGATCCTATGCAAATGGATGATGTAATGATGTAAAAGTGGATGAAATCCACCCTATATGACAGTGTGAAGTGGTTCCGTGAACTTAAAAGAATGAAGGCGTCCGAGCGGATCAACGACAGCGCCAGTATATCTGCAGCTGGGACGTCCGGTCCTATGCAAATGGATGATGTAATGATGTAAAAGTGGATGATATAATGATTATGACTTACATATAATACGCTCAAAGGAAATATTATCCGTTACGTACACGTATTCTCGTAAAACACACGACCCTGTCCATGACACAGCCACACCACGATTTTTTGTGAGTTGTTTATGATAGGTTGTCTACACTGTTTGAGCAATGGCTAAAACATGTATTACATTGGAAATATGACAAGCCTCACGGGCTAGTAGCCAACGATTCAGACTACAGTTCATGAGGTCCTGGGTTCGATACCCGGTCAGACCATAGACATTTTACCTTACAGTGTTTGCTCATGGTCTGGAATCTGGGTTAAGTTTTGGTTAAGGACTTCCTGGCAATTCATTATCAATTATCGCTCTACATATCATCGGTCTTCCAGGTGCCACAACCAATACAATGGATTATAATTCCGCCATTGTCAGGGGAGAAAACCAAAAATGCCATAAGAAGACAACCTGAAGGCATTGAACAATAAATAGCTAATATGCTGATTTTAGGTTAGTTTGAGCTCAACTTCTCACCTCATTTTAGGGTATTTCTCACATTTTTGGCGGGGAATCTAAATATATATTTCTCTTGGAAAATTATCTACATAGTGGAACAATAAAATATGCACTGTCTCCTCTACTATTTAATTTTATACTAGAGCATGCCATCAAATCTCTAGAGGATGAAGAAGGCGTACTCAATGGTATTAATAAGCTGTTAGTTTATGCTGATGATGTAGTACTATTGGCCGGTAGCGAGGAGATACTAAAGGCCAACACACACACACACACACACACACACACACACACACACTGTTGAGTAACATTAAGAAATTAGGACTGGAAGTAAATATCAATAAATCTGAATATATATCACACATAGAAGTACATTATATAATGGAAATGGACAGCTAATGACAAATGAAGGAAATTTTGAGGAAGTGCTGAATTCAAATACCTAGGAACAATAATCACAAATTGGAATGAAATGCACAAAGAAATTAAACATAAGTTAAATTCTGGAAATGCGTATTATGTATTACAGAGACTCTTGACGTCCCAACTCAATTCAAAAAACATTAAACTGAAAATATATAAAACTATTATTCTACCAGTTATATTATATGGATGCGAAATATGGACTCTTATTTTAAGGGAGGAAAGGAGATTACGAGTATTTGAGAATAAAGTACTTAAAACATTTTTGGACCAGCAGGTGAATGGAGAAGACTACATAACAATGACTACATGGTCTTGTAGGAAGCCAGATATAATAAGAACAGTTAAGTTTCATAGACTGCGATGGGCATGACATGTGGCACGTATGGGGAATCAAAGACGTGCATGGAAGCTTCTTGTGGGAAAACCAGAGGGAAAACGCCCAGTTGGTAGACCAAGAATGAAGTGGGAGTATAACATTAGCTATGATTTGAGGGAAGTAGATTATACAGGGAATGATTGGAAAGCATTAGCTCAGGATAGGGATGTATGGAGAGCTTATGTCCGCGTGGCCATGAACCTACGGGTTCGGTAGTGCCAGTGAGTAAGTAAGTGGAACAATAAATTGTGTGGTTTTCCATTTTTTATTTGAATTTACGTAGGTGACATGGTGGCTTAAGGATCCCCAGAAACTCTGCTGAAATTTTAAAAGTTATATCAGAACGCCACTGAAATACAAGGAATGAAGTGAAATACTTTTAACAGTACGAATGTATAAGGAGGAGGAATTATTGGTGAGATGAGGGTAAGGCAGGGTTATTAGAGATGCCCATGGTCACGCCTCTTGACACATCTTCCTGTTTATTACGATCAAGATCATAGTAATTCTATTGCCCTTCGTGAATAACCTGTTGGCAATGCGTTATCATTTCATTACCTAAGGGCACGTCCATCTATTGAAATTTTCCAACCCAATTTTAACAGCAATATATTATTGTTAATTGGAGTTTGTGGCATGTTCTCATATTTTCGTTTGTTATTTTAACATTAGCGAACCGTATGTTACATGTTCATAGAGCGTTTCTGGAACTATTTTACTCGTTGCCTCAAAATGTAAAAACAAATACAATAAAAATTGTTTAATCCGAAACGTGAATAATATAGAATCTGTCCAATGTGAACAAATGTATTCGTACCGGCGAAATAATAGTAATGTTACGTGTATTTATTTTGCATAAAACGGAATCTGTCCGGAAACGGAATAATATTCTTACACAAAAAAAAGTAAAGTGATCCCACAACAGGCCCGGAGGCCCTTGGGGTAGTAGGAGGTTAAGGCTCCCACTTTTTCTAGACAATCGGCACTTTATGTCAGCCGGGTTGTCAGTCATGCGTGACGGCCGCCTTTACCCCCACGCGTCTGGTACTCATTTCCGTTAGAGGCTGAGTCGACCTCAGGGTCATAATGCCGCCAGAGGGTTTGGGTCAGTTTAAAAATCCTGACCCCAACGGGACTTGAACCCTTGACCCTCCAGCTTGTAGCTCAGTGCCTTAACCACTACGCTACGGCGTGCCTTACACAATTCATGAAAAAAAAATTATAAAGCTGAAAGACAGAGAAATACATTAGTTTCCACTTCATTAACCCTTAAATTCGTAATGTATCTTTTTGGATACATCAGTTGGTTTAATTAATTTAATATTTTTAATAAATCAGAAGAAAACGAACAAAAATAAACCACTTAAATGTGTATCTAATTATACAATATACCTAATAATAACAGTTATATAAGATTCCGTTTTCAGTGCGGTCCGCCTCATTCAAATAACAGACACAAGAAATTTGTGTTTTGTCAATTTAAGGGTTAAATTCCTGTTAGGCCAAAAAATAGTTAGGATTGATTCCTGCCGCCGGGTGAACTAGAGATTCTATCTGTAGCTAAAATTTAATTTCGGCCTCATTACACACCCGTTATGCGAAATACAGATACCCGTCTTACAAATAACCATTGCACTGTAAAATCTTAAATTAGTTTAAGTTCTGAGACCAATCTTTCAGAGGTAGCGTTCTGAATTTGCGGAATAAAGATGGCTAAAACGTATGTATCATTGTCATTAAACGAGAAAGTTAAAGTGATTGAAGATAAATCCCTAAATTTCCGGACAGATGCTCCAAAGTCAAGCTCAAGCTGTTGCTAAATCCCTAAGGAATAATTATTTTAATGCATCTTCAGGTTTGCTGAACAGTTTTAAAAGACGGCATAATGTAGTGTTGAATGAAATTTCCGGGGAATTAAAGGATGTGGACACAATTATAGTTAGTGAGCGGAAACCGAAACTGCATACTTTAATTTCAGGATTCGCACCTAAGAGACATTTTTAAAGCTGATGAAACGGGGCTGTTTTTTTCGCGCGTTACCGTCGAAATCGCTCGTACATATTATACTTCACTTTTCAAAGGCAGCGGAATTACAAGGTATGTAAAAAAGACATACGCCTACACGGTTTCTATAATTTAGGATTATTAATAAGTTTTGTTTTTTTATATAATGCGGAATTTTGTCTAGTGCGGAAAAAAATTGGTCCCATGCGATTCGCTTTGAGCACGTTTACTGTATAACTCACAGTTGCAATATAACAATCTTTATATAGAATCCAGCCTGCTTATGTTCGTGTTCACATAACTCGAAAACTAGTTCAACGATTGACTTTAAATTGTGTTTTACAGGTTTTAAAGTACGGCGAGTGTTTAACCACCATCTATCATCATCATCATCATCACTCCAGGGATTAGGCAATTGCCCGTTCCGACTTCATAATGCATCAGCCCAACGTCTTCTAGGTCTTCCAACATCACGCCTTCCTCTTGCTTGATAATTTCTTGCTAACAATGGATATCTCTCCTTACTCATTCCATCCATGTGATCAATCCATTTCTGTCTGTAATTCGTGACTTTATCCAATAAAGGCTGTACTTTCAATTCTTCTCTTATATCCTCATTTCTCATGGAAACCACCATCTATTACGTCTAAAACAGTTGGGTGCAGGAGTTCACCTGAAACAAGAATTTAAAAATCGCTCTAGCGGTCGCAATTTTCGATCTTTCACAGCGAATCTGTATATGTTATTAAAATAAGTCAAGGTAGATATTATCGAAAAATCAGCGAAATCCGACGATTAGAAGTGAGGATATACCTGAAATCCAAAATTAAAAAATAATTAAATAAAAATAAAACGTAGTTTTATTTGATTTTCATATTTATTATATAATTCAGTGACAGCTGTTTCGGTACACTGTACCTTCTTCATGTCAAAACTACGTTTTATTTTTATTTAATTAATGAATATGGATTTTCATCAAGTAACACCAACTCAATTGATTATTAAAAAATAACTCTTAACAACCGCCATGTTTGTTCCGTCGCAATGTAGGCACGTATATTTTTGTACATGCATTTTTTTTATGTCCGGCGAGTGTTTACCAGCTATATATTATATTCTAAAACAATTGGGTGTATGAGTTCACCTGAAACAAAAATTTTAAATTTATATTTCATTTATTTAGGAGTAGCAGCGCACGTCTGGGTTTAGGTATTTATTATATAAAATTATAGAATTTGCCTAACGAGGGAACTGTCAACCATTGCATGGCAAATTCTACCTCGAAATTGCTCTGGGAGAAGCGTTGTTATGTACCAAGGGCGTGTTCAAAAAATGATCTGCCGCTTTTTTTAACTGCAAGGAATTAAAATCCAGCTCCAAATCTCTCGTTTAAACTCGTAATACAACTCATAAATTGGCGGATTGTATAACCCTCAAAACCCCTTGTCCGTACCGCGCCCGCCTCACTCCACTCCGCTCTACTTGTGCAGGGAGTCAACGTGCTTTGCATCAACCAACTATTCTAATTAATAATCTAATCTCCCCTAGAAGATTAATGGAAGGAGGAACAGCCATATTACATTGGGTTGTCATTGCCGATTTCTGGCTTCGATTTTTTGTGCCTTGCAGTTAAAAAGGCACTTTTTTTGGACACGGTATTGGTACATCTCAACGCTACTCTGAGAGAAATTCAAGGTAAGTTTCGGCATTAGATGGTTGACAGTTCTTATGTAAGTTAACCATCTCGTGGACGGAGGTCTAAACGGTTCGGCTTCTCCAAATGGGGTCTCAGGTTCGAATCCTGGGGCTTCCGAAGAGATATTAGTGGTGAAGATTTTTTCGAGGTTTTCTCGTGGTTCTCCCGTTTCCCGAATTTCATTCCACGAACAGTCTCCACTCCTCTTACCTCCCCCAACCTGACATTTTATCTCTATTCAGTTAATTCATATTACTTTCGACTCATTTCATGGTATGTAAAAAATAGTCTCCTCTAACAAACCACAGTTTTTAAAATATGTGGTTGAGGTGATTAAATGTGACAAAATATGGCCAAAGGGAGGGTTTTAGCCTTCTTCAAGGCCTTGGGCCCTGGTGGCATTGGACAAAGAAATTTCAAAATTAAATGACCAAATGCTAATTTTATCATTTCACAATACAGCAATGCATTATATTATTATTATCATCCTTACTGATTGGATGGAGAGAGACGAGTGGAGAAAAAAAATAAAACTTTAGGCACAGAAAGATGTGTAAACATTAAAATTCTGTATATAAATAAATAAAAACTATTATTATCACTACTACTACTACTATTATTATTATTATTATTATCATCATCATTATCATTATTATGATTATTACCATTATAATTATTATTATCATCATTATTGGCATTATCATTAGTATAATCATTATCACTATTATCATTATTATTATCATTATCGTAATTATTATCACTGTACCGAAATGGACATTTCGATACAGGAATTACGTCTTACTGCGCAAACTATACGTCATCGCGTCTCCATCTCGAGTGTCATCTTTATGAACAGTACCAAATGCTTTCCTATCTATCCCTTCCCTTCCTAGTGCGCACCCTGAGCTATCGCGCATTCCCCCTTCTCCCGATGAACTCTCATAAATAGCTGTGTTTTGTAACATCGAATCATCATCTACTTAGTCACCATTGGAGTCTGGTCAGAGCAGCTCAGGAGAGCTGGTTTTGTTTGTTTAGTCCAGTAAGCCAGGGTGGGGACGCTAGGACAGAATTTCCCCCAACCCGAGGCTGGACTAGAGTGAGTGATAATGTATGTATGTATGTTAATTTATATCATATTTTCTTTTTGTATAGATGATCTACTATGATTTCTTTTCTTTGTAAATTGAATATTTATTTATTTATCTTTATATTATATCTGACTATATTTTGACTCGCATTAAAAGCTTTAGTTGTGCTTTTACTTACTCTATGCCTATTCATTCAGTAGTTAACATAAGTCAGATATCAAAGTCAAAATCCAAAAGCTTGCTCAAGGGTGTGTTAGTTCCTTTATCTCAAAGCTTCCACGATTGTATTTTATAAGTCAGTAAAAATTGCATATTGGGAGAATTTAGTATAGAAAGTTGAATTCCTCTTTGCCTCTATGGGCCCGGGCAAAGATGTCACAAATTTGAACAATCTATGCTTTCCAATCAAAATAGTGATCAACAATATAACCCTGCGTGGGTGCAATATGGTAGTAGAACCAGGTCAAATAATAATAAGACGCCACAAAAATGGTTTAGCAGAGCGTGGTTCATACTGCACATCACCGTTATCATTATTATTATTATTATTATTATTATTATTATTATTATTATTATTATTATTATTATATTATTATTATGGAAATATTTTACAAGATGTGACGCAAAAAAAAAAAAAAATCTGCGTACCAGTCAAACACAATGCGCACGCGAAGCGGTTTACACTATGGAATCACGGGATGCAGTCAACATTTACACGATATTTAACGAATCTAAAAGATAACTTAACGCAATTTAAGAACTCTCACCTGTGAAAGAATGAATGCTAAAAAAATAAGTACAAAGTTCTAAAATTCGGAAGTATATCTTTACAGTTTATTAGTACATACTCTTTGTTGGCTGCACTGGAACACATCTTTGTTGTTGCATAGAATATTCTTTAAAATCATTACGGCTGCCACGTCTTCATGCTACGTATGTAGTTAAATATCATAGAAAAATATATTGAAATAATCGTTAGAAAAATGTAAAAACCATTGTAAATTGTGGGAAATCATTTGAAAAATAAAACCTTCTTCTTCCTTTCATGTGATAGACCTAGTGGTCTGTTACGGTCTAATCCAACGTTTGAAGGGTCTGCCTAATGAACTCTTGCCTGGTGGCTAGTAATTTAAGATATTACGTGGTATTCTTGTTCTGTTCATTCTTCTTACGTGAGATTTCCAGTTTTTTTCTGTATTTTTGCACGTATTCCATGATAGATTCTGTTTGTAATTCTTTGAGAATCTCAGAATTCCTTTCATGGTCTGTTCTTGAAACCTTAAGAATAAAATTTGGCAAGAATTTATGAAAGACTTAAAAATTCGCGTCACGGGTTGTAAAGGTTTAGTCATTATTATTATTAATAATCTTGGTTCGATAGAAATTTCAATGAATTAGATGATCATATTTAGATATAGGATGATTAACAAGAGGATATTAGGGATAACAAAACGCACCGCCACTGCCTACTTGCCACCCATGCCCCATCTATTGTATTATAAAAGGGGAGCTTAAATAATTGTAGTGATCTATTAAAAAAAAGTGAGTAATAGAACCACTAAGAGGGAAAAATAAAATAAAAAACTTGTAGGGAATGAAGAATCTTGTTTGACCAGTAAAAAAAAAATATAAAAAGATAACGAAAGGACGTTTGAAGTGAGAAGGAAGGAGGGGAAGAAACCAATAGAGGATACAGGAAGAACTAGAATGTGTAGTAAGCTTTTAACTGTAGAAAAAAAAAACACTACAAAAGAAAAGATAAAAAAATGTTATAGGTATGTTGACTACTTGGAAGGTTTACAAGATTCGTTACACTTGACTTGTTTTAGGGGGAACCTCTGCCCCCTTCCTAATATACAAACATGCAAAGGATCTCACCTGCTTCAAGCATTTTAACGATTTTAAATTTTTCTTACGTCATAAATGCTATTACACTAATATCTTTACGTATGCACTAGAGTTCAGGGGTGTCACAATCTAACTATATAAGTAAACGCGGGCGAATAGGATCAACAATTTAAAAATTGATTAAACATTTTTTTATCTAATACATAAAATGAATAAAACATACATTAAAAATACAGAACTAGCATGTATCTTCATCCAGTTTATTCACTTTTAATTGCATTCTGTTTAGTCCGTCTTTCCTTAGTATGATTTGGGAAAAAGAAGCTCTTCCAGATGAATGGAAGGAATCAATTATCGTACCAATTTATAAGAAAGGAGATAAAACTGATTGCAACAACTACAGGGGCATCTCATTACTTTCAACTTCGTACAAAATTCTAACAAATATGTTAGTAAGCAGACTTACTCCCTATATCGATGACATTCTAGGAGATCATCAATGTGCATTTAGAAGAAACAGGTCTACAACAGATAAGATTTTTAGTATAAGACAGATCTTAGAAAAGAAATGGGAATATAATGGTACTGTACATCAACTATATGTAGACTTCAAAAAAGCATATGATTCAATTAAGAGGGAGAAGTTATATAGTATCCTGCTGGAGTTCGGAATTCCTAAAAAGTTAGTTAGACTTATACGGATGTGTCTAAATGGCACAAGGAGTAGGGTGCGTGTAGGCAAACAGTTTTCGGACACTTTTGAAATCCAGAATGGGTTGAAGCAAGGAGATGCACTTTCTCCTCTACTATTTAATTTTGTACTAGATCATGCCATTAAATCTTTAGAGAATGAGGAAGGCTTACAACTCAATGGTATTAATAAGCTGTTAGTTTATACTGATGATGTGGTATTATTGGCTGATAGCGAGGAGATACTAAAGGCCAACACGCACACACTATTGAGTAACAATAAGAAATTAGGACTGGAAGTAAATATCAATAAAACTAAATGTATGTTCACACGTAGAATTTCATTATTTAATGGAAATGGACAGCTAATGACAAATGAAGGAAATTTTGAGGAAGTGGCTGAATTCAAATACCTAGGAACAATAATCACAAATAGGAATGAGATGTACAAATAAATTAAACATAGGCTCAATTCTGGAAATGCATGCTATTATGCATTGCAGAGACTCTTGATGTCCCAACTCCTTTCAAAAAACGTAAAACTGAAAATATATAAAACTGTTATTCTACCAGTTATTTTATATGGGTGCGAAACATGGAATCTTACTTTAAGGGAGGAAAGGAGATTACGAGTATTTGAGAATAAAGTTCTTAGGAAAATTTTTGGACCAAAGAGAGATGAACAGACAGGTGAATGGAGAAGACTACATAACAATGAACTACTTGGTCTTTATGGGAAGCCAGATATAATAAGAACAGTTAAGTCTCGTAGACTGAGATGGCAGGATATGTTGCACGTATGGGGAATGAAAGACGTGCATGGAAGCTTCTTGTAGGAAAACCAGAGGGAAAACGCCCAGTTGGTAGACCAAGAATGAGGTGGGAGAATAACATTAACTATGATTTGAGGGAAGAAGATTATACAGGGAATGATTGGAAAGCATTAGCTCAGGATAGGGATGTATGGAGAGCTTATGTCCGCGCGGCCATGAACCTACGGGATCGATAGTGCCAGTGAGTAAGTAAGTTAGTCCGTCTTTCGCCAATCGGAATCACTCGCGCGAACCACAAAACATATATATTTGTAAGTTGGTAACACTAGTATATATTTACAGAAATAAACAAAGAGGTTATAGATTTCTCACACCACGCAGTTATTAAAAATATTGGTTATTTTATGATTTTCAACATGCGTACAATAAAAAATCAACAATATTCGTTTTAAGAAATAAGGGATGCAAAAAAATCTACAATATCCCTATTTCTCTCTCCTGTTAAACTGTTGATATTTTTTAGTGTTCTGCCCAAGAGCAGGTCTTTCACTGTAAACTCAGCATTCTCCACTCTTTCCTTAACTCAGCCTTCCTTTTTTGTATCTGCATACAAACTATTTATTTTCATATTGTCTTTCATCTGATGTCTTTTTCTCCCTCTAACTTTCTTTCCATTGACCATTCCTTCTAGGGCATCTGTCAGCAGACAGGTTTTTTCTTAGCCAGTGGCCAATGCAATTTCTTTTTCTCTTCTTTATGAGTTCCAGCATTGTTCTTCCTTCACCCACTCGTCTAGCATATCTTTATTTATAATTTTGTCCGTCCATTTTATACGTTCCATCCTTCTCCATATCCACATCTCAAAAGCTTCCAGTCGTTTTTCCTCATTCCGTCGTAATGTCCAAGTCTCTGCACCATACAATGCTACACTGCACACATAGCACTGCACTTAATTCTTCTTCCTCCCATTTTTACGCCTCCCGTATTCCTGAAGCAGTTCTATCTGGACACACATTCAACACAGCTTCAATAAAGCTCTCTCTAGTCACTTCAATGATAAGTTACATATTTTCCACCGGGAGGCAATAGTAACAAAAAGTTACTTCAGCGCTGTCTACATGATTTTCAATATGTAACCTGTAGAAAGGTAACCAAGAAGAATATTTTATTGGATTCCCAATTTATAAATATTCCTTTGGTATAGTGAATAAGTTTCTTTTTATTTATTTATGGTGGACCCATAGATTTGCATGATGCTTATAATGTTTTGTTCTTGCTTGAATTATTTCCATCCATCCATCCAATGGCTGATTGACACAAATTCGAGCTTTGGCCTCCCTTAACTTCTGCCTGCAATCATTTCTATTTTGTGCGGCAAGACTCCAGTAGCGACACCAAAGTAGGTTTGCAGCATCTTCCACTCGCCTCAAAAGACGAGGTAGACTCGCCGGCAGTTAAATGACCTTCAACTCAGAAGACGAGGTACACTCGCTTAACTCTGCTGTTATATATTTTGAAATATTTTGTACATCCCTTGGCAGGGTAATATTTTGTTAACATTTATGAATAGTAGAGGATTGTGTTTTTGCCTTCACCCTTATTGTGACCTCAAGTACCGTTATATTTTGTTCGTTTTGAATGTCTGAAAATAGACAATATAATTTACGGTAACTTAAATCCGGTTTCTGGGGAAATGCATTGAGTATTTAAACCTGAAGCGAATGGGTTAATATCACCCTCCCGTCGTTTATTCGGTCTTCCAACTTGTCTATTCTCATAAAACTTCCTGTAAGCACTTTTTTTTTTTTTTTTGGTGCTCGGTCTGTTGAGAGCCTTTGTACATGGCCAGCCCATTCCAATTTCTTTAATTTAATGAAAGTGACAAGGTCAGGTTCATTGTATTTGTCATACAGTTCTTTGTTATATCGTATTCTCCATTGACCATTACTATTTATCGGCCCAAATATTTTCCTGAGTATTTTTTTTCAAAATTATTTAGGGCAACCTCTCATCTTTTAGGGTGGAATACATGAAACCATCTTTACACGAAGAGTCGCTCTTTGCGTAAAGATGGTTTCATCAATTCCGCCCTTAGTGAAGCTCCATGTCTCACTACCTTAAGTCAAAACTGGTCTTATTAAAACTTTAATAACCCTATTTTAGTTGCTGAGTGTATGTTATTACTCCTCATTATATTATTAAGTATTTAGTTTGGGAAAAATCTATACCCTAGATTTTTCTGTTTAACTAGAGATTTTTTACTTCTAATTCTGTTATAAGTTAGATTGAATGCATCTCAAATGTTTCAATTAATTATTACACTGTATTAAGAAGCTCATTCAAGGGACCCTTGATTTCATTCCACGGAAGGAGACGTAGAGATAAAAAAAATACAGTAAGATATCCACTCACTATGATGGTTGTCCAGCGGTTCGCTTTGTTTTATAGCAGGATTTTAATATCATGATAAATATGAAAGTTAAAGTTAATAATTTTATATTTTAAATTTTTTTTAATATTTAAATTTAATTTAAATAAAGAAAAACATCTAAATGTTCATTGTTGAATAAAAATGTCTCAGTAACAATTAAAGAAATTGTATTACATAACAGTCTTTCTTAATAATGCTTTTAAAATTGTTTTAAGTCATTGTTGTCAGAAATATAAAGCTTTCTGTTATAACTGTAATAAGAACACCTGCTTAACTTAATATTTTTAAATAAAAGTATACTAAATTCTGATTGGAAGTTGAAACAATTAACTTTTTGATTTAACAAATCAAATTTAAACATTATATTAACCAATAGAATTTAAATATAAAATCATGTGATGTAATAATGTACTTAAAAATTATACATAATTACACTGGTCATTCTGCATACAACTTTCAACAAACATAGAAGCAATAAGAGTTCTCCTGGTAAAATGTGATATTTAATACAAGAAGAATAGTTGACTCAAGAAAAGAAAATAATTTAATTTTAATTGACGGTGAAGAATAATACCTCCTACATTTACTTGATCTGCTGGGAAATCAACAAGTGAATACATTTACAACTATTTCTACTAGAATCAGTTATTATGATTTTTAAAGTGTTTTTCCTATCCTAAGTACCAACTACCTACCCTAAGACAAGAATCCGGCTCTACCGAAAATAAAACCCAACCTGAACCAGTAATTCTTTTTGGGACATTAATCCTTCAAAATGTTATTACAACATCGGGCTGAAGAGAGTTAGCTGCTTCAAAACATCGACACAACTTGGGACAAAGAATTACTTCTTCAAAAAGTCGCCACAATGTGGGGCATAATGAAGATCTTACTATCTTATTTCTTCAGTTTCCCCCAGCTGTTACGTATATAATTAAAAACAAAGATGCCGACTACCGCCACTATAATCTGCATGTTAAACATTGTCAAACATTGTTGCGCGGCACCCGCTTTTATATAAACGGACGACCATCATAGTGAGGCGATAATACAAATAAAGCAGTGAATGATGAAGGATTGCAAATTAACAATATATAAAAGAAAGAAAGAAAGAGTACATTTTATTTACAAATAAATGTTATATACAGTATTTGACACCCGAATGAGTAAGTGCTCGTGCTCGGGTGCAGTTGAGTTACACGAATAATATAAATAGAATATATACATTTAAAGTTAGGGGCCAGTTTCATTTTTACATAAATTATGACACATACAAGTAAAAAATAATAATGTGGTGGGAATAAGACTTATTCTAACAAAAGAATTAATGTAATGGAGAATGAAATACATAAAATAATATAAACCATATAATGTGATGGATTATAACCAATAATAAAGAAAATCTGGTTTCAAAATTACTGGAGCAAATAGACTAGGAACTCGGTCAGTTTGTTTCCCAACATAGACCAGTGAAAAGGGAATAAGCGCCACTGCCGTTCAACACGGGTCGCAGGCAATCGTCTTTCTCTTTCTCTCTCTCTCTCTCTCTCTCTCTCTCTCTCTCTCTCTCTCCTCTCTCTCTCTCTCTCTCTTCTCTCTCTCTCTCTCTCTCTCTCTATATATATATATATATATATATATATATATATCTATCTCTCTATCTATCTCTCTATCTATCTCTCTCTATCTCTATCTCTCTCTCTATCTCTCTCTCTATCTCTCTCTATCTCTTTCTATCTCTCTATCTCTCTCTATCTCTATATATCTCTCTCTCTATATATCTCTCTCTCTCTCTCTATATATATATATATATATATATATATATATATATATATATCTCTATCTCTATATATCTCTCTCTCTATCTCTCTCTACCTCTCTCTATCTCTCTCTATCTCTATATATCTCTCTCTATCTCTCTATCTCTCTCTTTCTCTCTCTATCTCTCTCTATCTCTATATCTCTCTCTATCTCTCTCTCTATATATATATCTCTCTATCTCTCTCTCTCTCTCTATATATATATATATATATATCTATATATATCTCTCTCTATCTCTCTCTCTCGAGAAGAAGAAGAAGAAGAAGATGATGATGATGATGATGAAGATGAAGAAGAACAAGAAGAATAAGATGTTGATTGTCTCTTTTGGTAAGATGCATCTACAAGCCAATAGCATTGATTGTAATGTAGGTACTTTGTTTTGTATACCCCTGTGCAATAATCTCCCCTCGCATCAGCGGTGTTTCATTTTTCTTGATTTATTCGCTGACTAACAGACTCCCTCATTAACATATCAAAGGAAGAGCTACTGATTGTGAATATTGTTAAGAGATTAGGAAATCAGACCGAGGTGAAGATGGTTCCAGAGCGATAGCACATCGTGTAACAGGAGGAGGTTGGTGTAAATACTTGCTTATCAAATTACATTGTACTCATAACAAATTATTCCTGTTTACATAACATGAAATCTATGTAAATTCCAGCACTCTTTTAAAATTTTGTTCTTGGATCGGAATGCACAACCTCACATATTCGCTTTATTTCAAAACAATTTATTTCAAAATAAATTGGATGCATTGAAGGAGTTATAGTTTTTTTTTTCGTGTTTTGGAGAAAAACGAAAAAAAAAATCGTTACAAAACTATTACAGTGTGACTAATGTAAACAATATACAGAATTTCAAGTTTGAATTATCTCTTTTTTATACAAATGCAATCAGGTTGCCTTACCACAATGTTTTTTTTTTTTTTTTGCATTCTCTTGTGAGTCTGGCAAAAATGTAACACACTTGTGAGTTTGGGGCGCCTATAAGGTGGAGTGACATGATGGTTAATAAATAAAAATGAGGTACTAGGAGAGTCCTTAAATCTACAACTTACTCTAAATCTAAACTTTTGTTGACCACAGAGATAATTTCCTTTATTGAAAAAATGCTGTTGTCTAACCGGGGATTGAAACCGAGACTTCACGATTTCTACTCATAAGGTCTGACCTGTATCTCCTTATGAGATGCATAGTCCATTCACAGAATATTTCCACCTGACCCTATTTATCGGCAATTTCTTTGCCTACAAAATTCACTTATAACAAAAATACGTGATAAAATATAACTTGTCATCTAAAGTAAAGTAAAGTGAAGTAAAGTAATCCCACTACAGGCTTCAGGAGGCCCTTGGGGTAGTAGCAGGTTAAGGCTCCCACTTTTCTGGACAATCGGCACTTCATGTCAGCTGGGTTGTCAGCCCTGCGTGATGGCCGCCTTTACCCCCAGAACAAGCGTCTGGTACTCATTTCCGTTAGAGGCTGAGTCGACCCCAGGGCCATGGTGCCGCCAAAAGGTTTGGGTCAGTTTAAAAATTCTGACCCCACCGGATCTCGAACCTTCGACTTTCCGGCTTGTAGCGCAGTGCCTTAACCACTACGCTACGGCGTGTCCCATAACGTATCATCTACCTCCCTGAAATGACGGTTAATGTTATTCTTCCATCTAATTCTTGGTCTACAAATTGGGCGTTTTCCCTGTGGTTTTCCTACAAGAAGCTTCCATGCCTCCCTTTCATTGCCCATTCGTGTCATATATTCTGCCCATCGCAATCTACGACACTTAATTGTTCTTATTATATCTCTGTATATGCCGCTACCGAATGAAATGGCTCAGATGGTAAACGTTTGATACTCGTATTCAGGAATTTCAGAGTTCAAATCCCGGGGTTGACTACTCTATAGGGAACAAACATTCCCTTTAACTTCTAATTATATTTCTTATCATTTTGCCCTTATTTTTAGTTTATTTTTGTCTTTATTATTATGAATGATTTTTTTTCAGAGAAAATGCATGCCGAAACCTAACTTTAAATATCACCCAGAGAATTGTAATATACCAAGGCTGTGTCCAAAAATATCTGCCGTCTTTAATTGCAAGGCACATAAATTGAAACCAGAATCCAGCAAAGGCAACCCGGCGCGGACGGCAGGTAGTGATAGTTATCCAATCTACCAGTTAAGAGTTGTAGTACTTCCCTACAATTTAAATGAGAAATTTGATGCTGGATTTCAGTGCCTTGCAGTTAAAATGCCAGATTTTTTTACCACGATCTTAGTACATCACAACGCTTCTGTGGAAGAAATTTCAGGATAATTTTCGGCATGTAATGGTTGACAGTTCCCTTGTTACCAATTTCTTCAATAACTTATTTTAACTTCTCTTCCATCTGTTTCTTTGTTTTCCTCTTCCTCTACTACCCTGGGGATTCCAATCCAAACTCATTACTTTCCTGTTTTATCTTATCATCTCTTTGTGTCCTTTAAATTCCACTTTTTTATTTCTATTACAATTTCTTTTTGGCTTATTTTCCATAATTCTAAATTTGATATTTTTATTTGTCCTGATCTCTTAATACTCCTCCATGGTATATTTCCCATGTTGTCGTGGAGTGGTCTGCGTGCTTAAATAACTCGAGAGCTATTATGGCGATAGCATTTCTGCCGAAAGGGTTTCCTATGCCGGAGAGGCCGAAGGCGATAAGCCAGATGAAAAAATACCTTGGATGAAAGAGTGATGGCTTAAAGTCCCTCCCTCAAGATTTGGCGCTCGGTTTTTTTTTTTTTTTTTTTTTCATTTTTCAGGCCTTATCATGGCTACGTCACGGAAGAATTTTACATTCACATGTTTTACTATTCTATTTCTACACACATATGTATCAAATTATTATCAACGCGTTTACAAAATTTATCGGCTCATCACAATTTAAGAACAAGTTCACAAGACTCCTTTCTTTACTTTTGATACCAGAGCACAGGACATGCATATACTCTGAATCTTTTACTTTTGATATCACAGAACAGAACATGTCTATACTCTGAATATTACACAATATCTATGACTAATGCATGGAACTCACTTTCCAGTCATCATCGTCTTCTTCTTCTTCTTCTTCTTCACGGTTTAGGCGTATTTACTATCCTGTTCCGGCTCCAAATTGCTGCTGTTTCCATCTTTTCTTTAGTCTTCCCAAACTTCTTCTTCCTCGTGGTGAATAGTTGTATGCTGCTTTTGGTATTCTATTCTCAGTCATCCTTGCTAAGTGTTCTTTCCAGTTTGTTCTATATTTCGCTATTGTTGAATTAATTACTCTACTTTTAGTTGTTGTCTTATTTCTGTGTTATGTTTTTTTTTGTTAGTTCTTGATATCCTGCTATTGGTCTGAGGAATTTCATTTCAGCAGCTTCTGTTCTGGCAGATTGTTGTGTTGTCACTGTCCATGTTTCGGATCCATCAGTAATAATAGGAACTGCCATTGTCTTGTATAATTTCGTTATAGAGTCTTTCCTGGCTTTATTTTTCAAAGTTCTTTTTAGTGTTCCTGTTATATAATTAAACTTATTTAGTTTTGTTATTTAGGCCTATATCTGTTTCCGCTGTGTATGATATTTCGCAAGCCACGAAGTTATATCTGATCACCTGTTAATCACTATCATTATTTAAATCCAAATTAATTGATATCTTAAATTCGACACAATGAAAACATTAACTGCATAACAACTATATTCAGGATTTTGTAAATACCTACCTATAAATATTAATCTAAGAAGCGTTACTTACTTAATTTTATTTTATATAATTTTAATTTTATTATATCCCATGTTTTGGTAGCTTTAGCAAGTATTAGATGACATCCCCATTGTCTTTCGTTTAGTATATATTTTAGTAACTAACTCACTGGCAGTTTCGTACCCGTAGGTTCATGGCGGCGCGGACATAAGCTCTCCATACATCCCTATCCCGGACTGATGTTTTCCAATCATTACCTGTATAATCGACTTCCCTCAAATCATAGTTAATGTTATTCTCTCACCCAATTCTTGGTCTACCAATTGAGCTTTTTCCCTCTGGTTGTCTTACAAGAAGCTTCCATGCACGTCGTTCATTCCCTATTGGTGCCACATGTCCTGCCTATCACAGTCTACGAGACTTAACTGTTGTTATTATATCTGGCTTCCTATAAAGATCATGTAGTTCACTGTTATGAAAGTCTTCTCCATTCACCTGTCTGTTCATCTCTGTTTGGTCAAAAAATTGTCCTAAAAACTTTATTCTCAAATACTCCTCCCATGGTATCTTTACCTTATCGTGGTGGAGTGGCTTGCGTGCTTATATGATCTCGAGAGCTATGCCGGCGGTAGCAATACTGCCGAAATGATTACGCATGCCGGACTGGTCGAAGGTTATAAGCCAGACGAAAAAAGTACCTTGGCGGAAAGAGTTACGACCTTTCACCGAAAAAAATACAACCGTCAAGAAACGCGGGATGGGTTCCACTGGGATAGAATTTTCCGGAGATATAGTCCACCATTCTGTTCTCCGGGCGGGGACTACTTTAGAGAATCCATGCCAAAGGCTCAAACATTGTCTATATTTTAATAATATTTTAAAATTGTAATAAGTATGTAATATTTGTATAATTTTATTATTCGCTGGTTGAGTGGAAGAGAAGACCTTATGGCCTTAACTCTGCCAGCTAAAATAAAACATTACTATTGTTGCATTGACGTAGACATTCACGGCCGGGGTTGCTGTGATGATCTTGAAGAAGATTTTTCGGGCTGTAGGCCGTGGTCTTGAGGCTTGAAGTTCCCCGACGTTTCGCCAGAGACTGCGTCTGGCATCCTCCCCCGACGTTTGGCCAGAGACTGCGTTTGGAATCCTCAAGACAACACTTGAAGATGCCAGACGCAGTCTCTGGCCTACAGCCCGAAAATCTTCTTCAAGATTATTATTATTATTATTATTGTTATTATTATTATTATTATTATTATTATTATTACTATTACTATTATTATTATTATTATTATTATTATTATTATTATTATTATTATTATTATTATTATTATTATTATTATTATTATCAAATGAGCTCCAAATGTTAGCATATAAATTTAAATTAATAGCCAATAGATATAATTGTAAAATATCAATAAATAAGTCAAAAGTAATGGCATTTATTGGTAAATATGGAATTAGATCAAAAATTGTACTGGATAACAAAATAATAGAACAAGTATCACATTTCCAATATTTAGGATGTGATATAACTTATAGAGAAAATAAAGATGTAGAAAATAAAGTAAATAAATTTCAGGCTATTTGTGGAACCATAAAAAGAACCTTAGGTCGGAAAACAAGGAAAGATACGAAACTTAAATTATATAAAACAATGGCTGTTCCTTTGTTGTTGTATGGAAGTGAAAATTGGATAATGAAATCAAGGGATAAAAGCAGGATACAGACTGCGGAAATGCTGTTTTTACGTAATGTGAAAGGATGCACAAGAGCGGATAGAATAAGGAATGAAACTATACGAGAAGAATTAAATATATATAAAATTGAAGATAAAATCAGCGAAAATAATAAGAAATGGACAGAACACTTAATGAGAATGAACAACGAAAGAATGCCAAAAAGAACCTTCCTGTATAATCCCAGAGGAACAAGAGATGTTGGCCGACCGCGTAGAAGATGGACTCCACTTTCAACTTCGCCGGAACAGGCTGCATAGCCTAAACCTTGTAGTAGAAAAAGAAGAAGATTATTATCATTATCATTATCATTATTCTAAAAATCCATAGACCCAGCCGTGTTGAACTCCCGACTGTCGGGACCACATGCAACGACCTTAATTCCTAAATACATAGACCGATGCAATGGACGCTTTTAAGTGGTAAGCACGTAATTACACCTATAAAAGAGAGGGATTGAGTTGAGGAGAGAGAGAGAGAGAGAGAGAGAGAGAGAGAGAGACTATCTCATTGCAAAATTAGATATTAATTAGGTGTAACTATACCTGGGCAATTTAATAGAATAAATTAAGACTTTGGTTTACAAGAACGGTGGACATTCCTTACGCTTTTACCTGCTAGTTACGTCATGTCGTACGGTTCTTGTTACTGATAGCTACGGGAGGTCTTCTCGGGTCGTGTTTGCTCGCTGCTCACGTTTCCACTTCTATACAAAACACAATTTTGTGGCATCACAAAAACTTGTATTCTTTATTCTACCCGAAACATTCAAACAAAGATCATCGTATTAAAAGTTTCAGCATCAAAAGAATTATCTACGTGAATCACAGAAAACATGTTTCATCCACCTCAGGCTACAACTTGATGGTTTGGAGAATTTTAATGTAAATTATTTTTATTGCGAGACCAACTCCTGGGGGTTAGTACCTATATCCGAAATTTTTTTCAATGATGTGTATATATCAGAATGTTATTTTTTACCCTTGTTTGGTTCCCTCAAAAAAACAGTTATAAGGGCTGGGGGATTCGACAAGCGGATCACATCTCACCCCTATGTTTTTGGATCAGAGAGAGACAAACATCAAATGAATGGAGAAAACTAGAGAACAATGAACTACAAAATATTTATACGTAACCATATGTAATGAAAACTATTAATTCTCGTGCATTGTGGTGGGAAAGACATGTGACATGAATGGGGAATAAAAGACTTCTTCTTCACTTCCTGGTTTAGGCAAGAGTTGCCTGTTCCGTCTTCACTAATAGATCTAAGACCATCTCTTCCGAGGACGTCCGACATCTCTTCTTCCTCTTGGAAAATAATGGAAGATTTTATTTGGTAATCTACTTTCTTCCATTCTTTCTACATGTTCTTTCCACTGTATCTTGTTGTTAAATAGGGGGGAATAAAAGACGCGCATGGAAACTCCATGTAGAAAATCCAGAGTGAAAGTGCCCAGTAGATAGGCAAGTAAAGTGAGGTTGGAGAATAACACTATCCATGATTGAGTAAAGTGATTGTACAGTGGGTGATTTGAAAACATTATCTCATAATAGGGATGTATGGAGAGCTTATATCCGCGCGGTCATGAATCTCCGGTTGCTATAGTGCCAGTGAATAGTTATTTAACTATTTAGTTAGAGACAACACTGATATCTGGTATATTTTTTTAATCTTCCAATTGGCAGTGATAAAGATGGGAAAAAACATGGAATGTCCCAATCTTACCAACAGTTCAAGTTTTGCTATACTGAGGTAAAACAAGGACTGTCCAAACTTTAAAATTTAGTTATCTCGATTCTAGGTTCTTGTAACATAAAATGGTTATCATACATCTTGAAAGAGAGTGAACTTCTGCACAATAAGGATTTGCCAAAATTGCATATCATATTGGCTGTTACTGATCCGTTAATGCTTGGCATTTGGCAATGAAGACATTAGCTTTCTTACTCTCCAGTTTTATATTAAACGAACCCAGTACTATCATCTATAAAGAAATCTAAAAATTACTCCTCAACGTGGTGCTAAACCACAGCCCCTCAAAATCAAAATAATTTATTGCTAGAAACTATTAATATATAATTAAAGATACATATTTAATTTAATCTAGCCACTCCTGAATGAGACCAAAGTCTTGTGCTCAGGGGCAGATTCTTATACATATTAATTTTGCAATACAAAACAAAAACGGGACCATTAACAAAATAACTACAAAAAACATAAGGCACTCTTAGTGGTAATTAAAAAGATGTAAGTTATAAGATAATACTTTTTAAACCCATTTACATACTTGATTACAATAAATATTATTTTTGTCATCCTATCTACTATAAGACAGGTCAACATGATTTTTGTCTCATGAGTACCAATAGTTGTACTTAATGCAGTTTTTTATCGTGTTTTCAAATATGTATTCGGAATTTCTCCATCACCCACAGTTTTTTATTTCAATTTCAATTTATGGATTTAAATAATTATTTTTTTAATAAACCTAGATTTCTTCCCGGAAAATCTTGGCGCAATGAGCGATGAACACGGGGAACACTTTCATCGGGAGATTTCAGCTATGGAAAAGAGATATCAAGGCAAATGGAATCCTAATATGCTGACCGATTATTGTTGAACTATCAAGAGGGATGCTTCACAGGCGAAATATAGCAGAAAATCGTAATTTCTTACTTTCTAGGTGAGTCCGAATGTTCGAATATTGTGTAGTTACGAATGTAGAAAATATTAAAGTGTTTAAAATTATGAATGCCTGTCTCTCGGAAACCTTGCGTGATGGAGAAGCCCCGATACCATATTTGAATTCAGGAGAAAATATACTATCAGAATCACATATTTTTTCTTTCTGAGACAAAATAGTTTTTTTTTGTTGCTCAGTGTAATTATTGATTTAAAGAAGATCAGCTGTTTTCTCTTTACCTTGATGAATTTGAGTAATGTAAATGTCTTATGAAGGGGTTACTAGCCCGTTGTATAGTAGGTTTGTCTCGGGTATTCCTTCACCTAGGTGGATTACTTTCCCAGCTATGAAGTTCATATTCCCTAAACTTTGATTTTGGAGTGTGATCATCTCCTAGCCTTTGAAGTTCCACGTCATAAATTCTACAAGACAGCAGTTAGTCCAATCCATGATGTGGAGAAGAAGAAGATCAGCCAGTAGGCCTAATTCCACAATGCGCTGGTACCCATTGGGATGGATTTTTAGTCTGTAGTTTTTGAAGTAGTTGGATCGTTTGATTATACCATTTAATTTTGAAACTTAAATTATATAAAACAATGGCTGTTCCTTTGTTGTTGTATGGAAGTGAAAATTGGATAATGAAATCAAGGGATAAAAGCAGGATACAGACTGCGGAAATGCTGTTTTTACGTAATGTGAAAGGATGCACAAGAGCGGATAGAATAAGGAATGAAACTATACGAGAAGGATTAAATATATATAAAATTGAAGATAAAATCAGCGAAAATAATAAGAAATGGACAGAACACTTAATGAGAATGAACAACGAAAGAATGCCAAAAAGAACCTTCCTGTATAATCCCAGAGGAACAACAGATGTTGGCCGACCACGTAGAAGATGGACTCCACTTTTAACTTCGCCGGAACAGGCTGCATAGCCTAAACTTTGTAGTAGAAGAAGAAGAATTTTGATGGTCATATTTTTATTTGGAAATGTTGCTTAAATTTCCGCTTTATAATCTGATAGATTCTTTCTGAAATGTATCTATCCTATACAAAAGTTATTGAAGTGAGAAATTAATACCCAAAAATACATATCTTATATCATGATCCTTTAATGTTTTTTTTTTTTTTTTTTTTTTTTTTCGTTTGAGCGAATTTAAAGAATGTTGGTGAAACTGGGCGAAAGTCTTTGAATTCAGACTGGAAACCCTGCAGGCGTGAATCGTGTGTTGTAAAAGCTTCAGACAGTAAAGAAATGCAAGTTAAGGAACATTTCTTACACAGTCCAGTTATAATTTTTTTTCTCTCAGATGTTCTAGTGGGATTTTTATTTTGATGTTCATTTTATTTTGGAAGCATGGCCTTCTGTAATTTTTCAACGCATCCGTGTGAAGAAAATCGAGATTTTTTTTTTCAAAGCTCCCCTTCAGTCTCTTTTTGCGGCCGTTGAAGCGTGGTACACGATGATAGTGGCGGAAAAGGGTTGGGGTGGCGAGAAGAAACCAGGGATGAGAGAGGATTTTGCTTGGTAGATGTTCAGCTCGAGGTTTTAAGGGTGCAAAAGGATGAAGGGGTTAGAGTGAGATGTATCAATGGGGAAGGAGTTGCCAGTGGCGGTCATTACATTAAAATATATTTGTTTCTCTTATTTATTCATATTGTTTGTTTAGATTTATGTAACTAAGGGATTAGGGATATCAGTCTCTTATTTAAATTTACAAAGTTAATATACGTCTATAGTATGGAAAATAATAATAATAATAATCATAATCATAATAATAATGATAATAATAATTACAGGGAATGATTGGAAAGGATTAGCTCAGGATAGGGATGCATGGAGAGCTTATGTCCGCGCGGCCATGAACCTACGGGTTTGATACTGCCAGTGAGTAAGTAATAATAATAATAATAATAATGGGGCACGCCGTAGCGTAGTGGTTAAGGCAGTGCGCTACATACCGGAAGGTCGAGGGTTCAAGTCCCGGTGGGGTCAGGATTTTTAAACTGGCCCAAACCTTCTGGTGGCACCATGGCCCTGGGGTCGACTCAGCCTCTAACTTAAATGAGTACCAGCTGCTTGTTCTGGGGGTAAAGGCGGCCGTCACGCAGGGCTGACAACCCGGCTGATATAAAGTGCCGATTGTCTAGAAAAAGTGGGAGCCTTAACATCCTACTACCCCAAGGGCCTCACGAGGCCTGTATGGGAACACTTTACTACTACTACTACTACTACTAATAATAATAATAATAATAATAATAATAATAATAATAATAATAATAATAATAATAATAATAATAATAATAATAAATATGGAATTGAAACTAAAGCCAATAAAAATGCCAAAAAATGGCAACAGCATTTCGACTTACTCACAACACTTATAATAAAAAATGCACATCTTTACATACAAAATTACGACACTATAACACTGTAATTAAACCAGAGTGCCTCTATGGAGCAGAAACATTAATGTTGAACAGAAAAAAAGATATCGAAAATATAGTGAAAAAAAGAATGCAAAATTATAAGAAAAATTTTAGGTCCACAAGTCATAGGTGAAGCATTTAGACTCAGAAGTAAAAAGGGATTAAAAATATTCATAGTGATATTAGAAAACGAAGGTTAAAATTTTATCGCCATATTAAACGAATGAACTCAAATAGGCTTACAAAACAGATAATGGATCTACGAAAACAGAAGTAAAGCTCCAGTGGATACTATGAAGTGGATTGATGAAGTCAAAAAGGACTTAAAATTGGCAGGAATTACTAAAGAAGATATCCCAAACAGAGATATATTAGAATTAAGGTGAATAAGTGGTAACTACACATTTGATAATTGTGTGTTCAATAATTATGTTTTTAAATAATGATTTTACTGAGTTGTTTCCTAAAAAAATAATTAATAACCTATAATGTTGGTTATAACATACAGTGTGTTGTGTTTTACTTTTTCTCCACTAGCGTGCAAGTCTTATAATATTGGATCCTAGTGGGTTATCGCTGATTGCGATCCTATTTCGCAATACATAATATGATCAAGTTGCAGTGAATAAACATAACCACACATTTCTGATTTGTTTTCAAACATCGCCGTTTACATTAAAAATATAATTCTTTTTAACATACCGGTAACTATATTTAAATATACTTTTTGAGTAAACAACTTAATTTTATTCGTTAAATAGTCCTAACAAATCTTCTAGAAAAATATTTATCGATAATTTGCAAATCACTCATGGCACTACTTATGAAAAATTAGTGACAAATACATAAGGTGTAATTAAAAAGCGATTTTGTTTAATACATACATGGATAATATTCTAAACAAAAGGAAACAAATAGAAAACTCGGAAGTAGAGTTAGCAAAATACAAACTTCTGTTTGCAGATTATTTACCTATTATTCATAAAAAGGAAGACAATCTACAGAAATCGTTGCTTAAAATTAAATTAAATATGCAAATTGCATTATTTTAAAATATTAGTAAGTAAAACGATAATTATGGCTTTCAAAGACAAAAACCCGTGAGATCTAAAATTATTCTAGAAGTTCGAAGTCTGGAACAAGTGACTAGTTTTAATTATTTAGACTGTAATATTAGTTTTATGTTAGAAGGAGATATGTATTAAAATAACTCTATATTTCAGGCAGTATGCGGAACGATTGAAAGAATCAACACTAATAAAATCCATTGTTTAAAACCGTTGAGGTGGATTGTCATAAAATAAAATAAGTTAAAATGTACTTTCTTAGGTCAGAGCCGTCGTTCTCAACTTATAAAATATGTATGCTTTTTTTGTCTGAAGGCCTTTCAGAATCTCTATTCCATCTTCAGCAGTTCTTTCTTCGCTACATTACTTAATGTTCTCGGTGCTGGTCCTAATGTTGAGTCACGACAACACTCCATTTAGGACCAGCGCCCAGAACATCAAGTAATGTAGCGAAGAAAGAACTGCTGAAGATGGAATAGAGATTCTGAAAGGCCTTCAGACAAAAAAGCATAACACAACAAACTGTATGTTACCAACATTATAGGTTATTAATTGTTTTTTAGGAAACAACACAGTGAAATCATTATTTAAAACCATAATTATTGAACATACAATTATCAAATGTGTAGTTGGAATGAATCTGTTCATTATTTGCTACACTCAACGTGTTTGTTGGAGAATCAGTCACAGCAAAATAATACTCTGACCTGTTCAGAATATTAAAAATGAGGAGCTTTCTTTATTTTGGTAAGTAAAATTCGATAAATAGCGGGATGAAACACGACTGTCATTGGTTGTAAAATACAATTCTTTGGAACGTGATTGGTCATTCACTCCCATTTGGGGCATAAGTTAAATAGTCACAGAAAACTCATCAATAGTATCATATTTAATCCCTTTTCCAAATGTCCAGAAAACAACGTATTAAAAATATCTTACAGATTTTAACAAAAATAAAAAATCTAAAAAATGCACAAAAATGTAATCGTTCATTTTTTTTGTGACATAGCTTTGTAATTGTGGCGAGTACCGCTCTGATTTTAGGAATTCGCCATAGCATAATTGGTTAAGACAATACGCTATAAGCCGAATGGTTGGGGGTTCGAATCCCGGTAGGAACAGGTGGGTTTAAGAGAGCTGATGGGTGAAATTTCTATTTTCTACAGTTTTTAAGCTACATACTTGATGTTTTATACACACATTCATGCCATAATAGGTAATATTATATTAAAGTTTCATCCTTCTAGGCTTAAAGGTTTTTGAGTTATTGAAGAACATTCACTTAAAAATTTTCATTTTTAAATTGTTAATAAGTCCCATAATGTTTTAGTAATTTTTTTCTACACGACCACTGACTTATTTAGAACAACACTATGCGTTAACTTTTCTATATCGTTATAATAAAGGAAGAAACAATATATACATCCTCTGCATGTGAAAATTTTTGTTCTTTTTTTAATTACTACACATATTTTATTTTTTATTTCAAACACTATCAACGTTGTTTCAAAATCCATGCATAGAATTATTAGCCATAGTGTGTGGGACATGATGTTAAAATTTCGTGCTTCTATCACTCAATTTGTCAATGCTATTTTGATTTGAATTTATTGAAATGCAATGAAAATAAAAGTGTGGAAAAGCCAATTTGAAAGTTTGCATGCAGTTAAATTAGAATGTAGCATATGTGCCCTCCTACAGTCATTAAGGAGACTCACAAGCGCCATAGGACACTGAAACTTCGCCAACTTATACTTTAAGGTACGTAGTATATTTTAATACAAAAAACAATAAATGCTCAATTTGACCGAAAATGTCGGAACATTTCACCCATCACCCCCTTAAATGCTCTACCTTCTGGCGGCACCACGACCTTGGGATCGATTCAGCATCTAACGGAAATGAGTACTAGACATGTGTTCTGGGAGTAAAAGCAGTCGTCAAACAGGGCTGACAACCCTGCTGAAATCTAGTGCTGTTTGTTTAGAAACCTCCTCCTAAGACCTGAAGTGTGTTCACTTCAGCTTTTATGTCTAATTTTTACATCTTATAATAATGTAAACGTGAAAGGTATATTTTGTCGGCCACGGTGGACTAGTGGTTAAATTACTTGCTTTTAAGTTTCAAAGGACATCGGTTCAAACCTGACCGTGGTCGATGGATTTTTTTTAGGATGGATAAATGCAAGGAACAAGCCCTCCGAAAGGGACTTTAAGCCGTGGGACCCTAGTCTGAAGATTTTGAGGCTCGTAAAAGAACCACAAGCCTGATTAAAAATGCCTCTGTGCAACATTTACCGACCGTTTCCCTTCCAGTAATACCTTATTTACCAACTAGATGTCTCATCGAGGCGCCAGGTCGACCCCCTATCACTCACTGACAACATGGATAATAAGCTTAACTAAATTAGCTTGGTAAATAAGATCCCATTAGTGAGCGCCCTTATCCTCACACAGGGAAAGAAAGGACTTACGAAGTTTATTTTTCGGTTGCAATGTGAGCTTTAAAATAGCAGAACAATAATTTGTTAATGTTACGTAAAGGAGAATTGGTCACATTGCAACTGGGTATTTCTTAATAATAACTGCACGCCACTGATAGTTGGAGGTTTTTGGGAAGCGTAAAGAGAATTTTATGGAGCACCGAGAGATGAGATGCGAAGCGTAGGACAACTCATCGCCTCCTGCATCTAGTACACCCGCATTACATGTTTACTTTCTTTATGTATGTTTCTATTTGAATGGCTTATTTATGCAAAGCTTTAAGTCAACACTGTGTTCTTTGTAAAGTAAATAAAAGAGCTTGCTTATGAATAGAAAGCTGTACCACATTCACAGACAAAAGTATCCGGGAGGCTGTGATGTAACAACTAGAAATATCATAGAAGCTGTTACAAAAATTGAATCTGTTATTATCTTTATTTGGATTTAGCCTAGAGCTATCTACAGTGGAATTCATCACAAACGTTTACAGGCCTAAATACAGAGAATGGCTCACCGCTATGGAGTCGCGGTAGCGTGCTGCAGCGGGCCTGAGTTTAAGTCTCGGTCGAGGCAAGTTTCGGGGTTTTTCCTCACCTGTAAGACAAATGTCAGGAAACTTTAAGGCCCTGTATTATAGGGACTCTTGTCGCCCCAACTGCTTAAAAAATCGTTAAATTAAAAATATATAAAACTGTTATTCTCCCAGTTATATTATATGGATGCAAAACATGGTCTCTTACTTTAAGGGAGGAGAAGAAATTACGAGTGTTTGAGAATAAGGTTCTCAGAAAAAAAGTTTGGACCAGAGATGGATGAACAGAGTGGCGAAAGGAGAGGACTGCAAAACAGTGAGCTACATGATCTTTATAGGAAACCAGATGTAATAAGAACAGTTAAATCTCGTAGACTGAGATGGGCAAAACATATGGCATGAATGGGGAATGAAAACGGGCTTGGATGCTTCTTGTAGGAAAACCAGAAGGAGAACGGTCAGTTGGTAGACCAAGAATTAATTGGGAGAAAATATTATCCATTCTTGAGGGAAGTAGATTATTGTTAATTCTATCAATTATAAAAGAAACCCGATTTAGTAAAGTATATAAACATTAATAGATTGGCCTGGGGCTGGAAATTTGATACGTATGGACAATAATAAAACTGTTAAGAAGATCTAAATGGCACAACCATTACAAACCAGAAAAGTTGGGAGACAAAAATTAAGATGCGAGGATGATGTCTTGCAAGGAGTTAGACAAGGGTGTTGTCTATCGCCCACTCTTTTCAATATATATATATATATATATATATATATATATATATATATATATATATATATATAGGCCTATATATATATTGACGATATTATGAAACAATCGAAAATTATAACAGACAAAGGCCTTAGATTGAACAATAACAGAAGTACTTTTTTTTTCAAATGCCCCAGGTTTGTCTTTCGACATTCCTGGTTTCTCTCCTGGCATGGCGTACTTGTAACCCACTTCTGAGGTTGGGGCGCCTGGACGGCGGGGTTACGTTGCCCCGATGATATGATGGGTGATGATGATGATGATGATAACGGTGCGCCAGGAGAGTCCCTAATCCTAAACTTAACCTAAGATGAATATGAATGATGATGATTGCGATGGCCATATGATTTCGGGGACCGTTTGGGCTTTAAAGTTTTCCTGACATGTGCCTTACAGGTGAGGAAAAACCCCGATAAAAACCTCACCCAGAAAAACTGTCCCGACCGGGGATCGCACCCGGGCCCGCTGCGTGACAAGGCAGCACGCTACCCCGAGACCACAGCGGTGGAAGTTATTGGTAACTTAATTTTCGCCGGTGATTGGCACAAAATACCTTTACTTTTGTGGAAGAAACATTCTTCGTGCAGAAATAATAATTGGAGACGAAATTATTGAACAAGTATCCCACTTTAAATATTTAGGATGTGATATCAGCTATGGATATGATAAATATATTGAATATAAAACCCATCAGTTTCAAGCTATTTGTGGCACAATAAATAGAACATTGAACAATGAAGCCCATAAACAAACAAAATTAAAATTTTATAAAACAAGGTAGTTCCTGTCCTTTTGTATGGGAGTGAATATTGGATTATCACTACCAAACAAGAAAGTAAAATCCAAGCAGCCGAGATGAAATTCTTAAGAAGAGTAAAAGGATGCACTATAATGGACCAGATAAGAACTGCAGATCTACTCTATAAAACAAAAGATATTTAACAAGATTCAGTGGAAAGAACATGTAGAAAGAACGGAAGAAAGTAGATTACCACAAAAAATCTTACATTATTTTCCGAAAGGAAGAAGAATATCGGACGTCCTCGGAAGAGATGGTCCTAGATCTATTAGTGAAGACGGAACAGGCAACTAATACCTAAACCAGGAAGTGAAGAAGAAGAACTATGATGTATTGCAGGATATTAAAATTAGTAAAATTAGAAATTGGAAGAATTTAGTAGAAAATAAGCCTGGAAGGACATTCTGAGGAAGGCTAGGGTCCAAAATGGGTTGTCATGCCATATTTGATGATGATGATTAAATTATACAGGTATGATTAGAAAACAATATCTCAGGATAGAAATGTGTTGAGAGGTTATGTCCGCAGGCCATGAACCTACGGGTTCGATAGTAGCCTCTGCCCGCTCCTGGAATCTCCTTCCTCAAGATATCAGGGGTTGCCGCACACTTGGTACCTTTAAGTCACGCTTATACAGTTACCTGTTGTCTAATAATTAATTTTTCTCTATTTATTTAATTTTATACTATGTCATTAATCTTTTCCTCGTTTTTTTATATATATTGTACATATTATATATTTAATTCGTTAAATTTAGAGTAAATCAAAATACATTATAAATATTAATTGTATTGTATTCATAACTTGTAATCGTTTATATATATATTGTAATTTAGATTTAAGACTATTTTTTGTTTGTATTTTTTTAAACCTGGTTGAGTGGTAGACAAGGCCTTAAGGCCTTAACTCTGCCAGGTAAAATAAAGCTATTATTATTATTATTATTATTATTATTATTATTATTATTATTATTATTATTATTATTATTATTATAGTACCAGTGAGTCAGTTCAGTCATTTACGGTACATCCTGTATAAAATCAACGTGATGTTAGGAAAAATTCTTATAATCAGATTAATTTTATGACTCTAAACTAATAAGTTAGCCCTTTATTTTCTTTCCCCCATATATATTAATTTTGCTAAGGGTTGTGTATTCCAACCGCACCCGTGTTTAAATTACCTTTCAAGGGAGTAAGTCTTCTCTTATGGGCGTGAAGTGATTAAGTCAAATTCTTTTTTTAGAAAGGGGTTCTTTTAGGAATAACCTGGGTCACAAATAAATTCTCATTTCACTTCCCTAACCTGTTCGTTAATTAATGTTCACTTCAAGAGAGAGAGAGAGAGAGAGAGAGAGAGAGAGAGAGAGAGAGAGAGAGAGAGAGAGAGAGAGAGAGAGAGAGAGAGAGAGAGAGAAAGAGAGAGAGAGAGTGTGGCACCAAGAAAAAGAGATAGAAATACTGTGAACCAAGGGAGAAAAATGGACAAAAAAACTCCCACAACAAATAATTTATTAAAACTACTCTATTTTCCATGAGCTTAGATGCATTAATTTTTAATTAGGACGTCTTTGAGAAGTGAAACCTGGTGCTGGGTATGTCCGTTTTCACTCACTTTTTAATGAATTTGCCTTACACGCTTTTTTAAGCATTTTTTAAAAGTAAGAATTCTGTGAAATACTTCGGGCTTGTTAAATCTAATTATCCTAACCACTAAATTTGTTCGGATTTTGTCAACCGTAAAAATGAACTCCCATCTTGACAATATTATAGCAGTACCTTCACCCTGGCTTTTTATACAGAGATTTTAAAGATGGCAGCGACTTTAACACTTAATTTGACGAAATTTAGTGTAGCATTCTAATTTATTTAAGTAATAATAATAATAATAATTATTATTATTATTGTTATTATTATTATTATTATTATTATTACTATTATATCCCATTAACGCAGTTTAACCCCTCATCTTATATGTACTTTTATCGTGTCATATGCCATCCGGGCATTTTTGTGACAGGACCTGTCGGAAGAGGCATTTTGACTGTGCATTACATAAATACTCCACAGGACATGGAGGTGTCCAAATCAGTGAACTCCTCAATATTAGGGTCACCTCCGAGACAACACAACATTCGCACATATTCATACTAAACATGGCGAATGTGAAAATGCTGATTATGATAACCACATGACATTCGGAGACAGTTTGGACAAATAATAATAATAATTATTATTATTATTATTATTATTATTAATATATTATTATTAGTATTATTATTATTATTCAATAGAGAGAAGTAAAAACACTTAGAACGAATATTTATGTCGATGGAAATGGTTATTTTGAGGAGAGCAGCAAGGTGTTCAAAATTGGAAGAAATAAGAAATAAAGTCATACGAGAAAAAAATATCAATCCATCCATAGTAATTCTGCCTGAGGGCAGGTCTTTCATTGCTATCATAGCATTTTCATGCTATGCTTTGCAGCTTTACTAGCAAAATTGTAGGTGTGGTAGCTTCCCGCTGCTTTCCACATCGGTGAAGGATGTTGATGGTGATGATGGCCAGATGATTTTTGGGGATCGTTGGGCCCTACGTTTCCTGACATTTGTCTTATAGGTGAGGAAAACCCTCGATAAAACATCGCTCAGGGGCCTGTCCCGACCGGGAGTTAAACCCAGCCAGCTGCATGACAAGGCAGCACGCTACCTCGAGACCACAGCGTCTCTCTATAGACATTTTAAAATCGTACTCTTTACTTATTTCATTTAAACAGTGTAGAGAGAATTGCAAATCTTTAAAAAGCTATAATTATAGCATTTCTAATTTAAACTATTCTAAATGCACTCTCTCCTCTACTATTTAATTTTGTACTAGAGCACGCCATCAAATCTTTAGAGGATGAGGAAGGCCTACAACTCAATGGTATTAATAAGCTGATGATGTAGTACTATTGGCCGATACTAAAGGACAACACGCACACACTATTGAGTAACACCAAGAAATTAGGACTGGAAGTAAATATTAATAAAACTAAATATATGGTCACAGATAGAAATACATTATATAATGGACAGCTAATGACAAATGAGGGAAATTTTGAGGAAGTGACTGAATTCAAATACCTAGGAACAATAATCACAAATATACAATGCACAAAGAAATTAAACATAGGCTCAATTCTGGAAATGCGTGCTATTATGCATTGCAGAGACTTTTGATGTCCCAACTCCTTTCAAAAAACATTAAACTGAAAATATATAAAACTATTATTCTACCAGTTATACTATATGGGTGCGAAACATGGACTCTTACTTTAAGGGAGGAAAGGAGACTACAAGTATTTGAGAACAAAGTACTTAGGAAAATTTTTGGACTAAAGAGAGATGAACAACAGGTGAATGGAGCAGACTACATAACAATGAACTACATGATCTTTATAGGAAGCCAGATACTAAGTCTCGTAGACTGCGATGGGCAAGACAGGTTGCGCGTATGAGGAATGAAAGACGTGCATTGCAGCTTCTTGTAGAAAAACCAAAGGGAAAACGCCCAGTTGGTAGACCAAGAATGAGGTGGGAGAATAACATTAACTATGATTTGAGGGAAGTAGATTATACAGGCTGACATATTTTACTGAAGTACGTAGCGATATTGTTAGGAGGATCTATAGTAACACAAAAGCTCAAGTAAAAATACATAATACTTTAACAGAGGAATTCACAGTGAATAAAGGCCTTAAGCAGGGATGCAGTTTATCACCAATTCTTTTTAACATTTATTTAGACCAGGCTCTTAACTTGTGGTATAAAAAATGTTCTGAAATGGGTATTCCTATAGGAGGAAAAGTACTACATTCATTGTTGTTTGCAGATGATCAAATAATTTTTGCAGAGGATGAAGCTGATATGAAGTATATGATGAATAAACTAATGGAAGAATATAAAAAATGGGGACTGAATATAAATTTACAGAAAATAGAATATATGTGTTTAGGCAAGGATGTGGATGACCTCATACTTGAAACAGGGAAAATAAAAAAGTGTGAATTTTTTAAATATATTGGGTCAATAATTACAAGTTTTGGTACCTGTGAGAGAGATGTACAGACTAAAATTGCAATGGCAAAAATGCAACTAAGACATTACATGGAATAATTTGGAATAAAAATATTACAAAGGAAACTAAAATGAAAATTTATAAGAGCATAATACAGAATATTTTGTCATATGGAAGTGAAACTTGGTCTTTTACGGAATTACAAAAGAACAAAATTAGAACAGTTGAATTTGATTATTTTAGAAGAAGCCTCCAAAAAACAAGACAGGATAAAATAAGAAATGAATTCCTTTGGAGAGATATGAATGTCACCACATCTGTTGTTAAGAGGATTGAAAATCAAACACTTAAATGGTATGGCCATGTACAAAGAATGGAAAACGAAAGATGGCCAAAAAATATATACCAATGGTCACCCCCTGGAAGAAATAAACGTGGCAGACCAAGATGGAAATGGAAAACCTACGTCAGAACTATAATGGATGATCGGAATTTGGAAGAGTGAGATTTGAATGATAGAGATAAATGGAAACTGAAGACGGCAAATATATAAGTGGGGGAAAGCCGAAAAAAAAAATTATACAGGGAATGATTGGAAAGCATTAGCTCAGGATAGGGATGTATGGAGAGCTTATGTCGGCGCGGCCATGAACCTACGGGTTCGATAGTGCCAGTGAGAAAGTAAGTAATATAATTATATTAAATGTCTTTACTATTTTTGTTGGAGTAAGTGGAGCGACACTGTGATGTCGTGTTTTGATGTCGTTCTTGCACAGTCACTCCATGAATATAAATGAGTTACAGCAGGAAAGGAAATTGCTCTGGAATCAGAGTGGGATGAAATAGTTTCTCATCACCATTTATAGCTATGAGAATTTATTGTTCTCTCTATTATGCCTCTTTTGAAAATATTAAACCCTGTGTGTCTGGGCGCATGCTTGCTTGTTTTATGGCCTCCAATTTATTCATAAAGTTAATAGCTTTGGGGTTACTTATAAGTCACGCACGCTGCTCAACAGTGTTTTGTCTGTTAGGACTAGTATTAACACACTGTAGGTACATTTAACCTTTTTTTTTTTAAAGATTTTATGATTTTACAATGGAATTATGGGTAACTGGCACAGACAATAAAAAAATAATAAATGGCAGTGTCCTATTTCTCGTGGCTGAATTCAAATACCTAGAAACAATAAATACAAATAAGAATGACATGCACAAATAAATTAAACATAGACTCTAATCCGGATATGCATGCTATTATGCATTACAGGGACTCTTTTCGACGCAACTCCTTTAAAAAAACGTTAAACTTAAAATTTATAAAACTGTTATTCTCCCAGTTATATTAGGCCTATATGGTTGGGAAACATGGACTCTTGCTTTAAGGGAGGAAAGGAGATTACAAGTATTTGAGAATAAACAAATTTTAAAATAGATTGAGGAGATAAAATTGGTAAACAAAAAATAGAAATAAAACGGGGAGTAAGACAAGGATGTCCGTTTCACCAATAATATTTAATTTATACTTGCAAGTAAAAAGTAAAGTGATCCCACAACAGACCCGGAGGTCCTTGGGGTAGTAGGAGGTTAAGGTTCCCACTTTTTCTAGACAATCGGCACTTTATGTCAGCCGGGTTGTCAGCCCTGCGTGACGGCCGCCTTTACCCCCAGAACAAGCGTCTGGTACTCATTTCCGTTAGAGGCTGAGTCGACCCCAGGGCCATAGTGCCGCCAGAGGGTTTGGGTCAGTTTACAAATCCTGACCCCAACGGGACTTGAACCCTCGACCCTCCGGCTTGTAGCTCAGTGCCTTAACCACTACGCTACGGCGTGCCCCCAATTTATACTTGCACCATGTCATAAACGAATGGCATGAACAAACTAATATAAATAGTGTATTGACAACTCTGCTTTTTGCAGACGATCAAGTAATAATGACAGCATCAGAAAATGCTTTACAACAATTCCTTTATACTTTAAATGATATCTTTCTAAAATACAATTTAAGAATAAGTACATCTAAAACCAAAATATTAGCTCTGAAAAGAAAATGTGCAATAAGAACAAAAATAGTGATAAACAATGTAATTATAGACCAAGTTCAGAATTTTAATTATTTGGGTTGTCATTTAGGTAATGACAGAAATTTAGATAAACACACTAAAATATAACGATTAAATTATCTATGTGGCACAATTAAACGTACTTTATTAAATAAAACTAGGAAAGAAACTATTTTAAAATGTTACAAAGTATTGGCAGTTCCATCTCTTATCTATGGATGTGAAACCTGCATATTAACAAAGGCAGATAGTAAACAAATAGAGGCTGCAGAAATGAAGATGTTGAGAGCAATAGCAGGATACCAAAGGACCGATAAAAACAAAAACAAAGATATAATAACAGAACTTAATATATTTAATCCCTATGAAACAATAAAATACTATCAAAATGCTTACTTCAGCACGTATTACGAATGAATGAACAGCGCATACCACGAAGATGTATAATTATAAACCAAAAGGGAGAAGAATGTTGGGAAGACCATTGAAGAGATAGAAGGACCAATTCGACCTATCATGAGATCGGAACAGGCCATTGGGCTTAATCCTTGTTGTTGTTGATGATGATGAAGTTCTTAGGAAAAAATTGGACCAAAGAGAGACAAACATATAGGCGAATGGCGAACACAACAGTTAGCTACATGATCTTTATAGCACCAGATATAATGAGAACAGTTAATTCTCGTAACCTGCGATGAGCAGGAAAGAAGTATATGGAAGCTCTTGTAGGAAAAACGAGAGGGAAAACGCCCAGTTGGTAGACCAAGAATTAGAGGAAGAATAACATTAACCATTATTTGAGGGAAGTAGATTATACAGGGAATGATTGTAAAACATCTCGGGATAGGGAATATGCGGAGAGCTTATGTTCGCGCGACCATGAACCTATAGGTACGATAGTGCTAGTGAGTTAATTTAAATGATTCTAACGTCTGGCACCCCGAATTTCCTGTGGAATTTCAAATGGTCCTTGAGCTCTGTGATTAACATGTGGATATGAGGCCAGCACTTGAATGGCCTGTTACGCCATGGACTTTAGATTTAGATTTGGATTTATTTAACCTGGTGGAGTTAAGTCTCATGCTCCATATAGAGTTAAAAATAGATATGTTTTTATACATCCAATATGTCCTCTAAACAAGATGATTAGAAACATATGGTGATAGTTATAAGATATTGAGGAACACGCTGATGGAGCTAAATGACAAGTGCGAGGATTATGGGATACAGATAAATATAAATAAGACGAAGGCCATGATTATAGAAAGGAAACCAAGGAAGATAGACATGAGGATTAAAGATAGAGGCCATTGAGCAAGTGGAGATCTTTAAATAGGCCTACTTGGGTTTTACTATCAGTAGTAACATGAACTGCGGTCATGAAGTAAAGAAGAGGACAGCAATGGCAAAAGAAGCTTTTAACAAGAAGAGAAGCATTCTCTGCGGACCTTTGGCAAAATAATTACGGAACAGGCTAGTGAAGTGCTTTGTGTGGAGTGTAGCATTGTATGGTGCAGAGATTTTGACATTACGACGGAATGGGGGAAGCGACGGAAGGAGCGACCTGGAAGTTTTTGAGATGTGCATATGGAGAAGGATGGAAAGTATAAAATGGACAGACTAAGTGAGAAATGAAGATGTGCTAGATAGAGTGGGTGAAGGAAGAACAATGCTAGAACTCATAAATAAGAGGAAAAGAAATTGGAAACGCCACTGGCTAAGATGAAAACTGCCTGATAACAGGTGCCCTAGAAGGAATGGTCAACGTAATGAACATTAGAGGCAGAAATAGACATCAGATGATAGACAATGTTAAAATAAATGGTTTGTATGCAGATACAAAAAGGAAAGCTGAGTTAAGGAAAGAGTGTAGAATGCTGAATTTGCAGTGAAATACCTGCTCTTGGACAGAACACTATGTGTGTATATATGTATGTATGTATTTTTTTTCTCTTTATTAATTCCTCAGCATGCCCCATTACAGAGTAATATTACATGCTTTGCTTTAATATAATACATCAATGACTTATATTATGCTATTACATAACAGTATATACATATTTACATTTTACTATGTCTTAACTATATACTATTGTCTATACTATCCTCTATATTTATAATATTTACAATTTTACTTAGTGTACGTAATTCTAAATCTAATAATCTCATTTTTATGAACTATATTACATATTTACATTATCAATTTTGTAATTTTAATGTCTGAATAAACTTCCTAAATTCTAGTAAATGCTTAGTTACTAGTTGTTGATTTGTGGCTGGCCATGTGTTTCCACTTCTTTGTATAGCATTTATCAAATCCATTCTGTGTTGTTTTATGTATGTATGTATGTATGTATGTATGTATGTATGTATGTATGTATGCATGTATGCATGTATGCATGTATGCATGTATGCATGTATGCATGTATGCATGTATGCATGTATGCATGTATGCATGTATGCATGTATGCATGTATGCATGTATGCATGTATGCATGTATGCATGTATGCATGTATGCATGTATGCATGTATGCATGTATGCATGTATGCATGTATGCATGTATGCATGTATGCATGTATGCATGTATGTATGTATGCATGTATCTAAACAGATGAGGTTTCAAATTTTCCCATGTAAATATCGTGAGTGTAGTTCCAGCTATGAATTCACACTTCCGTATTTAGTATCTGGTTATAATGAACTCACTCCAATTTCGCAGCCCGTTTTGTGTAAAAATTCGATAAAGAACTTGTTTTTAAAAAGTTTGCTGAACTTCTCTTTAAATAATAAGGAAGTATGTAAAATAGACATTAGATATAATAGTTGCTTTAAATTAACTAAATATTTAAGTGCAATGTGGCCCATAAAAATGTAACTCATATATACAGAGTGATTCAGAAATATGGCTATACGTTTGATCGCATTTTGTGACGAAAATATTACTATTAAAGGAAATGTGATGTTATCCTTGGAAAGGGAATTCTTCAAATTACAACAATAGAACAAAACTAATCACTGCTCACGTGCAGCTTGGCGGGTTAATTTTTGTGGGCTAGCGTCGAACGCCTCCACAATTCTCTTCGTTGTTTCTGCATCCTTCCCGTTTCCAGCAGTCGTTTTCTCCACGTCCCCACAGTCGACGGCTACAATGCTACGTTAAACTCACGTCTTGCCCGTCTTGCGGCCTGACGATCATAAGCATACGCTATTGCCCATGCAGCAATTTTAATTTGCTGTTGCATATTCAACGCCATTTTGACTAATGACGTAAGTTCTACGCTGGTTTGTTTTATTTCATTGTTGAAATTTGAATAATTGCCTTTCCAACGGTAATTTTATATTTCCTGTAATGGTAATATTTTCATCACACAACACGATCAAACGTATAGCCATATTTATGATTCACCCCATATATATATATATATATTGTGTGAGAGAGAGAGAGAGGGGAGGGAGGGGGAGAGGAGAGAGAGAGAGAGAGGGCCGGGGGAGAGAGAGGGAGGGAGGAGGAGAGAGAGAGAGGGAAGAGAGAGGGAGGGAGAGAGAGAGGGAGAGAGAGGAGGAAGAGGAGAGGGGGGAAAGAGAGAGAGGGAGGTAGGAGGAGAGAGAGGAGAGAGAGGGGAGGGGGAGGGAGAGAGGGGAGGAGAGAGTTGAAATTGTGGAATTAGATGTTACAAGTTATTTAATTTAATTAAATATTTGAGTCTTGGTAAATGTATTTACATTTGTATTCATTAGTAAGTTATATGTTCATTCACGTGTTGAAATGGAAGTAACAGGTATGGAAGGCACATCTTTGTGTGAAATTAATTTCACGTAGTTGTAAGATAAATGATTACTTGTCACTGGTTACACAAGTAACAGCCACTATTTGAATGCAGATAAAGTTGCCTACACATACAAGTGGGAGGGACACTATTAGACAGCAAACTTTATACTTGTACAATCATGTTCATAAACAGATATGAAACCTCTCCTTCCAATAGCGCGAGGTTGACTTAGTTTCATCCATACAGCAGAGGTCACTCTGAACACTGAACAGTGGTCAGATGTAAACAAGAGCAGGATTCAGACTTACAAATTATACTTCGGTGGAATATAAAAGTTACGCACTGACTATTCGGAACATTTGGAGTCAAATATAGCCAATTGACTTACTTATTTACTTAGTTAATACAGGCTTTCCACTTTACAGCAGTTCGCCTTTGATTCCTGCTTTCCAAAGATTCCTATCTTCCCATTGTCCTTCTTCCATAACCCTCTTCATCATAGCATCATATATTCCCTCATACCATGTTCTTCTACCTCTCCGCCTCTTCCTTCTGCCTGGTATCATCCAATATAACACATGTTTAGGCCACTGGTCTTCCGACATCCGTTGTACATGTCCATACCACTGTAAAGCTCTATTTGTTATCCTTTCGATAACAGTTTCTTGTGCCACCATTTCTTGTCTGATATATGTATTTCGAATACGTTGTAGCCTGGATATTCACATACTTCTCCGTAATCCATCCATTTCTGTCGCCAAGATTCTTTTCTGCATCCTTTCATTTATTGTCCAGCTTTCTGATCCATATGCAAGTATACTTTCTATTATTGTCTGTATAATCTCTTTTTTGTTTTTCTGGTCAAATTTCTATTCAATAAAAGAACATTCAGGGATCTAATCGCCTTCCTTGCACAATTTACTCTGTTAATAATATATTTTTCACAAGTACCAGATGTATCTATTATAGATCCAAGATATTTAAATTCTTCAACACATTTAATTATCATATTATTTATTTGTAGGTCTTCTGAATTTCCTCCGATTACCATATATTCTGTTTTAATATAATTTATCTTCAGTTCACCTACCTCAAATGCATCTACTAACTTTCTAATCATATATTCTATATCTTCTTTATCTTGTCCTATTATAATCTGGTCATCAGCGAATAATAAATTGTGCAGTAAACGGTCATTAATGTTGATTCCCATTCCCTTACATGACTTATTCCATTTCATTAATACATCTTCTAAGTATATCTAGAACAATGTTGGTGACATCCCGCATCCCTGTCTTAATCCTTTTGTTATATCAAATTATGAGGATACTCTATTTCCAATCTTAATACTTGCTTTACAATCATACGTTCTTTTTATAAAATGTATAAAAGATTTAGGTATTCCAAACTTCTCCATTGCCATCCAAAGCTTGTTGATGGGTACAGAGTTATATACCTTTTCCAGATCTATAAATGCCATATGAACTTTTTTTCCTTTAGCCAACATATGTTCTGTAATCTGCCTAATCACAAATATATTATCAAGGCACGATTTACCTGCTGTAAAACCTGTTTGTTCTTCTGATATTTTATTTTGTATCAGTTCCTGCAATCTAATTTTAATAATCGTACTTAGCATTCTACTAATTGCTGCCATAACACTGATCTCTCTATAATGATACTATAACCAATTTAAAAATGGTTATTCTAAACTATTGCTGTAACCAAACGGTACTAAAAACTATTCTAACCCCCCTTCCCTCTGACGCCATGACGCTGATATCGTGTTTACTAAGGAATTGTTTTCCATTTATATTCATTAGTAATACATTACATAGGGCAATGATGGTAAATATTTTTGAATTGATTTCCCTTATTTTTGTGACTTTTATTGTGCTGAATACATACTAATGTGACAGTAAAAAGTGTCCTTCACTTAGGAACTGTGTATTATACTCCCCTACGTCCCTAGCGGGAGTTTTTTAAACCAAGCTAATTCATAGAGCGAAAGACCTAGAAGGTCCTTGGCCTACCATCCGGCTGCTGGCCTCACATCCACATGTGTAAATCTGATGAAGAACTAAAAATTATTTCATGAAGCCAGTGTAATGGTAACATGTGGTCAGAATGTCCCCCAGCCGTTATAGCCTGTTTTCTCAACCTACTTGTTGTAGCTACCAAATGCCTCACGATGCTGGGTGGACACCGGTCTCATACTGGCTGAATTTCCATGAGAAAATGTCTTTCCCCATGGAGACTCGATTCAGTGCAATTCCTCTTGGTCTGCACCAAAACATTTTGCGTTCACCACTCGACAAAGACGCGGGAACTAAGCTTATGATAGTTACGCTTATTTCCCTATAGATTCAGCGAGTGATACATGGTCAGCACATCGCCTCAAAGATACATCTAATAGGCAACTAACGTATTACGTTAATATCCATTTTGTTTTTTTTCTTTATGCATCTTTTGAATTCTAAATTGCGTTTTTTGTTTGTAAAAAATTTAATTTGTCCACACTTTTAGGGACTTTCTTCTCGTTTTGACTGTCATATTTGAAGTAAAATTGAGTGTTTATTATTAATTGTTTATCCGGATGTTATCTAATTATTATATTCATTCTGATATGATTTTGTTTAATTAAATTTATATTCTCATTATAAAATTATATGTTTCTGACATTTGTTCAATTGCATTATTGTCTATTATTTTTAACTCTTTATATATCATTCCCCAAATGCGCATTGATTTAATTTTGGTAGTGTATAATTTAGTTATATTCGTATAAAACATTTTTTCTCCCAGTTCTATGGATACGAAACATGAACTGTTACTTTAAGGGAGAAGAAAATATTACGAGTATTTGAGAATAAAGTTCTTAAGAAAATGTATGGACCAAAGAGAGATGAACAGACAGACGAATGGAGAAGACTGCTTAACAGTGAGCTATATTATATTTTTAGGAAACCAGATATATTAAGAACTGTTAAGTCTCGATGGGCAGGACATTTAGCGCGAAAGAAAGAGTGGCATGGAAACTTATAGGACAACCAGAAGGGCATGGAAACTTCTCGTAGGAAAACCAGAGGGGAAACGCCCAATTGGTACACCAAGAAAGAGGCGGAAGAATATATTAACAATGATTTGAAGAAAATAGATTAAACAGGGGATTATTGGAAAAATATTAGCTAAGGGTAAGGATGTATGGAGAGCTTATGTACGCGCGGCCATGAATTTACGGGTTGGACAGTGCCAGTGAATTAGTTAGTGGACATTTTCATATTAAATTCTCAAATAATTTTGTTTGTATGTTCACACGTTGAAATACACCATTAAATGGGACCAAGTATTTATAACCTGACAACTTTATGTAAAACCCCGGCTTGAACCCACCGGCGCTGTGTGTCAAGAACGGTAGAGAGAAAGGGTAAAGGAAGTCAAACATACGATTAGGGTTTTTCATGACCAGAAAATAGTTTTACTGTTATGAAAACGCTGTTGCCTCTTGACACCGCAGGCTGAGTGACTTACTTACTTACTTACTTACTTACTCACTGGCATATCGAACCCGTAGGTTCATGGCCGCGCGGACATAAGCTCTCCATACATCCCTATCCTGAGCTAATGCTTTCAAATCATTCCCTGTATAATCTACTTCCCTCAAATCATAGTTAATGTTGTTCTCCCACCTCATTCTTGGTCTACCAACTGGGCGTTTTCCCTCTGGCTTTCCTACAAGAAGCTTCCATGCACGTCTTTCATTCCCCATACGCGCAAAATGTCCTGCCCATCGCAGTCTACGAGACTTAACTGTTCTTATTATATCTGGCTTCCTATACAGATCATGTAGTTCATTGTTATGTAGTCTTCTCCATTCACCTGTCTGTTTATCTCTCTTTGGTCCAAAAATTTTCCTAAGTACTTTATTCTCAAATACTCGTAATCTCCTTTCCTCCCTTAAAGTAAGAGTCCATGTTTCGCACCCATATAATATAACTGGTAGAATAATAGTTTTATATATTTTCAGCTTAACGTTTTTTTAAAGGAATTGGGACATCAAAAGTCTCTGCAATGCATAATATCATGCATTTCCAGAATGAGCCTATGTTTAATTTCTTTGTGCGTCTCATTCCTATTTGTGATTATTGTTCCTAGGTATTTGAATTCAGCCACTTCCTCAAAATTTCCCTCATTTGTCATTAGCTGTCCATTTCCGTTATATATTGAATTTCTACGTGTGACCATATATTTAGTTTTACTGATATTTACTTCCAGTCCTAATTTCTTAGTGTTACTCAATAGTGTGTGCGTGTTGACCTTTAATATCTCCTCGCTATCGGCCAGTAGCACTACATCATCAGCATAAACTAACAGCTTATTGATACCATTCAGTTGTGAGCCTTCCTCATTCTCTAAAGATTTAATGGCATGCTCTAGTACAAAATTAAATAGTAGAGAGGATAGTGCATCTCCTTTCTTCAACCCATTCTGGATTACAAAAGTGTCTGAAAACTGTTTGCCTACACGCACCCTACTCTTTGAGCCATTTAGACACATTCGTATAAGTCTAACTAACTTTTTAGGAATTCCGAACTCCAGCAGGACACTATATAACTTCTCCCTCTTAATTGAATCATATGCTTTTTTGAAGTCTCATTTAGTTGATGTACAGTACCATTATATTCCCATTTCATTTCTAAAATCTGTCTTATACTAAAAATCTTATCTGTTGTAGACCTGTTTCTTCTAAATGCACATTGATGATCTCCTAGGATGTCATCGATATAGGGAGTAAGTCTGTTTACTAACATATTTGTTAGAATTTTGTACGAAGTTGAAAGTAATGAGATGCCCATGTAGTTGTTGCAATCAGTTTTATCTCCTTTCTTATAAATTGGTACGATAATTGATAAAGCATATATATATTTTATTTATTTATTTAGCCTGGAGTTAAGGCTATGTGGCATTCTCTTCCACTCACCAGGACAAACATATATTACATCAGAATATATTAATCACAATAACTCTAATATTAAATACTAAATGAAGAATTGATCAATAAGATAATATCTATTATATTACAACCATGTTAATGATAATTAAGATTAAGGCAAAAACTAATAAGAAACTGTATTCAAGCAACATAAATTAAATTGTTGATGGGGTGTCCCTGTGTCCACCGCTGTGTTCTCGAGGTAGCGAGCTGCCTTGTCACGCAGCGGGCCCGGGTTCGATCCCCGGTCGGGGCAGTTTTTCTGGGTGAGGTTTTTATAGGGGTTTTTCCTTACCTGACAAATGTCAGGAAAACTTTAAGGCCCAAACGGTCCCCGAAATCATATGGCCATCATCATCCTTATCATTATCATCATCACCATCATCATCATTTTCACCGGTGTGGAAAACAACGGGAAGCTACCACATCTACAATTCCCTAATAAAGCTGCAAGCATAGCATGAGAATGCTGTGATTGCAGTGAAGGACCTGCCTTCGGGCAGAATTACTATGGATGGATGGATGGTGTCCCTGCCTAATGTATATAAAAAACAGGGAAAAGAATGAGATATAGAAAAGTAATTTTCCGGTTATACAATATTTAAACAATTGAAAATATGTGTTAATTATAATATTATTTTCATAAATAATTTAATTTATTAATTATTAAACGAATACTATCCATGAGGTGTATAAGTTAGTGTCAAACACAAGATGATCAAAATAATGAAGTACAGTGAAAATATTTATGAAAAATAATAAATCAGACATTTGGACTGAACAATATTTTAAATATTTGCCGGTATATATTTGGGAACATAAAAATTGTATTATATTGTTTTGAATTGTAATTGGACTTCAACTGTACATAATATTTTCAGAAATAAAGGACAGGGAGCTGCACATTTTATGGTCATCATTAGGCACATAAACAAAGGTCAAATTTGCAGTTCATCTTCGTAATGCAACTTATATTTTGATGTTAAAATGGGTTTTAAAGAGTGTCCGTCGTCGTGGCGTAGTCGGTAAAGTCCCTACCATCCACTCCGGCGACCTGGGTTCGATTCCCGGCGGGGTAGGGGATTTTAAATCTCCACCTTGGGTCTGGGTGTGTATTCTGTCTTGTGTTTGTATGTGTGAATAAGATAAAAAGGTTAACAAAGTTAAACAAATAAATAATAAATTAAAATTCATCGGAGAACATATTGTTTAAACAACTCACCTCATAGGATTCATGCTTCCATGATATCGCGATTTCAAACATAGTCATGTTCATCGTCAGCCATAACTCCGACTCGGAGTTATGGCTGACGATGAACATGACTATGTTTGAAATCGCGATATCATGGAAGCATGAATCCTATGAGGTGAGTTGTTTAAACAATATGTTCTCCGATGAATTTTAATGATTATACCTCATAATGTTTACTTCCCAACATTAATTAAATATAAATAAATAATAGTTTTAAAAAACTAAAAGAACACGCTTTATTAGAAAACTAAAAAAAGAAAAATAATTTTAATTTCCAATACGCTTGGGATAAAATTAAAGTGGTCAACAAAAAAATCATCTCCAACACATATAGAATAAAACTAGAGTTATCAACAAAAATAAAATAATTTTACCTTCAAAAGCGTGGGGTGCTCTATATCAATTAATATATTTGATAATAAACAGATATTGGTAAAAGTAAGCTCTCTAAGAAGAAAATGTAAAAATCATAAAAAGCACCCCACGCTTTTGATGGTAAAATTATATTCTTTTTGTTGATAACTCCAGTTTTATTCTATATGTGTTGGAGATGATTTTTTTGTTGGCCACTTTAATTTTATCCCAAGCGTATTGGAAATTAAAATTATTTTTCTTTTTTTAGTGTTCTAATAAAGCGTGTTCTTTTAGTTTTTTAAAACTATTATTTATTTTTTATGTTTTAGTTTTAATATTTTACAGAATAAGATAAAAATGTAAATATCTTTAAATTCGATACTATTGTAGTATGAGCTAAAAGTAATACTCTTCTATAAAAAAATCCTCCCAGCCGGATTTGAATCAGCGACATATGGATTACTGAAATTATATATCACTAAGAGTTCACTGCTCTACCAAATGAGCTCTTACAACGATTGACTAAAAACTCGACAAGTCCGCAATCTATTATACCAGTTTTCATTTTTTTTTTTATTTTCGGATGATTCTGCCCAGGATTTTAGAAACAAAATATGAAATTATTGTATTGTCACGGATCCTCTACACGTATACAAAGTTTCAAGTCGATCCAATATTTCTAAGTGGGTGAAAATCGCGTTGAAAGATTCCGTTACATTGATACAAAAACACGTTTTTTGATTTTCTGATGATTATGGCCAGGATTTTAGAAAATAAATATGAAATTATTGTATTGTCACGGGTCCTCTATAAGTATACAAAGTTTCAAGTCGATCCAATGTTTCTAAGTGGGTGAAAATCGCGTTGAAAGATTCCGTTACATTGATACAAAAACACTTTTTTTTATTTTCGGATGATTATGGCCAGGATTTTAGAAAATAAATATGAAATTATTGTATTGTCACGGGTCCTCTACAAGTATACAAAGTTTCAAGTCGATCCAATGATTTTAAGTGGGTGAAAATCGCGTTGAAAGATTCCGTTACATAGATAGATAGATTGATATATACAGGTCAAGCTAATATAAAGCGTGTAAAAAGGAAGAACAGTGTAAACGAAAGAAAACGACAAAGAAAGAAATTTAAAAAAAGTACATAATCTGTTTATGAAAATAACAACATGACTGTACATTACTTGCTAAATTGGTTTATAAGATATTCAAGTTATAAAAGCACTTCTGTCAATGTTCCTATCAAAAAACAATAAATACAATTCAATGCCATATTATTGTATTATACATTGTATTTATGTTTTTCTTTTTTTCTTTTCAGGTAAGTCAACCCACGCTTTAGTTCTGCAAAACATATTTATGAACAGTGTGTAAGTAAATTGACATATTCTATTCTTAGTTTTATGATTTGTCTCCGAGATAGAATCTAACATTTTTTTACAAATTTCTAAGTTTTGCTGATATGGGTCCCTCGGCCCGATCTTTGTTCCTATATTTTAAAACCTCAGCGAATATTTACTACCAATTGCATTTTTAATAAGCAGTTTGGATTTTATACCATTTTGATTAGTTTTTATTCCATTTTGTGTCAAAAGAATTTGAAGTTCCTTACAAGCGTCTATATAGTCGGAAACCGTTGTGGCATGCCCGCCAATCCTTAAAAGTGTTGGGGGAAGAAAGTTAAATTTACCCCCGTGAATATAATTATAAATTGAATTTGTAGTCCTTTAGGGTTATAAAAAGTCCTGTAAATCAAGGATATCGTTGCATAAAACCAGCCATAATTTCAAATACTGCTCTTCTTGAGAGAACGTAATGGAAGTGTGGGACAATGTAATATAATGAAGGACAATATCAGTTGACGAATTTGCAAGGACAACACCTGTTAAGCCATTTTTTTTATATTCATGACCGTAACTATTACTGCTCCTGTGTAATCTTTTGATTAGGTTTTTCTTTCCAAATCTTGGCGTCTGAAACATTGCCATCCCTTAACGTTACAGAATTGTGATTACAGACACACCAGTAACTTCAGAATATTAACCACAACATTCAGGGGGTCGACCCTAAAACATAGTCATCCTACAGAGTCAAACACAAAATGATTCCAGCCATAGTAATTCTGCCCGAAGGCAGGTCCTTCACTGCAATCATAGCATTTTCATGCTATGCTTGCAGATTTACTAGGGAATTGTAGGTGTGGTAGCTTCCCGTTGCTTTCCACACCGGTGAAGGATGATGATAATAATGATAAGGATGATGATGATGGCCATATGATTTCGGGGACCGTTTGGGCCTTAAAGTTTTCCTGACATTTGTCTTACAGATGAGAAAAAATCCCGATAAAAACCTCACCCAGAAAAACTGTCCCGACGGGGATCGAATTCGGGCCCGCTGCGTGACAAGGCAGCACGCTACCTCGAGACCACAGCGGTGGACACAAAATGATTAATAAAATGAAATACAGTGTAAATATTTCACGCGACTACAGGAATCTTTCCTGTTTTTTTTTTCCTAACGGAAATTCAATTAAATGTAGACTAATTTCTCTCTCTCTCTCTCTCTATCTCCCTCTCTCTTTCTTTCTCTCTCCCTCTCTCTCTCTCTCTTCCCTCTCCCTCTCCCTCTCCCTCTCTCACTCTCACTCCTCTCCCTCTCTCTTCTCTCTCTCTCTTCATCTCTCTCTCTCTCTCCCTCTCCTCTCTCTCTCCATCTCCTCTCTCTCTCCCTCTCTCTCTCTCTCTCTCTCTCTCCCTCTCCCTCTCTCTCTCTCTCTCTCTCCTCTCTCTCTCTCTCTCTCTCTCTCAACCTCCCTCTCCCCTTTATAGTTTTTTATGAATTGCGTAGAAGTATCCTTCTGTTTCCGCAATGGACAGATTCCATTTTATGCAAAATAAGTACACGTAAAATTACTATTATTTCGCCGGGACCAATACATTTGTTCATATTGGAATATTTCCTCTTTATTCACGTTCTGGATTAAACGACTTTTACTGTACTTATGTTTTTATTTTATGAATGTTATTTAATACATAACCTAAATTGTGATAAGAATGAATATTAAGAATATTGATACTGATTGAGTGGTAGTCAAGGCCTTAAGGCCTTAACTCTGCCCGTTAAATAAATGAAGATATCATTATTGTTATTATTATCATCCCATATTAAAAGTAATAAAATAAAATGACTATATACATCATACAATTAAAACACTTTTGCAATGCATGTTAAGTTTAATAAAGGCACCGTTCAGGTTACGTAATAAGATGTTAATTATAAAAATTTTACCTGATAAGTCAATCGTCCTCAGTTAAATTATTAAACTTCTTCAAGTTATTCCAATATGGAGGCCTTTCGAAAACAATGTTTCATCTTCTGCATTTTAACTGGAACTGATAGTGTTATATAGGTTGTAAACGGATTTATGTCTGCGGGTATGTTCTCGTTGAGTAGGGCTTTATTCCTTGCTTCTTTTAGAATCTCCATGTCTTCAAGGATGGCGTCTATAAACTAAAATGCAATAGTTGTGGAAAATTCTACATAGGCAAATCAACAAGAAAACTTTAACATACGATATTCAGAATATTTCAAAAATTGTATTAATAATGAAGAAAGATCAAGTTTTGCCAAACACATACTAGAAGCAGGTCATCGATTTGAAAAAAATCGATTACTCTATGTCAGTACTACACAGAGAGTATAATAACAGCAGGATCAGCATCCTTGAAGACATAGAGATTCTAAAAGAAGCAAAGAATAAAACCTACTCAACGAGAACATTCCTGCAGACTTTACAACCTATACAATACAATCAGTTCCAGTTAAAATGCAGAACATGAAACATTGTTTTCGAAAGGCCTACATATTGGAATAACTTAAAGTTTAATAATTTAGTTGAGGACGACTGACTTACCAGATAAAAATTTTGTAATTAACATCTTATCATACAATTGTTAAAATCATCATTGCTTCTGGAGCAGAACTTTGGCCATTAAAAAAAAGTATATTTTGGCAAGAGAAATGGATTTTATACGAAGGGCAGCAAGAATTTCAAGAAGAGAAAAAATTAGGAACTCAGTTATAAGGGAGAAATGAAGATTGAAGACACTATTGTAGATTATATTAAAACTCAACAATTAAAATGGTACGGACATGTCCAGCGAATGGAAGAGGATCGACTACCAAAATCTATTTTGGAATGTAAACCTGAGGGGACGGGCAGAGGAAGACCTAAAACCTCGTGGAGTCAAGGAATACATTTATACATGAAGGAGAAACATCTATAACCAGGAGATTGGATGGACCGACAAAATTGGCTATTAGGAATCGGACGATGTCAAAGACATTAATCAACCGATGATCTATCTATCTATCTATTATTATTATTATTATTATTATTATCATCATCATCATCATCATTATTATTATTATTATTATTAATAGATACATACAAACACGAATAAGACAAAATGCTTAACAATATCAAAAGAACCAGTAAGATGCAAATTAGAAGTGGAAAGAAAAATTATAGAACAAGTGTCAGAATTTAATTATTTAGGTGTATTAATAACAAACACTAAAAATGTAATAAAAGAAGTAAAGAAACAAGCTGATAAAGCAGCACAAATATCAGGATCTATGAAAGATTTAATTTGGCGCAACAAACATATATCAATAGAAAGCATGAACCGAAAGTGCCTTTTGCGGTTCAGTTATCATCTTCGTGCTCCTTCCCGCTTACGAACATTTGTGAAGCCTGCCAATGTTTCCTGTGTTCCGTGTGGTTACCCCTTCCTTCTTTACCCTTTCCATTGCGCATCTTGGTAGCGCACATCCCTTCTCCTGGCGAACCTGATATATGCTCGGCAATCTCAGTGGACTTGAACAGTCAGTCGATCGGCCTAACAAGTGGCGTTTGGGTTCTTTACGAGTGGATTCAGTGTTGGAATCCTACTCTGGTGTACCATGCAAAGGGCGAAGTTAGCATGGTAATGCAGAAGATAAGCATGTGGATTGTAAACCGAAGAATGGTTGGATTTAATTTAATCTAAGTCAACATGGAAGAAGGATTTCCGATTCTGCTTAGAGACGTATGAGTGTGATTGTTGGAATGGTATGTCGTTATCTTATTATGTTTTGTTTATTATTGGGGTTTGATTGATTGTTCCAAGATATAGTTCTGTTATTTATATTACTTTATTTTTTTATAATAATCCACACTTATTTTGTATTAAAAACCAATATTTTATGTTACGCCCCTTGTTCTTATTTAAAAAATAGCCATTGTTCTCTATCCCATAACGAAATTAGTTCAGTCCATGCAAATTATAATCAGTGTTATATTCATATGCATGTTCAAGGGGAAAAAGAAAGATGAATGGTTAGCCACCTTCTATGGGCCCGAGGCAGGCTGTTTTGTTGTAAATAACTTCGTTGAATGTTTGGAACCCTTTACTAAGTACAGCAGTATCATAACCCAGCGATCCCGGAAGGTAGCAGTAACGTATTCGTATTCGTACTCTTTCTCTCTCTCTACGTACAAAATGATTAAGCAGCACTTGGTTGGTTCTACCAAGTCGCTACAAAATGGTTTCTCAGAGCGTGGTTAAGGGTTTGGTTTTTTGGGTTTAATTGCGCCCAAATGGTAACAAAGTGTTTACTTTGTATTTTTCATATTGAAAGATATGCTGTACTTATGTTGAAGTTATTAAGTACTGGTTTACGTGCTTGTTGTACATTACGTAAACATTGATTCATCTTTCTTCGTTCCAAAACTGAGACTGATTTATGCAAGTAATACTACGTTCGCTTATTGTTGTTTACATCTTGTGTCTATCATACTTTATAAACATGCCTAGCTGGGTGGATGTAATATCCAGAGATAAGCTCGTTTGTGAATTAGGCCTGCTAGGTATAGAGGTTGAAGGTGATGTAAACACATTACGTCAGCGGCTTAAAAATTACATGAATTCTCTCTCCCAGCCTGAACAAATATTAATAAAGCGTAAGTTCATTGTCGATAACGCAACTCAAGAGGATTTGAGTGATCGTAGACTTAGCTCTATCAAAGATTTATCTAGTGGAACTGTCTCCAACCTTTCTTCTTTTATGGAGCAGAATAATCAGCGGATTTTCCGAGAGTTGATTGGAAAGGTAGATCCCTGTGATGGTGAAGATAAGGAATCGCTAGTGGTCTTCCTCATCAAAATTAACTCGATTTTCGAATTGAAATTGGTTCCCGATGAGTATTTTGTGAACTCAATTTTGAGTTGCATCGGAGGAATCTTATTGAAAATCTGGAGTGAAATTGTTAAGTTGAGATTCTCTTGGATGGAAAGTTTAGAACATGTGAAGTGTTCGTTGTTGCCTCCTAGATTGTTGGAAGACTTTTGGATTAAATTTGTGTCACGTCGATTCCAAATGCCTAAGGAATCTTTGTTGGAATTTATCGCCAATATGCAAGGAGCTGCACTTATGTTGAATCCTTTATTTTCTGAAGAAAAGTTAATGGATCTTATTCTGCAAAATATGTCCCCGGCTACTAGACAGCATTTGATTTTTGCTACAAGACCTCAGAATGTAGCCGAAATGTGTCTCTTAGCCAGGAAAGTGGCGGATTTTGAAATTGCTGAAAGACAGAGGGACTTTAGTGAAAGAAGTAAAACCGACAATTTAAGTAAATCTAATACTTCGACGAATCGTCCTTCTTGGCAGTCGAAAAAGAATCTTCAATGTTGGAAATGTCAGCGGTATGGGCATCTGTCTAGAGAATGTCGGTCCAAAGATAAAACCATTCCTCAGGTTAATGTTATGACTTTATCCTCGAGAAGGTATAAGAAAAGAATTCAAACTTCTAAGAGAATATTTCCTTCAGGGAATAATAGACCGTCATCTTTTGTGGCAAATTTGCCTCATTTACCACTGGAAGTTTTCCACCAGAAAATAGACGGTTTGTTGGATAGTGGTGCTTCTATTTCTCTTGTGCGAGAAGACTTTATCTCTGCTTTGCCTAAGAAATTTTGAAGAAGACTTCTTTGAAGTGTAAATCAGTCAACAATCAAGTTTTCTCTGTAGATAAAATGGTTCGTTTGCACTTAAAGATAAATAAGTTTTCATGGGACCAGTTGTTTTATGTGGCCCCAGAGTTGCCTGTTCCCATTATTCTAGGTTACGACTTTATGTCGAAATCCGGCATGAAAATCGATTTTCAGAATGGAGTCTGTAATTTCAGATTTGCTCGAGACGTTTCGCTGCAGTTTAACGTACATCCTTGTATGTATGGGCATGCGTGTGGTAAGAATCCTTCGAAACAACGTTGTGTTATGTCTCTCAATAATCTTGAGGAGGATAAGGAATTATCTAAATTGGTGAAAGAATTCCCCGGATTATTTAGTAATCAATTAGGAAGAGCAAAAAACAGTTTTTGTGAACTGGAATTGTTGGATAATGTCCCTGTGCGGTCTCCACCTTTTCAGTTTTCTCCACCTAAGTTGCAGTTATTACAAAGCGAAATTCATAAGCTTATGCAACAAGGTGTTATTAGGCCAAGTCGTTCTAGTTATGCGAGCCCAGCTTTTCTTGTTCCAAAACCTAGTGGAGGCCATAGGTTGGTTATCGATTATAGGAAGCTTAATAATAAAGTGGTGTTTGATTGCTTCCCATTGCCCACTTTGGAAGCAGCTTTCCAAATATTTCATGGAGCCAAAGTGTTCTCCGTAATTGATTTGCATTCCGCCTTTTTCCAAATACCATTAACTCCATCCAGTAGAAAGTACACGGCTTTTGTCACTCCCAATGGTCTTTACGAGTTTAATATGTTGCCTATGGGTTTGAGTGTGGGTAGTCAAGTATTGAGTCGTGAATTGGACAAATTGTTTGGAGATTTGAAATACAAGTATGTTTTTCAATACTGTGATGATCTCATTGTGTATTCTTCTGATATGCAGCAACATCTTGCTCATTTGAGAGAAGTCTTTGAAAGGTTAAACAATAAAGGATTTACTGTTAATCCTGAAAAGATCACTTTGGGATGTTCTAAGATAAAGTTTTTGGGCCATTTGCTGTCAGCCGAAGGTATCCAGGTGAACCCGGAGAGAGTTGAAGCCATCAAAAATCTTCCTACACCTAAGAATTTGAAAGGCGTTAGAAGTTCATGGGAATGGTGGGCTTTTATGCCAGATTTATTCCTAACTTCTCTCAGGTTGCCCTCCTTTGAATAACTTGAAGGAAAAAGAAAACTAAATTCTTATGGAGTCAAGAATGCGAAGCTTCTTTTCAAAGTCTTAAATTAGCTCTTTGCGAGGCTCCCACTTTACAGGTTCCCGATTTCAATAAGAAGTTTATTCTTCAGTGTGACGCCAGTGATAGGGCGTTAGGTGCGGTTCTTAATCAGGAAATTGAAGGCAATTTAGCGCCTGTGGGATATGCTAGTCGCACTTTAAATGAAGCCGAAATAAAATACAGCATTTACGAAAGAGAGATTTTAGCTATTGTTTTCGGTTGTGAGAAGTTCCGTACCTTTTTGGAACATAACCGTTTTGTGGTTCACTCAGATAATCAAGCAGTTTCTTGGTTATGTAAGAACAGTGGTACCCTGGGTAGAATCGGTAGGTGGGTTGTGTGCGTCTTTCTGCTTTCAATTTTGAAGTAGTTCATGTTAGAGGATCTGATAATGCGGTAGCTGATGGTTTATCGCGACTGTTCCATGAAGATGAAGTTCCGGAGCACCCTCAAGTCAATCTTCTATCGAACTTTCCTGCATCATTTAAAGATCTTAAATTTGCATCAACAAGAAGATGATGATTGTAAGAGATTGTATGCTCAAGTTAGAGCTGGCACTAATAGTCCAGATTTCTCTTTACATAGAGGTCTATTAGTGTACAATCCTCGAAAAGGTCCGAAGAATCGTGTGTTGGTTCCCGTAGTACTGCGGCCTGTTTTGCTCAAGTATTATCACGATTCTCCTTTGGGCATGCATTTGGGCATTGCCAAGACTATGGAAAAGCTCAATAGACAATATTATTGGCCTCATATGGGTGAGGATGTGCGTAAATACATTTTGAATTGCGTTGATTGTCAGCGAGCTAAGCCTGCCCCTAATACTAAAGTTGGTCTTCATTCGGCGGAGCCCTCCACAGCTCCCATGCAAAGACTCTTTATTGATTTCTTTGGTCCCTTAGTTCGCTCTAAGCGAGGTAATGTTGGGGTTCTAGCAGTTGTCGACGGGTTCTCTAAATACGTGGTGCTTCATCCTGTGAGATCCTTGAAATCTAATTGCAGTTGTAGAATTCTTCACTAGAAAACTTTTTTCCGAGCTTTGGTGTGCCTGAATCCATTGTTTCGGATAATGCTAAGGCCTTTACTTCTCGTATGTTTAAGAATATGTGTTTCGATTGGGGTGTTCGTCGCATTACTACTTCTCCCCATTATCCAAAACCTAACCTTTGTGAGAGGTTTTTTCCGCTTCGTTGAAAGCAGGGCTTACCATTTTTCATAATGTCAAGCAAAATGTTTGGGATCAACATTTGCCGTTGTTTGCTTTGGGTTGTAATGATGCGGTCCATGAGTCGACAAAAACTACCCCTGCCGAATTGTTTTTGGGTAGACGTATTATGCATCCCTTAGAGTTAAATTGGCACATCACGGAAGCCGATTTAAGTGATTTGAAACAAGCCGATAAAGTTCAGAAATGGGAGGAAGCATTCAAGAACCTTAAGCTCGCTAAAGAGAACGTAGCTAACAGGTATAATAAGGATAGGAAGGATGTCTCTTATAAAGTTGGCGATCGAGTGCGTTATCGCCTTTACCCACTCAGTAATCGTGGGGAGCAACGTATGGGAAAACTTATGTTCAAATGGTCTGAACCGTATGTTGTAAAACGTTTTCTAACACCAGTTACTCTGGAATTGGAAAGCGTCAATGGCCATGTTATGAAACAACATGTGAGTCAGCTAAAAAATATGTAGTGATATCCAGTAAATTCAAGCATGTTTGTTATAAATGAAAAAGAGCTGAATGTTAAAGCTAAATTACTATGTATTATGACACATGTTAAATTAGCATATCTATGGTTCTGCTTTCCTGTTTGCGCCTGTTCTTTGTTTCAGTTACCTTTCCTTAAACATTGGCAGTTCTACAGTCTATATGCCTGGAGTGTTCGGCAGTCGAGCGCTGGGAGGATCCGGCCGACCCCCGAGTGCCCAGCTGACCGACATAGTGGCTTTGGAACTATGGATTCCTGGAAAGCGGTGGAACGGGATTGCGATCCGGCAATCCGAGGATTATCGTCACCCGAGTCTTCACCTGGAACACCGCAATGTTGTGCTATGGCGGCTGAATCAAATTGGAGTCTATTTTTCAGCGCTGGAATAGTCTACATGAAAGCAGGTGTGTGTGATCGGTGATATTGGGGACGATGGAAGATTTGCTTTGAAGTTACCGCTGGAATCCAATAGTGCTTATGTTCCCTCTCCCAACGTGGGATTGCTTCTCTGGACTTTATTTGGAAGTCTATGGACTTTTTCTTTTTACCCGGAGGTGTTTTTATGGTTTGTCTTTTTGGGTTTGTAGCGGGAGCTATTGAACCGAAAGTGCCTTTTGCGGTTCAGTTATCATCTTCGTGCTCCTTCCCGCTTACGAACATTTGTGAAAGCCTGCCAATGTTTCCTGTGTTCCGTTGTGGTTACCCCTTCCTTCTTTACCCTTTCCATTGCGCATCTTGGTAGCGCACATCCCTTCTCCTGGCGAACCTGATATATGCTCGGCAATCTCAGTGGACTTGGACAGTCAGTCGATCGGCCTAACAAAGTGGCGTTTGGGGTTCTTTACGAGTGGATTCAGTGTTGGAATCCTACTCTGGTTGTTACCATGCAAAGGGCGGAAGTTAGCATGGTAATGCAGAAGATAAGCATGTGGATTGTACAACCGAAGAATGGTTGGATTTAATTTAATCTAAGTCAGCATGGAAGAAGGATTTCCGATTCTGCTTAGAGGACGTATGAGTGTGATTGTTGGAATGGTATGTCGTTATCTTATTATGTTTTGTTTATTATTGGGGTTTGATTGATTGTTCCAAGATATAGTTCTGGTTATTTATATTACTTTATTTTTTTATAATAATCCACACTTATTTTGTAATTAAAAACCAATATTTTATGTTACGCCCCTTGTTCTTATTTAAAGAATAGCCATTGTTCTCTATCCCATAACGAAATTAGTTCAGTCCATGCCAAATTATAATCAGTGTTATATTCATATGCATGTTCAAGTGGAAAAAGAAAGATGAATGGTTAGCCGCCTTCTATGGGCCCGAGGCAGGCTGTTTTGTTGTAAATAACTTCGTTGAATGTTTGGAACCCTTTACTAAGTACAGCAGTATCATAACCCAGCGATCCCGGAAGGTAGCAGTAACGTATTCGTATTCGTACTCTTTCTCTCTCTCTACGTACAAAATGATTAAGCAGCACTTGGTTGGTTCTACCAAGTCGCTACAAGCAAAACCCGCATATACAAAACGATAGTTCGACCAGTTATCGTATATGGAGCAGAAACTAGGGCTGATACAACAAAAACTAAACAAATAATAAGCACATGCGAAATGAAAATCTTAAGAACTATTCAGGGGAAAACATTATGTGATAAAATACACAACACAGAAATTAGGGACAAATGCCATATTCAAGACATAACCAAATTTATTATAGATAGACGAAAATATTGGAAAGGTCATATAGAAAGAATGGAAGACAACCGACTTGCAAAAAAAATAGCTAAAGAAGATAGACAAATGGACGGGAGAAGAACAAGAGGAAGACCTGCCAAGAGATGGATAGACAGTGAATGCACATCCAGTACGTCTTCCTCCGAGGAGTGATTTTGGAAATAAACAGGATGAAAATCCTACAAATTAAGTTTAAGAAGAAGAAGACATACATACTTAATATTGGATATAAAAGTAAAAATTATATAGAAATTTCGGTATAAAAGTCGTTTATAGGGATAAATCTTTATCTTCACTCTGTAGTTACTTTTTTGTATCTCAGTTTTCAATTAAAAGACCCGCTCTCTCTCTCTCTCTCTCTCTCTCTCTCTCTCTCTCTTTATTTAGTGAATCTAAAGAAATAAATCAGGGGGGAAGATAATTCTCGTAACAAGCCACCAACCTCAGTCAGAAAGAAATTTGAATTTAATTCGGTAACATCTCAACTAATTATATATTGTGAGAGGAAGTGATGGCAAGAGAGGAAGAGAGATTAGAGCACACCAAAGAATTTAAGAAGTGTTTGGGTGTAGATCTTCTCTTAATAAAAGTAATAAAGAATGGAAATTAAAACTCAATCGAAATTAAAATAAATAACAGATATCTGAAGTTCGTGTATATTTGTGCAAGTGCTGGCGCGAATAATTTAAACTAGAGATGTTAAACAGCATTTAATCAAAAGTCCGTCACGCAGCAAGTTCAATTTATTGTCCAACTTGTCTGATTTGCTGAATATATCTTGCCACCTCGGAATATGTGTGGTTACACCGATTGGGATCTCAGAATGGTTGGTACATCATTAAGGCTCGTATCTATGAACGCATTAGACCGTAAAAGTCGTTCTCTGCCTGTACTCTGCTGAGAAATTTGCATCCAAATATATTTTGCGTACTCAAAAATCTGTTCATGCGATAATAATTGTTCGACATTCATAAGCTACCTGGCGAGGTGTCTTAGCAGAGAAACGAATCGTGAGCAACCCGATGAGAACCAATGGTAACCGATGTACTTTGAAACCTTGCTGCTTTATCCAAGATGTCGGTCCCTGAAGACTTCGATCATGTTTTCGGTTTACGCGGAGAAGAGGAATTTAATAGAGTCTATCAAAGAATTCAACTGGAAGAACAGGAGAATCGGCGTAATATCGCGCGACGCAGACGTCGTCGTATACGGTTTTATTTGCGGGACGCAAGCGTAAATGCATTCCTCTAGCAGACGAAAATAACGGAAGTGGTTTTGTCGCTGAGAATTCTGGGTAATTTCTTGCCAATATTACGAAAACGACGACTTTCATGCATGACCAGTTAGTGGGTAGCTAATTCGATCTTTGCACTTGCTCACGGAAAGTCAGCTCACCGGTGATTGGAAGTAATTTGAGTAGAGACTAATGTATTTGCATGTGGCTCTAAGTCTGTTGATTCGAGCAGAGTTTAACCAACCAGGTTATAATCCTGGTGGTTCCATCAGTATACTGGGAATGGAGGGTATTCTATCTACAATGGCAAAACAGCCTAATTTTGGGTCTTAGCCTCTCCTTTGTTAGGAGTTACTAGACCAAGTTAATTTAGTTACACTTATTTCCCTAAAGATGTCATTAATAATATGCAGTCAACATACAGACCCAATGAGACATCTAGCAGGCAACTATGGTATTACTAAGTTGCAGAAGATAGGTAAATTTTGCTTAGAGGCCTCTTTATTCAGTCTTAAGGGTCTTTGATGAGCCTGAAAATCTTCAGAGTCGTGACCCACGGCTTAAAGTCTTTCCCGGAGGACTTGCTCTTTGGATTTTCCTTCCTAAAAAAAAATCCCCTAAACAACTCCAATCAATGCTACAAGAGCTATCAGAAACTAGCAAAATTGCAGGCCTTTCGATGAACAAAAGCAAGACACAAATTATGTCAAATGGTCCGGAAAACCCAATCAAAGTCGATGGAATGGATCTTCAATATGTAAGCGAGTACATATACTTAGGACAGCTACTCTCCTTCCATCAGAAAGTAGAGAAAGAAATAAGCATAAGAATAGCTCTCGCCTGGAAGGCGTTCTGGTCACTGAAATGTATACTGCTGGACAAGTCACTCAACCGGAAACTCAAAATGGAAACACTACAAACCTGTGTTCTTCTAACACTGTTATATGGCTGCCAAACTTGGAATCTTACTGCCAAACTGAAGTACACACTCCAAGTATGCCAAAGGAAAATGGAGAGGAAAATCTTAGGCATAACTCTGAAGGACAGAATCTCGAATACAACACTTCAAGCGATGTCCTCAACAACTGATCCTGCACAACAAGCCATCAGGAAAAAATGGAAGTGGGGAGGCCACGTCGCAAGAATACAGGACGACAGGTGGACAATAAAAACAACCATGTGGGACCCGTACACAGGCAAGAGACAGCGCGGAATACCAAGACGACGATGGGCTGACATCTTCAAAGAACGAGCAGTGGCGCAATGGTCCAGAGTCGCCAGATGCAGGAAAAGCTGGAGAACGATGGAGAGCCAACTGTGTATTAACTAATCACAGAACAGACAGTGTATATAAACCAAGTGCTACATCCAAGTCAACTTCTCACCACGGAGTAGCTCACCGGGTGACACTCACAATAGAGCTCAACCCCTGTACAGGGAGGCCTTTGCCCTAAAGGGACATATCAGGCTTTATTTATTTATTTAAAAAATTCCATCAACCCCGTACAGGTTTGCTCCCGCGATCTTCGGGACCAGAGGCAAGGAATATAACAACTAGTCCACTGTGGCCTACATTTATTTATTTTAGTCTTGGTCTTTTTCGGTGTCTACTATATAGAGTCGGTAAAAACCTGTATTAATTTTTTTTTCAAATATATTTTCTTGAGATCAACCTTAATACATTCATTCTTCAGAATTCGCTAAAAAATCAGACTTTCTGGAAAATGGTTTATTTAATGATGTATGAGTAAACGTTTCTACTATTACCAGATTTTTGCCAGAGGCTACTTCTGCCGTAGAGCACCAAGAGAACCACGATGTTAATAAAAATATAACCTAACTAACGAACCTGTAGTTTCATGGCCGCGTGGACATTAGCTCTCCATACACCCCTCTCCTGACATATTTGTTTCTAATCATCCCCTGTATAATCTATCTTCCCTCAAACCATGGTTAATCTTATTCTCCCATCTCATTCTTGGTATACCAACTGGATGTTTTCCTTTAGGGTTTCCTATAATTGTATTGTGTCCCGCGCCGTAGCCGAGTGGTTAAGGCAGAAAGCCTTGGCGCAGAGCTACGGGACTTGCGCTGGTTCGAGTCTCCATGGGGGAAGAAATTTTCTCATGGTATTTCGGCCAGTATGGGACCGGTGCCCACCCAGCATCGTGATGCATTTGGGTAGCTACAATAAGTAGCGGCTCCAGGTTGAGAAAACCAGCTATAACGGCTGGGGGACTCGACATGCTACACTAGCTGATTATCATCTACCTCTGTGATTGGCACATGTGGATGTGAGGCCAGCAGCTGGCTGGTAGGCTAAGGGCCTTGTAGGCCTGTCGCGTCAGGAGTTTTTTTATAATTGTATTCTAAGCCTATGTTTTCCCTTTGCAGAGATTTAGCCGCTCTCCCCTACAGGGAAGAATTCGAACCATACTAATTTTGTTACACTTGCTTTCGTATAGATGTCATTTTGAGTGATCCGTGGTCAGCGTTGCACCTCATACTGACATCTAGGAAACCAAAGTAGTACTAGGACGGGAAAATTCTGTAAATTTTGCTTAGAGGCCTTTTCATTCAGGCTTAAGGATTTTTTACGAGCCTGAAAATCTTCAGACTCGGGACCCACGGCTTAAAGTCCCTCCCGGAGGACTTGCTCCTTCGATTTTTCCGTCCTAAAAAATCCATTGACCCCGGCCGGGTTTGAACCCGCGACCCCGACCCTCGGGACCAGAGGCAAGGAGCATAACCACTAGTCCACCGCGGCCTATAATAAGCCTGCATGCCCCCCTTTATTCCCCATTTATGCCATATTTCCTGATCATCGCAGTCTACGAGACTTAACTATTCCTATTTTATCTGGTTTCCTATAAAAAAATGTTAAAAATTCTTCCCCATTCACCTGGGGAAAAAATACGTATATATATATATATATATATATATATATATATATTATATATAATGATTAATGTAAGTTAGAGTTAGTTATAAATATATATACCTACCAAGACTTAATTCTGGAAGTACATGTTATTATGCACTACAGTGTCTTGTCACAATTTCTCTCAAAATACGTTATACAGGAAATGATTGGAATACATTAGGTCAGGATAGAGATGTATGGAGAGCTTTTATCCGCGCGACGATGAACCTACGGGTTCGATAGTGCCAGTTAGTTATATATAACCTATCTATGACAATAATGTCGACTCGGTTTTACGAAAAAAAAAAAAAAAAAAAAAAAAAGGGAGTAAGTTCTAAGATAATAAAGTGAAAATGATAACAAATCTATTCTCAGTTTTTGACCCATCAACAAGAGTTTATAGCCTCTCATTAAATTGAATTAGAACACTATTAGGGTTAATAATTATTCCCTCAACATTTTGACTTATTCCTTCACGAAATTTTGTTCTATGAAATTCAATCTTAAGTAGAATAGATTTAGAATAGATTTTAGAATAGATTTATTTAGCCTGGTGGAGTTAAGGCCATGTGGCCTTCTCTTCCACTCACCAGAACAAGCATATGTTACATATGAATACAAAAAAAATACAATAATAGTCATATTAAACAGGACAAACATATGTTACACATGAATACAAAAAAATTACAATAATAGTCATATTAAACAGGACAAACATATGTTACATATGAATACAAAAAAAGTTACAATATTAGTCATTGAACAATTAATTATCTGTCATATTGAATAATAATGAAATTAATGTCTAATAATAGAATGAAACTAAATACAAGTAAAATTAAATTAATGATACAATGAATAAAAAAGGAATAACAGCTCGAATCTACTATACATAAAAAGAAAAGAAAAAAAATACAAAGAAAGTAATAAACTACAATGAATTGACCTACGCTTTTTATACAAGGCATTAGGTAAATATATTAACAAATCCTAAGTCTATTTTTATTAAATAATGCAAAAACGCATTATTAATTCTTAAAAAGTAGTATTAGTGAGTTGTTTGTGTTAGTGATTTTATTTTCAATTTATTTCTGAAAGATAGTAAAGTTTGGCAGTCTCTGACATAGGGTGGAAGTGAATACTTCACAAAGAGTTTAAAACATTAATTGGTCATAATAACATTAATAAAGGAGGAACATTTATTTTCATTTCATTATTTTCAATCATTATATTTAACAACTTCCTAGGATTATTCCCATATGTCTTTACCAGTACTAGTGATATAACAATAACTCTGTCATTAGCCCTGGCCTTTGTCAAAATCTGGCAGCATCTCAAAGAGCTGTGATTCTGAAATTGGGAACTCATTTTTTTATGGAACTCGCTTGTTCCGCATTCGCTAAGTCCCTCTCCTATACTTACTTACTTACTCACTGGCACTCTCAAACCCGTAGGTTCATGGCCGCGCGGACATAAGCTCTCCATAAATCCCTATCCTGAGCTAATGCTTTCCAACCATTCCCTGTATAATCTACTTCCCTCAAATCATAGTTAATGTTGTTCTCCCACCTCATTCTTGGTCTACCAACTCGGCGTTTTCCCTCTGGCTTTCCTACAAGAAGCTTCCATGCACATCTTTCATTCCCCATACGCGCAACATGTCCTGCCCATCGCAGTCTACGAGACTTAACTGTTCTTATTATATCTGGCTTCCTATACATACCATGTAGTTCATTGTCTGTTCATCTCTCTTTGGTCCAAAAATTTTCCTAAGAACTTTATTCTCAAATACTCATAATCTCCTTTCCTCCCTTAAAGTATGAGTCCATGTTTCGTACCCATATAATATAACTGGTAGAATAATAGTTTTATAAATTTTCAGCTTAACGTTTTTTGAAAGGAGTTGGGACATCAAAAGTCTCTGCAATGCATAATAGCACGCATTTCCAGAATTGAGCCTATGTTTAATTTCTTTGTGCATCTCATTCCTATTTGTAATTATTGTTCCTAGGTATTTGAATTCAGCCACTTCCTCAAAATTTCCCTCATTTGTCATTAGCTGTCCATTTCCATTATATACTGAATTTCTACGTGTGACCATATATTTAGTTTTATTGATATTTACTTCCATCCCTCTCCTATAGTGAAGTTAATTTTAGTTTTGATGAGAACTGCTAAAACTGTAAAATCACGTGGTTTCTACTTTATTCTTGTATAAACACGTAACATGGCTCATCATAAAACACTTCCGTATGTTAAGTGTATATGTTTCGCAGCACTTTTCTTTATTTGCGTTTGTTTTAAGACACTATCAAGCCATAAACCGCTGGAATTTATACTTTTACGAGCCTAACGACTCTTTAGATTTTACTTTGGACGTAGGGGGGGAGAGAGGCAAGCTCCCATACACTCTTGTGTATCAGGTGGCTTCCCACTTTATTCCAAATTTGAACACTTGAATCGAGAGAAAAATTATTTTATAAGACTTGTTTTTGCTTCTTCGAGAAACAAAGCACTTATAAATTGAACTTTGTGTGTGTGTGTGTTTCTTTGTTTCTTTGTTTGTCTGCAAAATTCAGAGTCTACTCGTGATTCGCAAATTTGAAGAAGCGAAACATCAAAGTCTTAAAATAGGGATAGGACCTAAAATCTCCTGGAGTCAGGGAATATGTTTATATATGAAGGAGAAACATCTACAACAGGAGATTGGATGAACCGACAAAATTGGCTATTAGGAATCGGACGATGTCACAGACATTAATCAACCGATGATCTATTTATCTATCTATCTATCTATCTATTATTATTATTATTATTATTATTATTATTATGAAATTAAACATAGGCTCAATTCTGGAAATGCATGCTATTATGCATTGCAGAGACTCTTGATGGCCCAACTCCTTTCAAAAAAGTTAAACTGAAAATATATATAACTATTATTCTACCAGTTATATTATATGGGTGCGAAACATGGACTCTTACTTTAAGGGAGGAAAGGAGATTACAAGTATTTGAGAATAAAGTACTTAGGACAAATTTTGGACCAAAGAGAGATGAACAGACAGGTGACTGGAGAAGACTACATAACAGTGAACTACATGGTCTTTATAGAAAGCCAGATATAATAAGAACAGTTAAGTCTCATAGACTGCATTGGGCAGGACATGTTGCACGTATGGGGAATGGGAGACTTGCATGGAAGCTTCTTGTAGGAAAGCCAGAGGGAAAACGCCCAGTTGGTAGACTAAGAATGAAGTGGGAGAATAACATTAACTATGATTTGAGGGAAGTAGATTATACAGGGAATAATTGGACAGCATTAGCTCAGGATAGGGATGTATGGAGAGCTTATGTCCGCGCGGCCATGAACCTACGGGTTCGATAGTGCCAGTGAGTATGTAAGTAAGTTTATATTATTATTATTATTATTATTATTATTATTATTATTATTATTATTATTATTTATTATTATTATTATTATGTATTTTTATTTTACTGTATTTAGAAGTTGGAATAAAATGAGTCGCTGTTCTAGGAATGATATTAACAGTGTATTATCCACGATACGAGTGTCAGGTATTATTACATGAAATCCTTATTGTTTACCTACACTGGTTAGAGTTGCTTTTCCACGAATAATTCATGCGTAAATGTTAATGCGAATATATAGGTAGGATGAGTATTTAGGTAGCGAAATGCAAAAATATGACTTTAGGGGTGTGTAACCATGAGTTAGAGTATTATCGATATTACAATGAGTCCCTCAGGTAATATAAACCTTCATTTTGAAATCTAATATGATATATATAGTAATGTGATTATGTGGACGCCATCTTGTTTATTTGTAACGTCGAGTAACGGCCGTAATTCGACCGCACCAGTATTCATTTAATTCCGTACCTTGTATACAAGGTTAAACATACGTAATCTCTCTACAATGGTTCTAATGTAAATTGGATCACCCAAATTAAACAACCATCTAAAATACACATTTACGTTACAAGGATACAAAATGAGGTTCTAAGGGAAATTTGAGAGGTTAACGGCCGGAATGTAGGCCTACAGGATGAATTTTAATCATCATCATCATCAACTATCACGGATTAAGCCCATGTGGCTTGCTCTGGTCTCATAGATTCTCATTCAAAAGTTGGATCCATCTCTTCTTCGGTCTACCAACATTCCTGCGTCCTTTTGGTTTGTATTTAAGTATAATTTTGGGAATGCGATCATCTTCCATTCTTTGAACATGTTCTTTCCATTTTTCTCTAGATTCTTTTATTCTATCTAAGAGTTTAAAGATATTTAGCTCATTTCTAATATCTTCACTTCTTCTCTTATCTAGAAGTTTGCAACCAGTCACACTTCTCAGAAATCTCATTTCAGCTTGTGCGGTTGAAGAACCACGCTGACTGCTACCATTTGTACGGGATCGTCTTTTGTTTCCGTTGCATATACGAGCGTAGAGTTCATAACATCCGAGGTTATTAATCAAAAAGCTTTTGCCCGGGCCCATAGAGGCAAAGATTGATTCATCTTTCTTTCCTAAACGCTTAAACATGAATCAACAATAGATCTCAAAACACCAGACTAATTGCTGGTTCTATATAAATTGAATGTATCGTTATTGTTATTAATCATGAAAGCTAGATGGAAAATAAAGGAAGCTAGAATGATCTCCTAAATAAGTAAGTTTCAGTACAGGTATATCAAACAGCAGCATGCACATAAATAACTTGGAACATTAACCAGGATAAATATAAAAATGATGTTTAATATAAACAAGAAGTCTGAAGTGGATGAAAAAAATATAACAAAGGTAAATACTTGATCATTCTAAACAAAAAGAAAATAAATAATAATCCTTAACATCAGAAAACTATATCATACCTCACACCACATTCATACCACGGTCCAAGCCAGGGTAGTCTTTCCCCGGTCCTCGGGACCACGCCACTCGCGGCTCCAGACGACGTTGTCTCAACTCAAAGTTCCGATCGAATGATAATGTTCTTGATGTGCATAGAGTATTTGAGCGTTCCGAGGTAGAAGGGGAGATGCGCAGCACAAACAGCGCAACAGGAGAGGCAGAAAGGAGAGTGGGGGTAGATGCATAGAGAAAGGATATTGGCATAGTTCACGAATCTTACTGTTCAGGGAGGATAACGGCACTACAGTAGCGAACCGAAAATCGCATTTTCGGTTCAAGCTGCTTCTATGATCTTATCTTCTCTTTTAGTTAAAACCCAAAATTCACTACCATACAATAGTAAGGGGACTGCCATTACTTTATAAAATTTTAGTTTTGTTTCTTTTCTTGTGCTTTTAAATATCATTTTGATTGTTCCACATATATAATTAAATTTATTAAGTTCGTTATATAGATCTTCATTTTTAAAATAAAAGTCTCATAGATGAATTTTAATTACACCGACTATTTAACTCATGCCCAAATGTAGGTCAATGACCAAACACATTTCACTGATTTTTTTATTTAAATCAATCACAGTCGTTTTTCACCTCGATTTTATCAGTTTAATTTTATCAATGTAAAATCAAGCTCCTCCTTTTTAACAATCTGAATAAGTCATAGCATTATTTTGCAGTGACTCACTGTCAGTTATTGATGTTGGTGTTACGATATCGACCTTTTTGGGGTGATGGCCCGATCTTTTTGGTGCTTGAGTATTTTTGTAGTTTATGTTCTGAGCGGAAAGAATACTCTTCTCCCAGCTGGTTTCTGAGGTGTTCTTGTTGATGTGAAAATATATTATTCTTGTGTTTGCTTAAGCTTCATGGTCTTAAAGGTGTTCTTGAAGTAGACTTTTTAATTTATTAAGGACCTGGACGAGGTAGCGTGCTGCCTTGCCACGCAGCGGGCCCGGGTTCGATCCCCGGTCGGGGCAGTTTTTCTGGGTGAGGTTTTTATCGGGGTTTTTCCTCACCTGTAAGACAAATGTCAGGAAAACTTTAAGGCCCAAACGGTCCCCGAAATCATATGGCCATCATACTTATCATTATCATCCTTACCATTATCATTATCATCATCATCCTTCACCGGTGTGGAAAGCAACGGGAAGCTACCACACCTACACAATTCCCTAGTAAAGCTGCAAGCATAGCATGAAAATGCTATGATTGCAGTCAATGACCTGCCTTCGGGCAGAATTACTATGGAAGGACCTGAATTGACCAGATTTGTAAGGACCATTACAGTGGTTTTTAGGAGTTCTGGATTCATGAGGATTTTTTATAGGAGGGATAGGAGTTGATGAGTTAGGTTTTCAGGATTTGTAGAAGTAGGAGTTGTTGGAATCTTAATTTTAGGTGCTGAAGTAATGACCTCTGGTGTTTGAGGCTTTGATATTCTTTGCTTAGTCTTCGATGTATGTTGCGGCCTTGAACACCACCACATGTGGCTACCAGATTGTATATATAGTGCACGAATGTAACCTTAAATTGGTTGTGGGAGATAATATAAAAACATTTGTAGCAATTGATTTTTCCAGAAATAAAAGAAACGACTGTTTGCACTTTCTTAAACGTATTTTTTCCCAGGTAATATAACGTTCCAGAAAAATGTAATTGGCATATTTACATCATAGGACATTAGAAATTAATTAATACCTATAATGTTGGTTATAAATTTCTTCGCTAGGGTGCATTCTTACAATATTACGATCTTTTGGCAATAAATTATATGATCTGGTTGCAGTGATAAACAAATGAAACATAACGTTTCTCATTTGTTTTCAAACATCACCGTTTAGATTAAATATATAAATATTTTAAAATAACTATATTTAAATAATGATTTGTGAGTAAAGAGCATAATTTTATTCGGTAAATTGTCCTAACAAATGCCATTCTTGATTTCCAAATTCTCTAGATAAATTCACTCCTCACTTCGTGAGTCGTGAATTTAATTTGGAAATCACTCGTGGCATTACTTATGACAAACTGCAGGGACTGATTCCTGACTGGAAATCGAGGGGAAAAATGTCCAATGAATAAGTGTCCATAAAAGCATCGTTGCCACAGTAGATGACACTGACGAATGACGCTATTCTCTCTTGCCACTTGAAGAATACTGTTTCTGTTTTACTTGAGAATATGCTTTTGGCAATAAAAGAGGTGATGTGGTTTCTGCATGATGGAGTGCCACCCCACTTCCCGCATTACAGTTCGCCGACACTTCAACAAAATCTTCCCCAGACCTTTACAAAACCCCAAAGGCAAAAAATAGCACGGGGTGAGAGCCGGCGATCTAGGAGGTCATTGGAGATAAGCCCTGTCATCTGAACCATGACGACCAATCCAGTAATGGCAGTGTGAAAGGTCTTACGAAAACGCTTTCATATGCGTCTCTAGCGTTTACAATTGTTATAGGCTCTAATGATTATGCTGACTTTACGCTTGAAATATTGCAGCAACAACATTCTCCTCAGACACTCTTGGTCGTCTGACACGTTTGCCTTTACACAGACAACTGGTCGTTGCGAACTGATTATGCCATCGACGGATGCTCTTGGCATTGGGGGGATCACGATTAAACTGCCTATGAAATGCACGTTGAACTGTCACAACTGATTTACAACTCTCAAACTGCAAAACACAAAACGTTTTCTGTTGAGGAGTTGCCATCTTTGTTATTTTGTTGCCACAGAAACAAAACAAAACACAACTAAAACTATATTATTTCCTGTTTCTTGTTTATTTCGGTCTACACACAACTTTCTACATCTCATCTGAGTGATAATATTATTACTTGAAACTACTATATTATATTATATTAAATCATATGGCCATCACCATCATCATCATCATCCTTATCATCATCATCGTCATCCTTCACGGTGTGGAAAGCAACGGGAAGCTACCACACCTACAATTCCCTAGTAAAGCTGCAAGCATAGCATGAAAATGCTATGATTGCAGTGAAGGACCTGCCTTCGGGCAGAATTACCATGGATGGATATTATATTATATTATATTATATTATATTATATTATATTATATTATATTATATTATATTATATTTATATATATATTATATTATATTATATTATATTATATTTATATTATATTATATTATATTATATTATATTATATTATATTTATATTATCTTATATTATATTATATTATCTTATATTATATTATACTTATATATATATATATGTTATGTTATGTTATGTTATTTTATGTTATTTTATATTATGTTATGTTATGTTTATGTTATGTTCTGGTTATGTTCTGTTCTGTTCTGTTCTGTTCTCTTCTCTTCTCTTCTCTTCTCTTCTCTTCTCTTCTCTTCTCTTCTCTTCTCTTCTTTCTTTCTGTTCTGTTCTGTTCCTGTTCTCTTCTCTTCTCTTCTCTTCTCTTCTCTTCCTCTTCTCTTCTCCTTCTCTTCTCTTCTCTTCTCTTCTCTTCTCTTCTCTTCTGCTTCTCTTCTCTTCTCTTATCTCCTCCTATCCTCTCTCTTGTCTTGCTCTGTCCTTGTCTTGCCTTGTCTTCTATTCTCTCTTGATTGTATTGTCTTCTCTTCAATATTGTTATTGTATTACTCTTTAAATGAGGTCTTCGCCCCTCGACAATAAACACCACATTTTTAGAGGTTAATGAACTCGGTCTTCGTCCCTTATCGGCTTGTCCTGAAGCTGGTAGGCAACACAGTCGCAGCATTC
>JASPKZ010009810.1:547500-772500 GCA_030220185.1 Diploptera punctata | reverse complement strand
GATTTTTCTGGTTTTTCATAAGTAATGCCACGAGTGAGGAGTGAATTTATCTAGAGAATTTGGAAATGAAGAGTGACATTTGTTAGGACTATTTAACGAATAAAATTAAGCTGTTTACTCACAAATCATTATTTAACTATAGTTATTTTAAAATATTTATATATTTAATGTAAACGGCGATGTTTGAAAACAAATGAGAAGCGATAGGTACGCTTCATATGCTTGTTTTGTTTATCACTGCAATCAGATCATACTATTTATTGCCAAAGGAACACAATATTGTAAGAATGCTCTCTAGTGGAGAAAAAATGAAACACATCAAACTGTATATTAATTCATTTCTGATGTCGTATGATGTAAATATGACAATTATATTTTTCTGGTTTGTTACCTGGGAAAAAATACATTTAAGAAAGTGCAAACAGTGATTTCTTTTTTTGGTGGTATAATCAATTGCTACAAATGTTTTTATATTAAATCCCTCATGCGGCATGTGTTGACATTCATGCACTATATGATTATACAATCTGGTAGCCGTATTTCTCCCAGGCTCAGTCACTGCAAAATAATGGTCAGACCTGTTCAGAATATTAAAAAGGAGGAGCTTTCTTTAATATGGTAATTATAACACTGATAAATATTTCGTGAAACACGACTCTGATTGGTTGTAAAACAGAAATCATTGAACCGTGATCGGCCATTGAGTCCCATTTGGAGCATGAGTTAAATAGTCAAAATAAATAAATTTCCGAACTAATTAAACATTTTCTCCAATTGCCATTTTAGTTGAAATTTAATGTAATAAACAAATTAATTTAATTTTTTAAAAATGTATTCTAACAATATTAATATGCTATAGAGAGATGATTTTTTTGTTTTCATTTTTTACTACTCTATAATAAAGGTGTATACTTTATTCTTCTCCTCAGATCCACGCATCGATTTTCTTTCACAATTTACATACGTGTGTTCCCAGTAAATGTGGGGTGAATTCTGCTTATCCAAACGACACCCCTCTATGAAATTTACATAATATGAAAGAATTTCACATATTCAGTTCGAAGTTTCGGTTCAATAAAACATACGATTGAATCTTTGGAAACGGTGTAATCAAAAGGAAATCAGTGATGTAAGTTTCAAGTCTTTGACGTAACAGCTGACCGAATATATATTCATGTATATAGCGTAGAATATCCTTTAGTGTGTTGGGGTAAATTGACCAGATATGCTCCATTTTTTAAACGAGGGAAATTTTGAAGAAGTAACTGAATTCAAATACCTAGGAACAATAATTACAAATAGGAATGTGATGTAGAAAGAAATTAAACATAGGCTCAATTGAGGAAATGCTTGCTATTATGCATTATAGGGACTCTTGACGTCCCAACGTCTTTCAAAAAACATTAAACTGAAAATATATAAAATTATGATTATACCAGTTATATTATATGTGTCTAAATGGCTCAAAGAGTAGGGTGCGTGTAGGCAAACAGTTTTCAGACACTTTTGAAATCCAGAATGGGTTGAAGCAAGGAGATGCACTATCTCCTCTACTATCTAATTTTGTACTAGAGCATGCCATTAAATCTTTAGAGAATGAGGAAGGCTTACAACTCAATGGTATTAATAAACTGTTAGTTTATGCTGATGTTGTAGTACTACTGGCCGATAGCGAGGAGATACTAAAGGCCAACACGCACACACTATTGAGTAACACTAAGAAATTAGGACTGGAAGTAAATATTAGTAAAATTAAATATTTGGTCACACGTAGAAATTCAGTATATAATGGAAATGGACAGTTAATGACAAATGAGGGAAATTTTGAGGAAGTGGCTGAATTCAAATACCTGGGAACAATAATCACAAATAGGAATGAGATGCACAAAGAAATTAAACATAGGCTCAATTCTGGAAATGCATGCTATTATGCATTGCAGAGACTTTTGATGACCCAACTCCTTACAAAAAAGGTTAAGCTGAAAATATATAAAACTATTATTCTACCAGTTATATTATATAGGTGCGAAACATGGACTCTTACTTTAAGGGAGGAAAGGAGATTACGAGTATTTGAGAATAAAGTTCTTAGGAAAATTTTTGGACCAAAGAGAGATGAACAGACAGGTGAATGGAGAAGACTACATACCAATGAACTGCATGGTCTTTATAGGAAGCCAGATATAATAAGAACAGTTAAGTCTCGTAGACTGCGATGGGCAGGACATGTTGCGCGTATGGGGAATGAAAGACGTGCATGGAAACTTCTTGTAGGAAAGCCAGAAGGAAAACGCCCAGTTGGTAGACCAAGAATGAGGTGGGAGAACATCATTAACTATGATTTGAGGGAAGTAGATTATACAGGGAATGATTGGAAAGTATTGGCTCAGGATAGGGATGTATGGAGAGCTTATCTCCGCGCGGCCATGAACCTACGGGTTCGATAGTGCCAGTGAGTAAGTAAGTATACTGTGATGGGAAAGACATCTGGCACGAATGGGCAATGCAAGAGGGACATGGTAGATTCTTGTAGGAAGACCAGAGGTAAAACGTCCAGTTGGTAGACCAAGCATGAGATGGGAGAATGATATTAACCACGATTTGAGGGAATTAGATTATACAGGGGATGATTGGAAAACATTAGCTCAGGATAGGAATGTATGGAGAGCTTATGTCGGCACGGATACGATCCTACAGGATCGAGAATGTCAGTGAGTTAGTTAGTTATGCTCTTTTTTAATAATTTAAACTTGTAATCATTAGTTCGTAATTATTTATTCAGTCTGGGAGAGTAGACTCTCCTGAGCCCCGCGACCTGAAAAATTATTTGCGCTACCCCAGTATTGTAAAGATGATGATCATCATCATCATAGTACATTCACGAATTTAGGCCATTTGTTGACCTGTTTCGGCCTCAAGAGAAACACCATCCAAAAGTCTTTTGAGTGGACGTCCTGGTCTTCTTCTTCCTGCAGGTTGATATCTTAACATTTGTTTGGGTATTCTGTGATCTTCCATTCGATGAACATGTTGCATCCATCTTGACTTATAATCAGAAATTTTGTTTTCTAAAGTTCCATGTGTAATTCTTCTAAGATGTCTTCATTTTTTTGTGATCTAGTAGTGTGTATCCTGCAGTCCTCCGAAGATATCTCATTTCAGCAGATCTAAGTCTCTGTTTATCCTTCTGTTTCAACGTCCATACTTCGCTACCATACAAAAGAGTTGGAAGAGCCAGTGTTTATACACTTTCAGTCTTGAATGCTTTTGGACTAACTGTGGCTTGAAGATAGAATTTATTAACCCTAAAATTCTTAAAAATTTAGATATTTTTGCATTTACATCCTTTTCTTCTTCATATGAGATATGTATCCTAGATATGTAAAATTATTCACCTGCTCCAAAATTTTATTGTCCAGTACAATTTTATTTCTGACAGGATCTACACCTTGAAATGCCATAACTTTTGTTTTTTCTGTAGATATCTTTAATCCATATTCTTCTGTAATTTTGTTAAGCTCATACAGACCTTTCTGTAGATTATCTTCGGAATTTGCTATTATTATTTGGTCATCTGCAAACAATATGGTGTTTAATTTTCTATTTTCTGATATTCTTATTCCAAATTATATTTTTTGTTCCAGCAACATATTACTTCATTGATATAAATTGCAAAGAGTGTTGGGGATAGGGGGCAGCCTTGTCTCACACCACGATTTATAATTCCTTCTTCAGAAAATCTGTTATTTAATTTAATCTTTATGGTGTTGTCTTTGTAAATATTTTGTATGTTCTGCCGAAGTAAATTTGGTATATTTCTGTCTTTCAATATATTTAAGAGTTTTAAGATGAGGGGAATAAATGTCTGCTATAAGGTGTAATGTAAGTTGTAGGATTGTTGTATGATTGAACGCTAATATAATTTGGTGTAACAAAGTAAACTACTAAAATAAATCAACTTTTATAAGATTCATGATGTGTTCCGTTGAGGTTTATTCAAAATTAATATAAAATTATAGAATATTCACCTGAAAGGTCCGTCTCCTCAACTTAATTATCATTTAACTGTAGCGCTTTCGGGACTTGTCCCATCATCGGCAGGATTCAAAACTGGTGTTTCACTGAAGATCTGGTAGAGGGGGTTGCATGTATGGGTTCGTTTTCGTTTATCAGGCTGTCGTTGTGAGCTGCTTTCATGATTTCCATCTCTTCGAGTAAACTTAGGATAATAAATATCTTCATTATTATCATCAATATTAAGATAACTTGATTCTTTCTACACTGACAAATAAAAGAGTTTTTCTCAAAATGAAAAAATAACTTACACCACTATGTCATATACCCCTTCATATGTGAGTAAACTTACTTACTTACTTACTCACTGGCACTATCGAACCCGTTGGTTCATGGCCGCGCGGACATAAGCTCTCCATACATCCCTATCCTGAGCTAACGCTTTCCAATCATTCCCTGTATAATCTACTTCCCTCAAATCATAGTTAATGTTATTCTCCCACCTCATTCTTGGTCTACCAACTGGGCGTTTTCCCTCTGCCTTTCCTACAAGAAGCTTCCATGCAAGTCTTTCATTTCCCATACGTGCAACATGTCCTGCCCATCGCGGTCTACGAGACTTAACTGTTCTTATTATATCTGGCTTCCTATAAAGACCATGTAGTTCATTGTTATGAAGTCTTCTCCATTCACCTGTCTGTTCATCTCTCTTTGGTCCAAAAATTTTCCTAAGTACTTTATTCTCAAATACTTGTAATCTTCTTTCCCCCCTTACAGTAAGAGTCCATGTTTCGCACGCATATAATATAACTGGTAGAATAATAGTTTTATATATTTTCAGTTTGACGTTTTTTAAGAGGAGTTGGGACATCAAGAGTCTCTGCAATGCATAATAGCACACATTTCCAGAATTAAGCCTATGTTTAATTTCTTTGTGCATCTCATTCCTATTTGTTTGTTATTATTGTTCCTAGGTATTTGAATTCAGCCACTTCCTCAAAATTTCCCTCATTTGTCATTAGCTGTCCATATCCATTATATAATTTATTTCTATGTGTGACCATATAAACATGTTGGCAATTTGCTCTAACAGGAACAAGTGTTATCACATTGGCTAACGTGACGCTCCGATCGAATATTGACAGGTGGCTTAGAATAGCCAAACTGTGTTATGGCGTCCCACACATCCTTAAATAATTATAATAATGTCAGTTCATTATAATCACAGATATAGCCTATTTTTTACATGTTTTGTTTTACCTTTTTTTCACGATTGGCTCCCCCTTAAATTCAGTTCTTGAGGAGAAGTACTTGTGCGCAGGAGAACGGTGTAGGATTTGAGATACATCAGTTTCCAGATCACGTTTTCCTTGTGAGCGTAATAGGGTTAAAGCTATACCCATCCTTTTATATGCTAGGCGCAGTACAAGAGAGTCGAGAGTTCGATTTGGGAGAATATAGAAGGCGGTGCTAGAGGATGGCCTCCTAAAAAACCCAGACTCTTTAGGTCACGAAGTCTAGATAATTTTATGTAAACACCGCAAGTAGCCTGAAGGGGTTTAACTTCTTATTAGCTTTTCTCCTTAAGAACGGCTTGCTTTTTTATGTTGTTCAGTTTGTAATAGAAACGGCTGGGATTTGGGAATTGTGTGTTTGGTCAATACAAGATAAACATTAAATCATTTCTTTTCGATTTCACCGAAAGAGATTATTTTTTTTGTCTATAAGTCTCTGTTAATCCTTCGGGCAATTATTATTTTGAAATCTTCCAGCAGAATTTGAGAATGGCTGCGTTTTCTTAGGATACTATTAAGGTTAAATGGTATTAGGAAAAAATACAAAGAAAACAAGAAACAAAACAACTTATAGAAAACAAACGACTTTGTATTAATCAATTTCGTCATACTGTGAGAGTAAAAAGTAATCGTACAGTGGTGGTTTTTTCAGTTAATTAACTCATTTTACTTTGGGGTGGAAGTTCCTTCGTACACTGTAGATTAGGTACTTTTTTTTTAAACAAATCATGAATTGGTATGGCTATTAATACAACTTCCTCTTTAAGACATATTATTCTGATATTACAAAATAGTTGCCACTCCTGTTAATTTCACATTCAAAATGACACATGAGAAAATGGAGTTCATTATTATTTTCCACATAATTTTCACAATCTTGAAGATTTTTGAATGGCATCCTTTCTGTTCTGTTCTTATATAGTAGGCTATATCTATAAAATATACCAGATTTTGTAAAATAATTATAGGACAAATTGGCCTATATACATTTTTTAAAAATTTCTAATAGGAAACTACATTTTTTAACTTTTTTGAAACAATTATTTTTAAGATGAAGTATTTATGTTACTTACCTACTTACTCACTGGCACTATCGAACCCGTAGGTTCATGGCCGCACGGACATAAGCTCTCCATGCATCCTTATCCTGAGATAATGCTTTCCTATCATTCCCTGTACAATCTACTTCCCTCAAATCATAGTTAATGTTATTCTCCCACCTCATTCTTGGTCTACCAACTGGGCGTTGTCCCTCTGGCTTTCCTACAAGAAGCTTCCATGCACGTCTTTCATTCCCCATACGCGCAACATGTCCTGCCCATCGCAGTCTACGAGACTTAACTGTTCTTATTATATCTGGCTTCCTATAAAGATCATGTAGTTCATTGTTATGTAGTCTTCTCCATTCACCTATCTGTTCATCTCTCTTTGGTCCAAAAATTTTTCCTAAGTACTTCATTCACAAATACCTGTAATCTCCTTTCCTCCCTTAAAGTAAGAGTCCATGTTTCGCACCCATATAATATAACTGGTAGAATAATGGTTTTATGTATTTTCAGTTTAACGTTTTTTGAAAGGAGTTGGGACATCAAGAGTTTCTGCAATGCATAATAGCACGCATTTCCAGAATTGAAAATATTTATGTTACAGGAGAAATTCTCATATATTTTTTTTTCCTTATATGTCATATGTCCACCGCTGTGGTCTCGAGGTAGCGTGCTGCCTTGTCAAGCAGCAGGCTCGGGTTCGATCACCGGTCGAGGCAGTTTTTCTGGATGTTATCGGGGTTTTTCCTCGCCTGTAAGACAAATGTCAGGAAAACTTTAAGGCCCAAACTGTCCCCGAAATCATATGGCCTTATCATTATCATATCATCATTATCATCCTTCACCGGTGTGGAAAGCAACGGGAAGCTACCACACCTACATTTCCCTAGTAAAGCTGCAAGCATAGCATGAAAATGCTATGATTGCTGTGAACGACCTGCCCTCGGGCAGAATTACTATGGATGGATATGTAATATATTTGCATGCAAAAATTTCTTTGTCACTTCGAATAGATTTGAAATTATGAGATAAACAAGATTGAAAAATTCAAGTTATGATAAATAAGCAAAAAAGTTATAAAGATTGGGGGAATTAAAAGGACAAACTCAAATGACATGCTGTCACATTTTAAATCATAACTCAATAACTAATCAAGGTAATTAAATTTAGTTTTCACAGATGTAAAGAGGAAACCCCATTTTACTTAAAGAGTAAATTAAAAATGACATTTTTTTTACCCTAAAGGTATATCTACATCCTTAATTGAAAAGTAAGTTTCTACGCATCACTATTACATGGTAACCATTTTCTCTTAAGAAAATACGAACTTTGGAACTATATGATACTTATTTCTGATTGAATTCTTTTTCAGTCTCGCGCCGTAGCGAGATATTTAAGTTATGTTGCCTTGATAGACAGCTGCAGGACTTGCTCTGGTTTGGGTCCCCATGGGTGAAGTTTTCTCATGTAATACAGGACAGTGTGGGACCGGTTCCTACCCATAATCGCGAGGAATTTCGGTAGCTACAATAAATAGCGGGTCAAGGTTGAGAAAATCAGTTATAATGGCTGGGGATCCGACATGTTGACAAACATTTACCTCTATATGGGGTGGATGATCGTCCACTCCTGATGTTAACACAGTGGACGTGAGGCCATCAGTCGGATGGTAGTCCAAGGCCTTCCTAGCCTGCTGCACCATGATGTTTTAGAGTTAGAATTGCATTTTTATTATGGAGCTAGAAAATAATCTTCTAATATTGTATTTTTCTCTTCGGAACTTTTATGTATTCTTCACAACTGTACTAATAATTTTAGGATTTTTTAGGATCCATTTAACTGTTTTGTGTATTCTGAACATGTGTACTGGTTACACTGCTGAGGTTTTGGTACCGTGTACAAGTTAATATATTTGGCGTGAAAGAGTTTCTTACCTTTATCTTTAAATTATTTATTATTTAATAATCAATTGAGTTGGTGTTTACTTGATGAAAATCCATATTTAACAATTAAATAAAAATAAAACGTAGCTTTATTTGATTTTCATATTTATTATATAATTCAGTGACAGCTGTTTCGGTACACTGTACCTTCTTCAGACAAGTTAACAAATTATGAATTGTGTTCCAACTGATCTAAGCAACAATACAACAATATTTATTTAAATTTTTAAATTTAACAAAGGTGATTCATTCAAATCAAGTTGAGAATTTAACAGTTACAAAAAAACAAAAAAAAAACAATAAAACCAAAACAAAAAAAGAAAAATTATCAGGTGTACATAAATTGAAGTGTGGCACATGTGACAATGTCTATATAGGACAAACTGGTAGACCTTTTATCTCTCGGATAAAGGAACACATGAGAGCATATAACAGAAATTTAGAAAATTTAAAATATGCTAACCACCTATTCCAATTTAATCATTGTCTCGATCCAAATTTTGAAATTTTACATGTTTGTGATGAAGGTAAGAAGTTAGATCTTTTGGAGGCTGTAGAAATTAATAAATTTAAAAGTAGTAAAAACTGTTAAATTCTCAACTTGATTTGAATGAATCCCCTTTGTTAAATTTAAAATTTAAAATAAATATTGTTATATTGTTGCTTAGATCAGTTGGAACACAATTCATAATTTAATATGTCTGAAGAAGGTACAGTGTACCGAAACAGCTGTCACTGAATTATATAATAAATATGAAAATCAAATAAAACTACGTTTTATTTTTATTTAATTAATAATTATTATTTTTTATGGGTTTCAAACTTTTTTTTTATTTCTCTTATTATTTAGTGAACATATTTAAGTAGTCAGTAAGTTAAAAGAGGGTTGTGAAGTGTTTCGGATAGAGAGTTGTACGAAATTAAACTTTCCCGTGTATAAATATCTGGAATTCACGTTAAATGTGCTCACATGAAATCACATTTTCATTAAATATTTGCATCAAATTACCTTTTCACAGAATATCCGCAACAAATTCGTATATTATATATGTATACATCTGGTAATAATAGAGAATATGTATAAGAAAAATAAATGTTTGTCCTGGATTCGCCTGGTAGCGTAAGTGGTAGCGCACTGAGATATCAACTCAAAGGTCCGGGTTCGAATCCCGCTCAGACATTTATTTTTCTTATGTCATATTAAGCTTGCATTGCTCAAAGTCAAAAAATTTAATTATAACATCGATAAAGCGTCACTGCTATAAAGTAAATATGGTTGGTTGGTATCTAATGTCGAGCACTTGATAATGAAATAATTCGCTCTCTTGCACTCCAATATTTAGCAGAAAGGCTGGTCTCTTCTACAAAAGCTGGACAACGGAGGAGATGGTTTCTTTCCATATCTTCATTTAAATTGCAAAAAGGGCATTTACTTTTTCCAAGGCTTCATGTTTGTATTGGAGTACAATAAACTAGTTGTAACCGTTTAGTAGTAGGCACCACATGTGGTGGTTACGTCACCCATTGAGAGAAAGTAGGTATAGGAAGGAAGGAGAAATGAACCCCTAGGCCTCGAGTACTCTAATACCATCAGGGTCGAAAGAAACAAGAGGTCAGTCAAGGGAGACTGGATAGAAAAGTTGAAAGAGGGAATTGGTATGGGGAGGAGAAGTAATACCAATTCGGTCAAAAAAGAAAAACTCACCAAGCTGACCAGTGCTTGTTGGTGAGTAGCCCTTCCCTTTCGTTCATCATGCATAAGCATGATTACTAACAGCTGCACCACGAGAAGGTGAGGGATTGGACACTAGGTTACTGTCCAGGTCGGTTCCTTTAAGCCTTCGATGGAAGGAATTAAAGGGTCTCCTCTCTGTTAAAAACAGTAGCCTTTCCGCAGCCATAAAGTAAATATATTCTCTTTAATTTGCTTACTTGTTATAGTAGCTACTAGGTGGCAGTGGAGACAGAGTTCCCGCTACATCTGGTAATAATAGAGAATATGTATAAGAAAAATAAAATTTTGTTCTGGATTCGCCTGGTAGCGTAAGTGGTAGTGCACTGAGATATAAACTCAGAGGTCCGGGTTCGAATCCCGTCCAGGTATTTATTTTTCTTATCATGTCATATATAGAATTACCTTTTCACTAAACTATAGCGTACATTTAATTAGACATGTTGGCAACAAGCGTCCCGCTGCGTAGCCGAGAGGTTAAGGCAAGATGCCTTGCCGCAGAGCTATGGGACTTGTGCTGGTTTGACTCCCCATGGGGATACACATTTTATCATGCAATTTCAGCCAGTATGAGACCGGTACCCACCAAACATCGTGAGGCATTTGGGTAGCTACAATTAGTAGCTACTCCAGGTTGAGAACACCAGCTGTAATTGGGGAACCCGACATGCTGACCACATGTCACCCCATACACTGGCTTATGATCGTCTACCTCTGTGATTAACACATGTGGACGTGATGCCAGCAGCCGGCTGGTAGGCCAAGGGCCTTCTAGGCCTGTCGCGCTTGGATTTTTTTTTGGAGTTCGCAACAAGCGATAACAATCGATACGTTTAGCAACACGTGGTTCGTGCGAAGACACGTATGGACTCAGAATTGCTCATCACTGCCAGTTTGGTCGCATTTATTTACCTGACTATTTAACTCATGCCCCAAATGGGAGTCAATGACCAATCACGTTTCAATGATTTCTGTTTTACAACCAATCAGAGTCGTGTTTCACGAAATATTTATCAGTGTTATAATTACCATATTAAAGAAACTCCTCCTTTTTAATATTCTGAACAGGTCTGACCATTATTGTGCAGTGACTGAGTTAACAGTAAAGCCGCCATGTTTGAATGTTCAAAATGGCAGAAACAAGATTTGGCTGTGCTTCAAATTAAGTTATAGACGAAATACAAATTTGACAATTGTGTGTTCAATAATTGTGTTTTTAAATAATGATATTACCGAGTTCTTTTTGATAATTCTGTGTTCTATAATTGTGTTTCTAAATAATGATTTTACCGAGTTGTTTACTAAAGAATAAATTAATAACCTATAATTTTGGTTGTAATATACAGTTTGATGTGTTTAATTTTTTCTCCGCTAGGATGCATTCTTATAATATTGCGCTGATATTTCAAGTTTCCCACGCCAGATGGCAATATATAACATTATATGATCTTGTTGCAGTGGATGGAGAAACAAAACATAACGTTTCTCATTTGTTTTCAAACATCGCCGTTTACATTAAATAAATACATATTTTAAAGTAACTATATTTAAATAATGATTTGTGAGTAAATAGCCTAATTTTATTCATTAAATAGTCCTAACAAATACCACTCTTGATTTCCAAATTCTCTAGATAAATTCACTCCTCTCTTCGTGAGTCGTGAATTTATCGATAATTTGGAAATCACTCGTGGCATTACTTATGAAAATTTAGTAGTTGTCAGCAGATCAATGAATATAGTGCAGTTGATGACACTAGTACGCATATCATCTTGAGACTGTTTCTAGATTTCTTCATTTTAACTGATCAATCAGCTATTCAAGCGGTTCATTTCCTCTTACCAAGATATGGAAAATTTGCCTACAAAACTAAATTATTCTACCCTTCTTCCTCTAGCAGCCCCCTCCTGCCGTTTTCAATTTGGTGTCAAATTTACATAAAACTTTCCACTTGACAATTTTTTTACACGTAACACCTCAAAATAGCGCACTTTCCCCTTCATAATGCAAATTTTCTAGGGGTCCCGTACCTTCATCTTACCGAAATATAAATAATACATATAATTTCAAACTTTTATACAGGAATTTAAAGATTTTTAACTTCTGAAATTCATCTAAGCTAACTTTATAAATATGCATAACCTATGACGCAGTCCAAATCTAATTAATGTATCTCAAGAAATTGTTGTGAACGTTATAAACATTTATAAATGTCTCTTCTTTTTTTACCTTAGTTATCTACCACTTATATAGGCAATTTCACATTCTTCATGATACCCAGGCATTACAGAGGCACAATATGTCGAGAGAGGATTTGAAACTCTGGATCACACTTTTCTGACAACACGAGGACAAGGAGCACGTCCCCAAATAGGATATCGGTTCAATGACAGGGCAACCTCCAAGAGAATAGAACATTTAAGATAAACACATCATTCATTCCCCAAAACCATAGAATTATTACTATTGTTATTAACTAACTTATTGGCACGAATAATTTATCATCATCATAGTACATTCACGAATATAGGTCATTTGTTGACCTGTTTCGGCCTCAAGAAAAACACCATCCAGAAGTATTTTGAGTGGATATCCTGGTCTTTTCTTCCTGCAGGTTAATATCTTAACATGGATGTTTAAGTCTTGGTTCAGATATGTGGATGATATTTTTGCAATAATAAATTCTAAAGATATTGAAGATACTCTTAAATTATTGAATCTTCAGGATGAATCAGCAAAGTTTACCGTTGAATTAGAAAAAGAAAACAAAATTCCATTTTTGGATTTATGTATAATTAGGAATGATCAAACACTGAAAATTGAATTTGATATATTTAGAAAAGGAATTCATACAGATAATTACATTAAATCATCAGGCTTCAATCACATTGCTCATAAGCATGCAATATTCAATAGCTTAATTTACAGATTGACAAATGTACCATTAAACGAAGAAAATTTCAACAAAGAGTTTAAACATATCTTAAACACTGCTAGATTAAATGGTTTTGATAAAGAATTAATTATAAATAAGTTGAAGAAATTCAATCACAAAAAAAGACTTAATGAATATACTACTCTACAAAATTGCAAAGAAAAGAAAAAAAAATACAAGAAAATTACTTACCATTCTGAAATGCATAGAAAATTTCAAAAAATTTTGACAAATACAACATTTCTTTGGCACCAATAAATAAATTTAGTCTGGGTAATCTTCTAAGTACCAATAAAGAAGTAAATGTTCCAGACAGTAAGAAATCTTGAATTTATCATATAAATTGTGAAGATTGCAATAAAGTTTATATAGGAAAAACAAAAACGAATTTGGAAATTCGGACAAAAGAACATTTCAGAAATATTAAAAATTGTGAAATTGAAAAATCTGCAATTGCTGCACATAGTTTATTAGAACATCATAAAATTGGAAGAGAAGCTAAACTTTTAAAACAAGTAGAGAAACCTTTGGAATTGACAGTTTGGGAAAAAATATACATCCAGATAAACAAAAATAGATCAATGAATTTTGATATCCCTAACGAAATTACTTTTATTTCGAGGTTCATAAATTCAACCATAGATGACAGCACTGAAGATGGCGACAATAGAATAGTTGACGACCGAAGAATTTCGTCAGTCGGAGTTATGGCTGAAGATGAACATGACTGTGTTTGAAATCGCGATATCATGGAAGCATGAATCCTTTGAGGTGAGTTGTTTAAACAATATGTTCTCCGATGAATTTTAATGATTATACCTCATAATGTTTACTTCCCAACATTAATTTAAAATATATCTTAACATTTGTTTGGACCTTCTATTCGATGAACATGTTGCATCCATCTTGACTTATAATCAGATTTTTTTCTAAAGGTTCCATGTGTAATTCTTCTAAGCTGTCTTAATTTGTTTTGTGATTTAGTAGTGTGTATCGTGCAGTCCTTCGAAGGTATCTCATTTCAGCAGATCTAAGTCTCTGTATATCCTTCTGTTTCAACGTCCATATTCGCTACCATACAAAAGAGTTGGAAGAGCCTGTGTTTTATACACCTTTTAGTCTTGAATGTTTCCACAATTCTAATTATGTATACTTTAATTTATTGTATTATCCCTTTGTGTAACCTTAACTCGTTGGAATCTTCAAACAAGTCCAGGGACCAGTTAGTCTGGGCCAGGATAGAGAAATGAGTTTACATAGCCTATACCGTATGTGTCTGATTCACTACAGTGTGATTATAAAGTCTCAGTACATTTCAATAAATCGCTTACATATCGTATTTCTATTACAGCCATTCGAAAGATACAAATATGTTCAGCATTGAAGAGCGGATAGGGATTGTTGCTGCGCGTTTAAGAGGCCAGTCATGCGAGGAAGTTAGAGACAGATTCCAAAGGAAACCATCACGGGAGACGTGTATCTTGATATGTTGCAACTTTACTTACAGCCACAGTTACAGCAAGATGGTACCATTGATACAGTGGTGTTACAACAAGATGGAGCACCACCACACACTTACTCTGGCTATACGCGGGTATCTCAATGACAGGAAGTGGATTGGAAGGGCATCTCCTCGTATCTGGGCACCTTGTTCGCCAGACGTCGCACCCCTGGACTTTTTGCTTGGGGGTTCATCAAGCAACAGGTGTACAGAACCAAGTTTCCTAATCTGCAAGTGCTAAAAGAACGCATACGCCAAGCGAGTGAAATGATTACAGAGGATATGTTGGTGCATATTTTCCGGGAAACGGTGCGTCGTTGGAAAAAATGTTTTGAGACTGATTGAGGTTATGTTGAACACTAACTTGATAGTAGAAACTACCTTATAATTTTTGTTTAATTTGCGCTACGTTATCCACAAAATGTACTGGGATTTTATAATCACACTGTATTGTGAACACCATGTAGATTACCTGAGTATCGTAAAGAGTTACTAGCATACTGTGTATAGTTCAGTGAACAGATTCAAATCTCGTCCTTCGATTGCACAAATATAAACACATTTAGGTTGTGACTAAAGAAGTAGAGTTTAACTTACAGCTAACTTATTCTCTGCTGGAACTAGCCTCTCCCTGAGGCAGTACTGATGTTATTGTTATTGTTGTTGGAGGTTCTTGTTGAGAAAGTAGGGGAGGTCAGAAGTTTGGCACACAGGGTGTGAGAAGGGAATATCTTCAAACAGAGTTGTAATTTAAAGTGTAAATGAAGTTTGTTCTCTCTGTAATTTTACCAGTTCCCCAATTACAGTGTTGGAGCTCCCCAACAGACTGACGGCGGCAGTTGGAACAACACCTCTCATTAATTAGCCCCCCTCCACTTCTCCAAACACCATCGTCTCCCATCATGCCATTAATTTCTCGACACGCTAGCTCTTGCTACCTTTCGCAATTCGACGTACAAAATCCATTAAGAAGATCTGTACTGTACACTTAAGTAAGAGTTTCTTAATTTGTATTTCTTAGAAGTTTGTGCCCTAAATTTCACGACTGTCTAATGTCGTTTTTAAAAAGTGTGTGTGTGTAACATTTATTCTACCAGTTATATTATATGGATGCGAAACATGGACTCTTACATTCATCATCTGGTATCATGACAGCTGCCGCCGTCTTCCCGAAACCAAAGGCAATTCCTCTCTGTCCATCCATTGATCTTCCTCCAATCCTCTGATATTCATAGCTGCTTGTACCCCTTCTATCCAAGTTTTCTTCGGTCTTCCTCTCTTCTTCCTTTCTATTTGGATCCATTCCATAACAATTTTAGGCAATCTTTGCTCTGGCATTCTTTTGACGTGGCCATACCACTGTTAATATCTTCTTTTCTATAATGTCTATACTTTAAGGGACGAAATATGTTTACGTGTATTTGAGAATAAAGTTCTTAGGAACATTTTTTAAGCCAAAAAGAGATGAACAGACAGGTGAATGGAGAAAACTACATAAAAGTGAGCTACATGGTGTGTAGGAAGCCAGATATGATAAGAACAGTTAAGTCTCGAAGACTGAGATGGGCAGGACATGTGGCACGAATGGGGGATGAAAGAGGTGCATGGAAGCTTCTTGTAGGAAAACCAGAGGGAAAACGCCCAGTTGGTAGACCAAGAATGATGTGGAAGAATAATATCCATGATTTGAGGGAATTATATTATACTCAGGGATGATTTCAAGAGATTAGTTCGGGATACGGATGTATGGATAGCTTATGTCCGCGCGGCCATGACATACGGGTTGATGGAGCCAGTAAGTTAGTTAATGTGTGTGTGTTTTCTAATGCCGCCCACAGCAGTTTTCATGCTTAATTTTCCGCTTTATAACCCTAAGTTGATTAACTCTTTAGACGAAGGACTTGGGATCAGAGAGTTCTATGCCACATTATGGAAACAAATTGAGGTATGATCATGTATATAACTCTAAGCAATCATTCTTCTCAGTTTTCAAGTACTGTCAGGTTTTGCCAACAGATGGCGGAGTTTAGTCTTAAAATTAAAACATTCAAATACGTAGGAACAACAATTAAGGAATGGGATGCAGACATTAATTAAAATACGCTCAATTCTGGAATTGCGGGCAACTATGTATTTAGGGGCTTTTGTAGTCCCAACTTCTCTAAAAAGTTAAACTGAAAATATATAAAACTGTTTTGTCCCAAGAGTTGGGTGTAGAACCCATTCTTCACCATATACAAAACTACCAGAACAACTGGAATGCCCATCTTCAAAGAATGCCGTCTCATAGAATTGCAAAAGCCAAACTTCGCTACTGCCCCCAAGGCAGAAGATCGCTGGGACGTCCAAAAAAGCGCTGGATGGAAAATTCCTCTTTGAGAAGGTAACAGGCCACACGGCCTAATACTTGCATGGATGATGATGTTATTGTCCCAGGTATATTATATCCATCCATAGTAATTCTGCCCGAGGGCAGGTCTTTCACTGCAATCCATATCATTTTCATGCTATGCATTGCAGCTTTACTAGGGAATTGTAGGTGTTGTAGTTTCCCGTTGCTTTCTACACCGGTGAAGGATGATGGTGATAATGATAACGATGATGATGATGACCGGATGATTTTCGGGGACCGTTGGGCCCTAAGCATCCTGACATTTGTCTACAGGTGACGAAAAAACGCCGAAAAAAAAACTCACTCAGGAGCTCATCCCGACCTGGAATCGAACCCGAGCCCGCTGAGTGGCAAGGCAGCACGCTGTCTCGAGACCACAGCGGTGGACGAGTATATTATATGGATGCGAAATATGAATTCTTACTTAAAGGGAGGGGGAAGAAAATATTACGAGTATTTGAAAATTGAATAGTTAGCCATCAAATTTGTGGGTCAAGGAGAGATGGACAGATAGGTGAGTGGAGAAGACTACATAGCAGCGAGCTGTGCGATCTTATGGGAACCATATATAATAAGAGCACTTCGGTCTCGTAGAGTGCGATTAGCAGAACATGTGGCACAAATGGGGAATGCAGGAGAGACTTTCAAACAACTTGTAGGAAAACCAGAGGGAAACTCCCAATAGGTGTGCCAAGAATGAGGTGGGAGATTAACATTCAACCATGGTACGAGGGAGGAAAATTATGTATGTGATGATTGGAAAATATTAGCTCGGGATAGTGATGTATGGAGATCTCATGTACGCGCGGTCATGAACATACGGGTTAAACAGTGTATACAAGTAGTAATATTTTTTTTTAAGATTTATTTATTTAGCCTGGTGGAGTTAAGGCCATGTGGCCTTCTCTTCCACTCACCAGGGCAAACATATATTACATCAGAATATAACAATCACAATGAACTCTAATATTAAATACTAAATAAAAATTTGATCAAAAAGATAATATCTATTATATTATGATCTATAATGCAACTAGTTAATATTAGTTAAAATTAAGACTAAAGCTAATAATAAAATGTATACAATCAAGACATATTAAATTGTCCTTGTCTAATGTATATATAAAACAAAGAAAAATAATGAGATATAGAAAACTAATTTTACGTTTCTACAATATTTAAAACAAAACAAAAGAAAATATTTGTTAATCTTAATATTATTTTCATAGATAATTAAATTTATTAATTGTTAAAAGAATACTATCAGTGAGGTGTATAAGTTAGTTTGTTATTAAATAATTCTTTAATTTATTTTTGAAGGATGTTATAGTTTGACAGTCTCTGACATAGGGCGGAAGGGAATTCCATGTTTTGGTAAGCGAGACCGTAAAAGATAATGAATAATATACAGTGTGATGAGGAGGGATATAAAGGACAATGTGCTGATGGGATCGAGTGTCAAGATTATGTGTGTCGGATAGTCTGATGAAGCGGCGTGATAAATAATTAGGCGATGATGTGTGAAGGATTTTATAGAGAAGGGATAGTGAATGGACAGTTCTACGATCTCTTAGACGAAGCCACGATAATTGTTCCAGGGACGGTGTAACATGGTAAAATTTGCGAATACCACAAATAAAACGTGCGCAAGAATTATGAACACGTTGAAGTCTTTGAGTGTAAATAATATTTAAGTCTGTAAAAAGAGTGTCACAATAATCAAAATAGACTAAAAGTAAGATATATACAATATTATTTACAAATATGGGTCGCACGGGCAAGCCGTACGTGCTGTTGACAGTCCGTTACGATAAAGTAATAATTGGTAATAGTATAAAGAAAAACGAAAAGAACACAATAATAATAATATAATAATAATAATAATAATAATAATACTTTATTTATTCTGGCAGAGTTAAGGCCATAAGGCCCTCTCTTCCACTCAACCAGCACAAATACAAATAAATATTCAACAAATATAGATAGATATACACTATACTAATTATAAACAGTTAAAGATACAATAAATGTACCAATGTAAATGTCATGTACAAACAACATTTTATAGGGTAATAACAATAATGATACGATAATAATAATAATAATAGTAATAATAATAATAATAATAATAATAATAATAATAATAATGTAAATATGCAATTACATAAAGAAAACACAATAATATTACAATTACATAATAATAAAATAACATTATACATTAACTTATGTAGAATTATTAAGAATTAATGGTATTGCATTTTGATAACATGTATTTATTCATGAATGAGTGTTGATCTTATTTTCCACGTTTTGTCCAGAAATTTACCCAAGTTTATCCAATTTTCTGGATATACCATTAACTCGTAGCATGCCAATCTTTCACGATTTGAATTTAGAAATCTTTCCGGTAATAACTTACGTCTCCAATATTCTAAATATTTACATTTTCCTAATATATGTATCTCGTCTGCAAAGCTCCCGCACATTGGACATATTCGCATATCGTGATCGTCGCTAATAAAAAAAAATGTAAATAAATTATTGTTGTATTGTTGCTTAGATCCGTTCATATGTACTATAATAACACAATTCATAATTTAACATGTCTGAAGAAGGTACAGTGTACCGAACAGCTGTCACTGAATTATGTCTTAATAAATATGAAAATCAAACAAAATTAAGTTTTATTTTTATTGAATTAGTAAATATTCTCTTTAAATATGTATATAAGAAGCCAGGAATATGCTATAGTATAAAATTGTGATACGCCACTGGCTTGAACCACATGGGTGGGTTTATCCTGAGTTATATGTATGTATAACATTCAGTTTTTCTTATTCCTAATACTTGTCAGTTTTATATATTACCGTTCTTGTGAAGCGGAAATCCCTCTCTACGAGAACACCTGGGACACCAAAGAGTATCGGCAGTACATAAAATAATGTGAGAATTGTCAGTTCTGAATCCTAGCACATTCTAAACTCGTAGTTTCTAGGACACGTTTTAAAAAATGTATATTCTCTCTAGAAACAGACTTTGGATTGTTATTGGATACGTTAAAAATGTCATAGGTAGTTTTTTTAATAGATTATGGTGTGATTTATTGACATTGCGCCGTAGCCGAGCAGTTTAAAGACGTGATGTTTTAGTGTAAAGCTATGGGAGATCCCGTGGAGGAAGACATTTTCTCATGGAATTAGATTGTGTGGGAGCGATGTCCACCCAGTACGGTGAAGAATTTGGGCAATTGCAATAAATAGCGACTCTAGGTTGATAAACCAGGTATAATAGCTGGGAGAATCCGACATGCTGACCACATATTCACCTATACACTGGCTGGATTGTCGTCCATATCTGTAATTAACACATGTGGATGTCAGACCAGCAACCGGCAGATTGGTTAAGGGCCACGTGATCGGTCGCGTTATGGAGTTAGTTTGACAAAGGCGGCTCCATGTGGCTTATAGGAAGTCAGATGTAATGAGAACAGTTAAGTCTCGTAGATTGCGATGGGCAGGACATGTGGCACAAATGGGGAAGGAAAGACGTACATAGAAGCTTCTTGTAGGAAAACCAGAGGGAAAACGCCCAGTTGGTAGACCAAGAATGAGGTGGGGGAATAACATTAACTCTGATTTGAGGGAAGTAGATTATACAGGGGATGATTGGAAAACATTGGCTCAGGATAGGGATATATGGAGAGCTTATGCCCGCGCGGCCATGAACCTACGGGTTCGATAGTGCCAGTGAGTTAGTTAGTTAGTCATGTTTACAATTTCATAGGGAGTTTTTTTAATATATTATGGTGTGATTTATTGACATTGCGCCATAGCCGAGCGGTTTAAGACGTGATATTTTAGTGTAGAGCTGTGGGAGATCCCGCGGGGAATACATTTTCTCATGGAATTAGCTTGTATGGGAGCGGTGCCCACCCAGCACGGCGGAGAATTTGGGCAGTTGCAATAAGTAGCGACTCTAGGTTGATAAACTAGGTATAATAGCTGGGGGAATCCGACATGCTGACCACATCCACCCATACACTGGCTGGATTGTCATCCATATATGTGATTAACACATGTGGATATCAGACCAGCAGCCGGCATATTGGCCAAGGGCCACGTGATCTGTCGCGTCGTGGAGTTAGTAGTTAGATAAACATTGACAAAGGCGGTTCCATGACGCACGTCTCTCACCGCTACGGTTCCGATTTCGTGCCTCGGTCATTACAGGTTTTTCTCGGGGGTTTCTCCTTTTTTCCCCTGCCAAAAAATTAATTCCACTATTTCTCCATACTCATTCATTTAGTTTCATTTTATTTCATCTACCCCTGTGGTTGGCCAATATCCTTGCTGTTCACAACGTTTAATTCAAGGGTTTCATCCCATCTTATCCATCAACCTGACCCTGACGGACATGTATTGAGGAGTCCGTCGCCGTGGCGTAGTCGGTGGAGTCCCTACCTTCCACTCCGGTGATCCGGGCAGGGTAGAGGATTTTAAATCTCCACCTTGGGTCTGGGTGTGTGTCCTCTCCTTGTGTTTATTTGTGAGAATAAAATATAGTTAATAAAAAGGCAAAACAAAAAGGAAAAACAGTGTAAACGAAACAGAGGAAAAAAAAGACAATAAATAATATGATCAATTTGTAGTGAATAAACATATGAAACACGAAAAAATAGAAAAAAAAGTTTTTTTTTACAGATATAGACTATTGATAATAACATGTTGCTTAGTTCAATTGTCAAACACCATTGTTAAATATTAGCCTATAATAATTCTTATTGATTATTTTAAATTTTGCATACGTATTTTTTTGTATTATATTGTAGTATGTTTTATTGCCATTTTATTTAGTAATATATATATATATATATAATAAGTGTTTGAATTGGATTCGCCTGGTAGTGTAATGGATATCACGCTGAGGTACAGACTCAGAGATCCGGGTTCGAATCCCGTCCAGGCATTTATTTTTCTTATCATACCATATTAAGCTTGCATTGCTCAATGTTAAAGATTTAATTATAACATCGATAAAGCGTCACTGCTATAAAGTAAAATAAATATTCTCTTTAATTTGCTTACTTGATATAGTCAGCTACTAGATGGCAGTGAAGACAGTGTTCTCGCGACATCTAGTAATAATGGAGAGTATAATACATATATAAGAAAAATAGTGTTTGAATTGGATTCGCCTGGTAGTGTAATGGATATCACGCTGAGGTACAGACTCAGAGATCCGGGTTCGAATCCCGTCCAGGCATTTATTTTCTTATCATACCATATTAAGCTTGCATTGCTCAATGTTAAAGATTTAATTATAACATCGATAAAGCGTCACTGCTATAAAGTAAAATAAATATTCTCTTTAATTTGCTTACTTGATATAGTCAGCTACTAGATGGCAGTGAAGACAGTGTTCTCGCGACATCTAGTAATAATGGAGAGTATAATACATATATAAGAAAAATAAGTGTTTGAATTGGATTCGCCTGGTAGTGTAATGGATATTACGCTGAGGTACAGACTCAGAGATCCGGGTTTGAATCCCGTCCAGACATTTATTTTTCTTATCGTACCATATTAAGCTTGCATTGCTCAATGTTAAAGATTTAATTATAACATCGATAAAGCGTCACTGCTATAAAGTAAAATAAATATTCTCTTTAATTTGCTTACTTGATATAGTCAGCTACTAGATGGCAGTGAAGACAGTGTTCTCGCGACATCTAGTAATAATGGAGAGTATAATACATATATAAGAAAAATAAGTGTTTGAATTGGATTCGCCTGGTAGTGTAATGGATATCACGCTGAGGTACAGACTCAGAGATCCGGGTTCGAATCCCGTCCAGGCATTTATTTTTCTTATCATACCATCCAGGTAAAATAAAGCTATTATTATTATTATTATTATTATTATTATTATTATTATTATTATTATTATTATATATAACAGGTCCCGTTGCACTGTTGTTAAATAGCATTGTTACGTAAAATGCTTACACTTAATCGTTTCCTTCCTTCACTGTCTCACTTTCCGCTATTTGAATTTGCTGCCAGTGAAATTACTAGTTGTCGTTCACTAGCCCTTTTAAAGCAAAAATTGACATTATTACTAAACTCTCTACTTTTATCGTAATAGGATAAGTTAGTTGATAAATGACAATTAATTTGTTCATTTATTTATAACTACTTTAGTATGAGTGCCTGTAAAATTTCACTCCAGTTGAAATAGTGAATCTTTATACATAACTATTTAATGGGATGTTAGTTGATAAATGACAAGTAATTTGTACATTTATTTATAACTACGTCAGTATAGGGTGCCTATAAAATTTCACTGCAGTTCTGCGAAATAATGAATCTTTATACATATAAATTTGGCCTGCGAATGTTTATGTTCGCAAAACTTGAAACGTAGTCTGTCGATTGACTTGTAATTTTGACACAACATTATTTTGAGGTATTAGTTATTATTATTATTATTATTATTATTATTATTATTATTATTATTACTACTACTCAAGAACAGACCATAAGAGGAATTCTGAGATTCTCAGAGAATTCCAAACATAATCAGTCATGGAATATGTACAAAAATACAGAAACAACTGGAAATTTCACGTAAGAAGAATGAGTAGAACAAGAATACCACGTCAAATCATAAATTACCAGTCACCAGGTAAGAGATCTTTGGGGAGACCCTTCAAACGTTGGATTGAGACCGTAACAGACCACTAGGTCTATCACATGAAAGGAGGAGGAAGAAGAAGATTATTATTATTATTATTATTTATTATTATTATTATTATTATTAAAATTTATAGTTTCTGTATTTGAATCATGATTCATTTCGTTAAAAAATTCTAGTTAGACTTTTTACTTTGTCTTTTTTATGCTCTCTTTTCTCTACCATAATATTTGCTCGAAAGTTGAAAGCATTCGTGGCGAAATTATGACTTCTCTGTGTGTGCGATTTGTACCTTTAATTCATTATTTTAATTTGCAACAGTAAGAAAGTAAGGTTGAAGTAATAAATAAGAGTAATGGCTAAGTGTGGAAGGAAAATTAAAGATAATTGAGAATTAGAAACAAACGATAGCATAAAAGGGTTGAAGACGGGATTGGGGGACAATAAATTAGAACTATTTATGTAGCTAAAAGCTAAGAGGAAGCGGGACAATATTGCAACCAAAATGGGGAGAGAAAATACGAGGAAATTTGGAGGAAAAAAGTGAAAATAAAAATCTTCATGGAAAAGAGAAAAAGCGACATAAGTTGATAGATGTGAAGATGGAAAGAAGGGTATAAAAAGGAGTGAAATGAAAGAAAAATGAGATTTAAAGAAAGAGAGAGATGGTGAATTAAGGAAGGTGTCCATCTGGAAGTGAGGTGGAAGAAAAAGAGAGGAAGTTAAGTTTAGGTTTCTTAAGTAGGAAAGTGAGGAATATAAATTGTAGAAGAGAAAGAGAGAGAGAGAGAGAGAGAGAGAGAGAGAGGAGAGAGAGAGAGAGAGAGAGAGGGGGGGGGAGAGAGAAGAAATACCTCCAAGCCTTACGAACGTCACATAAAGTTTCCTGTAAAAAAAAAAGTCTCTCAAGGGCCAAAGAATGTAATTATGTAGATTTAAACAGAGTGAAACGAAGGAAAAAGTAAAAGTTCCGACCAACAAAATCAAGAATCCTGGATACATAACATTGCTATTTCTAATATTGTACACAAACTCTACTTACTAATATAGTGTCTGCACAAATTATGCTTTAAAATACTGACATATGACCACCAGAGTCAAGACTATTCTAGTGAGAGGCGCTGAAAAAGCATGTGTGGTGATTTTGCGCGTAGTGGAAAATGGGTACGTTTCCGGACACGAGTTCCCATGCTAAACTTAATTGTCTTGGTACCTAGTACAAGTCCTCAAACTCTGTAAGGAGAATTTAGACTCACTTGTATATATATATATATATATATATATAATTTAATTATAACATATATATATATATATATGTGTATGGTATGATAAGAAAAATAAATGCCTGGACGGGATTCGAACCCGGATCTCTGAGTCTGTACCTCAGCGTGATATCCATTACACTACCAGGCGAATCCAATTCAAACACTTATTTTTCTTATATATGTATTATATTCTCCATTATTACTAGATGTCGCGAGAACTCGGTCTTCACTGCCATCTAGTAATAATGGAGAATATAATACATATATAAGAAAAATAAGTGTTTGAATTGGATTCGCCTGGTAGTGTAATGGATATCACGCTGAGGTACAGACTCAGAGATCCGGGTTCGAATCCCGTCCAGACATTTATTTTTCTTATCATACCATATTAAGCTTGCATTGCTCAATGTTAAACATTTAATTATAACACACACACACACACACACACACACACATATATATATATATATATATATATATATATATATATATATAAAATGGATGGGGTAATACGAAGACATTTTGGTAAACAGATGAGGACAGAGACAAAACAAAGATTACATAACATCACATCAAAAGCTGCTCTAAAATACGGAAGTGAAATTTGGATTTTAAATAAAAGAAACTCTCATAAACTTCAAGTAAGCCAAATGCGCTTCTTACGATCGTTGTTAGGAGTTAATAGACTGGATCACCAAAGGAACACTATTATCAGAGGAAAACTTGGAGTAACAAGTTTAAATGAAGATATACAAAGATACCAACAAGAATGGAAAAATCATCTGAGGAGAATGGCAAGAAATAGACTTCCAAAATTGGCATTCGAATATACCCCATCTGGACATAAGGACCAAGGAAGACCAAAACATCGGTGGAAAGATCAAGACCATCTTCGCTAGGTTTACCGTACAGGCCACATGGCCTAAAACGAATTTGTTCATGATGATGATGATGATATATAAATCCGACCCCTAGTGATACGATTGGGTTATGATTGACTACAAAGAACAATTAAATATTAACGAAGTTCGTCTAAGCTGATGAAACACCAGGCAAAATACTGTTTTGAACATTACACAGTGCACTGTATAGTAGGCTATAGAATAGAAACCAAAACAAAATTACTTAAACAATTGGAAGAACCGAAGGAACTCACAATTTGGGAAAAAAATTTACATATGCAAGAATGAAAATACAAATATGAATTTTGAAATACCCGGTTATAAAGAAAGAGGACTGATTTGGAAATTCTTCGGTCGGCCACCAGATGGCGCGGAGGTCAGTCTGCAGGATAGAAGGCCGTTGGACGTCAGTTGTGAACGTGACGCAGCATTGAGAATGTCACAAAAGGTGTGAAGAAACCCAGGATCTGCTATGAATTATGAAGTATGAGGTGAGTGAAATAATAAAAAATAAACAATATTAAGAAACCTCATAGTGTTATTTCCTATCTACATAACTTAATAGGCTATAGTTGTTTAACAAATTAGTTTTATTCTTGATTTGTTCAAATTCTCCTGGATTTTTATATTGTTATGTTTACAGAAACGATACCTTATTTAAGTGATGATTAAATCATTTGATATCTTAAAAGAATTGAAGACTACGCTAATTTTGGACTATATTAAACAGTACCAACTAAATTGGAAACACCAACTTGAAAGAATAAGTTCAAATCGTATCCCCAAAGCTGTTTATAATTATATACCAAGATGACGAAGATCACTGGGCCGTCCTATGAAACGCTGGAGGAAACATTTTCTATAGGATCGTGTCAGTCCTTGGCCTAATACTTGGAAGGAAGAAGAAGAAGATTAAATCATTTGATTAATGTTTAGTGATTCTTCAGAACCCTTATTAATACGATCACAATGACATGTTACAAGTGTACTTCTTCAGAACCCTTATTAATACGATCACAATGACATGTTACAAGTGTACTTCTTCAGAACCCTTATTAATACGATCACAATGACATGTTACAAGTGTACTTCTTCAGAACCCTTATTAATACGATCACAATGACATGTTACAAGTGTACTTCTTCAGAACCCTTATTAATACGATCACAATGACATGTTACAAGTGTACTTCTTCAGAACCCTTATTAATATGATCACAATGACATGTTACAAGTGTAATTCTTCAACAAAATATTACTTTGAAATAAGTAATTGAAGATCATGGATATCTTATATCAAAACACTCAGGTAACTGCACAAAAAACTCAACTTGTTTCCAATACAAGTCGTGTGGAGGGATGAGATGCGAAGAAGCCCCTTACTTTGAAAGTGTGTGAATTACAAGAGTGCCAGCTTGACCATCGTAGTTGCGTATGAAATGAAAGAAAACGGAATGAATGAGTTAAACGAAGATAAATGGTGGAATTAAATTTGTGGCAGGGAGAAGAGGGAGATAACACGAGGAAAATCTGACCAGTCTCCGTTTTGTCCACAACAAAACTCACATGAAGTGACAGAGACTTGATCTCAGGATCCCATTGCTGAGAGGGGAGCGTCTAACACCTTCTGCCATGGAGCCATCCATCCTCAATAACTAACTCACTGGCACTATCGAACCCGTAGGTTCTTGGCTGCGTGGACAAACTGTTCATACATCCCTATCCCGAGCTAATATTTTCCAAACATCCCCTGTATAATTTACTTCCCTCAAATCATGGCTAATGCTATTCTACCACCTCATTCTTGATCTAGCAACTTGTGGTTTTTCTCCCTGGTTTTGCTACAAGAAGCTTCCATGCATCTCTTTCATTCCCCATCCGAGCCACATGTCCTGCCCATCGCAGTCTATGAGACTTAACTGTTCTTATTAAGTTATATCTGACTTTCTATAAATATCATGTAGCTCATTGTCACATTGTCTTCTCCATTCACATGACTGTTCCACTTTGTATTATCGGCGTGTATGCAAGAGTCAGTTAGTTGTATTTTGAGCTATATATTTTCAGGACAGATAGCATCATAAAAGTCACAAAACATTAACATAAAAAAGTATGAACTTGACGCAAGATGGCTGCTATCCTGAATACGTTTGAAATTTAGCAATTACTTTTGGGATTTATTTTATTTAACGAATAAATAACGACACTATTTTTGTAGATATTGCCTAGTTGCATCGATTTTAATATGGCAATTTACAATGTTGTAATGTAGAGTTCATATAATCTTTAAAAGTGCTGCAGTTTTTTAAATTTGTCCAATAAAAATGTTTAATTATATGCTATTCCGTTAATTTAGTATGCTATTACGTTGTTGAAAATAAAATTGATGACTGTTTGGTATTTTGAAAGCTTGGAAATAGTAGTTAAATTGCCTATTTTAATCCAAACTGCGTCTGTTAGAAAAATATGTACTTAAAGGTTAGGGAAAATAACATTTTAATCTATTACTGTAATGTATTGTTTTAATTCTTAGACATTCTCTGTAATGAATTTCGTGAGCCGGTGATCTATAAAGAAATACAGCATTAAAAAAGTGCACTTTTTACGAATTCCGGAGGAATGAAGCTATTGAAATCTTTCTCATGAAAATAGTGAAAATTCTTTACATATCTTCACCGATCCCACCATCTAATAGACGTCGAAAATGATCACTAGAGGATTTTTGGTGCAATTTTGCTGATTGATGAAATCGACCTTGCCTTTTTATTTACTTCTATATGCCGAGTCTGGTTCCGAAAAAAATATTGCGGCCGCTAATGCGTTAACAGGCACACATTCACAGATATACTCATAAACACAATATATATGCCATGAAAGGAAAAGTAAACACTTGAACCAGGATTTGAACCCGATATCTCTACATTTATTTGTTAGTGATCTACTATGTGCGCCACTCAGGCATGCTAGCACAAACATTTACTTTTCTTCCTTATATAGGCATACAATTAATAATAATAATAATAATAATAATAATAGCTTTATTTTACCTGGCAGAGTTAAGGCCTTAAGGCCTTGTCTACCACTCAACCAGGTTTAAAAAAAAATACAAAAGAAAAGTCTTAAATCTAAATTACAATATATATATATATATATATATAAACGATTACAAGTTATGAATACAATACAATACAATTAATATTTATAATGTATTTTGATTTACTCTAAATTTAACGAATTAAATATATAATATGTACAAGATATATAAAAAAACGAGGAAAAGACTCTCCATCATGAGAGGACGCTGGGCATCCGTCGCACTGCCATCTCATGGTTTCTCTAACAAGTATGCATTTAAAGGATATATTATTTCTTTATAGCAGTCACACGTAGAAATACATTATAAAATGGAAATGGACAGCTAATGACAAATGAGGGAAATTTTGAGCAAGTGGCTGAATTCAAATAATTAGGAACAATAATCAGAAACAGGAATGAGATGCAGAAAGAAATTAAGCATAGGCTCAATTCTGGAAATGCGTGCTATTATGAATTGCAGAGACTCTTGATGTCCCAACTCCTTTCAAAAAACGTTAAACTGAAAATATACAAAACTATTATTTTACCAGTTATATTGTATGAGTGCGAAACATGGACTCTTACTTTAAGGGAGGAAAGGAGATTACAAATATTCGAGAATAAAGTACCTAGGAAAATGTATGGACCAAAGAGAGATGAACAGACAGGTGAATGGAGAAGACTACTTAACAATGAACTACATGGTCTTTATAGGAAGCCAGATATAATAAGAACAGTTAAGTCTCGTAGACTGCGATGGACAGGATATGTTGCACATATGGGGAATGAAAGACTTGCATTGAAGGTACTTGTAGGAATGCCAGAGGGAAAACGCCCAGTTGGTAGACCAAGAATGAGGTGGGAGAATAACATTAACTATGATTTGAGGGAAGTAGATTATACAGGGAATGATTGGAAAGCATTAGCTCAGGATAGGGATATATGGAGAGGTTATGTCCGCGCGGCCATGAACCTACGGGTTTGATAGTGCGAGTAAGTAAGCAATAACGCTTCTTTATTTCGATATTATAATTAAATTTTGACATTTAGCAATGAAGGCTAAATATGACAAGGATTTTTTTCGTTTCCAACTGTAGTTTTTAGATGGCAACATCAATTAAAGAGCAAAAACTAGATTGACACCAAAGGTATCATATGTGATATCTTGCATAAAACCCACTTTAATATACCCTATTTTTTTTTGTTTCTTCAAAATTTATTTTGACCTGTATGAATCCATTAAAACTGAATATAAAAATATAATTGACAACATCTCAATTCAAGACTCACAAGAAGACCCCTAAAATTTTTGAGTCGCCAAAAATGATTTGGCTTCCTGAAACTCACTAAATACTAAAAAAAAGGGTATAATTTTTTTTAAAATTTCCTTTCGGGCGTAAGAGAATATAAATTATTTATGAAATTTCTTGTAATATTACATATATTTGAGGGAAACTTAAAAAAAATGGCAACATTTTGATTGGTATTATATTGCGAGACATTGATCATCCATTACTTACATAACCGATTTTTTATTTTCGCGTGCGATGAAAACACTCAAATCTAGCCTTATAAAGCATGAGGAATTCGGATCTCTCCTCAAGCGATCTCACGAGACGTGTTTTTTGTTTTCAAAAGATAGCTATCCAGATTGGTCTGTGCATCTTTTCTAGAAGGACAGATTTCTGGAAGTTTCGATTCGAGAGAAATAATAACTGGGCTTCCTATCCTTGCATGTAAAATGGATGTGAGTCGGGTTACAGCTAGTTGCCGGCCGGGAAGTCGATCAGTGAAAGATATTTGTACTGCGACAAGTAAGAAAGTGCTGTAAGATATAGCTTTTGCGAGTATGAATAATTATCTATAACTGTACATCACCATGTGGGGGATAAGGTATTTCCTAACGGGACTTCTTTAACCAAGCTAATCTAGTTAGATTTAATTCCCTTAAATTGTCAGCGAGTGTCAACTAAGGCTTTTACTTAAAATAATTTTTGCTCGAAGGAACTTATTTAGGCTTGATATTCTTTTAAAATCCCGAAAATCTTCAAATTCTGGAATCACGGCTTAAATTCCGTTCCGAAGAACTAGTAATTTGGATTTTTCCTTCCTAAAAAATCCATCGACCTCTATCTGGGTTTGAACCCACGATCCTCGGGACCAGAGACGAGGAAATTAATCCCCTTGACAACCGAGTCAATGTGTGAATAAGTGAACTATAAGATAAATTGTGCGTATGAGATTATCATAGCATAAAAGTTATATCTGCTTTTACAATGAATAATATTGTGAAAAACATAAAGAAGATTGGGTAATTTTGTGTAAAATTATGTGACGTTAAATTAAAGAAATTCGACCTGTCCCAATGCAACCGCAATTAGAGATAATATTGAGTTGAATGTCTAAGGTTAAAGATTTCTGCATCATGACTTTAGTTCTGCGAATTATTTCTTTGAATTAAATACTTTGATAACTACATTCTCTCCCCCATTCAAATAACGATGTTCTGACAAACACAACACAATGTCAGCCAAAGTTATAAAACATAATGTCAAACTTTACATCGAAGAATAATATTATTACCGCTTGATGAATACATTCAAGGAATTTTGTCTCTTCCAATAGACATATTTTGTGACAAACACTTAAGCTTCCCTACCACATCAAAAGATGGTGCTTGTGGTGAGATGGAAGTTTGAAAGTTGTGTTGGCAGGAAGGGAGGCAAATAAGATTTACCTCAAAACTATATTAATTCTATATTGTTTATTTGAAGCTTGGTTTCACAAATATAAGTAAATAAAATTTATCAAGTTCATAATTAGTTTTCGTCTTAAGACCTTTAATTACTTTGAGGGAAGAGAAAACCCTTCTTAGAACGTAATTAAAGAGAAATATGACTGATAGAATAAGCGAATACTTCAAGGGGAGAAGGGCGAGAAAGCGAGAATAAAAGGGCAAGGAATGCAACAACTAAGAATTCATATAAACATGTAACAAAATTCGTGAAAATCTGAAGAAATACGTAAAAGTAAGTAAATAAAAACATAGTAGTAGTAGTAATAGTTTCTGTTACTCCTCTTGGAAGCATAGGGTCGTTGTGAAAGCACGCCACCGGACTCTGTTTTCTTGCCGAATTCCTGACTTCATTTCAACTTTTTCCTTGTTGTTCAATTTATATTATTACAGTACTGCTCCATATAATTTTTGGTCTTCCTCTTTTTCTAGGCAATCCATATGGATTCCGTTCCATTGCTCTCTTTTGCACAAAATCTAATTCTCTTCTGAGAGTATGTTCAATCCATTTCCATTTTTGATATTTAATCTCCTTCCATCTCATCTTGTGATGTTACCTTCCATAATTCCTTATTTGGTATAGTTTTTGGCCAACTGATTCTCAAAATAAATATCCGGCATTTACTTGCAATTTTTTATATAATGCGAATGTTTCTTTCCAAGTCTCATACCCATAATATAGCAATATGCTTTTCTATCAATCTATCTTCGGGTTTTTACAGCGGCTGCCATCTTCCCGTTCCAAACTTCCAAAGCCTACGACCCTGTGCATCTTCAATGCTTAGCCCTCTTGCTTGCATTACTGTCTTCATGTTTTCCTTCCAGGTTAACTTTAGTCTCCCTCCTTTTTTCTTTCTGGTCGGTTTCCATTGATATACTTCTCACATTGCTATTAAATAATTTTAATTTATTTCTAGTTTTGATTAGTTTAGATCTCTATGGGTGACAATTGTGAGAATGCAGCTTTAGATTTTCTGATTCTAGCCCTAACAGCTTCTACTGATCCTCTTTTTTTAATATCGTGCTTCCTAAATACTAGAATTCGGCTACATCCTGTATTTCTGTACCAAAATAAAAATACTTACTTAATTGAAAATGTTAATAAATGTTACTCCAGCACTGTGGTCTCGGGGTAGCGTCGCTGTATTGTACGCAAAGGGTCCGGATTCAATCTCCGGCCGTGACAAGTTTCCTGAGTGATTTCTTTTCCGTGCTTTCCCACACCTGTAAAACAAATGTCAGGAAACATTAAGGCCATGACGGTCCCCTGACGTCATCTGAACATCATAATCATTGTTAACACATTTGTCAAGTTTAGTATTAATGAGTGAGTGAATGGTGAGTTTCGCCATAAATGTTGTGTTGTCTCTGAAGAAGGCTCTTGGATTGAGCTGATACTCATTACGGAAGACCCTTCATGTCCTTGTGTGGTCACAAAATTTAAAAATCCTCTCCTGACTGGTCGTGCCACATTTGTACCTGGTGGCATTGGGTATGTAAAAATATCTATAAGGTGAGAGGTTAAACTTTGATGGAGAAAGAGAAAATTAAAGGGGAAGGGGATTTAGATTAGGAATATATATATATATATATATATATATATATATATAATATATATATATAGGCCTATATATTTGCGGGGGGAAGAGAGTTTAGAACGTTGGTCACTGGAAGCTGTGATAATAGGCCTATATTGTAAACACGTTTGTGAATAAATAAATAAATAATAATAATTATTATAATTATTTTCTCTATTATATTTTATTTTTATTTTCTCTATTATAAATAGACATTTTAATTGAAAAAAAATCAGAATAAAATCATCAGTCAACAAATGAAAGTCCAAAAGTTTGGAAGAATTGGAATAGGAAGATAGAGAAGAATGGAGAAAGAAGATAGAAATGTAAACAAGCTTTGGGCACAGGAATATGTTTTACTACATTGTGAACCAGGAGTCCAGGGTTTAATTCCCAGCTCTATTATGGATTTTTTTTTTGTCTTGAACGGTTTCATTCACCCATGTGATCACAATTGATAAAATAATATACTCAGGACTACTTCTACTGTCTTTTGGTAGCCAATGAAAGAAGCAATTCATTTAGCATTGGCTCTTCGGATCTATCTTGCCACATATTTATTAAAGTAATAATAATAATAATAATAATAATAATAATAATAATAATAATAATAATAATAATAATAATAATAATAATAATAATAATAATAATAATAATAATAATGATAAAATGATGAAGATAAAATGATGATGATAAAATGATGATGATAAAATGATGGTGATAAAATGATGATGATATAATGATAATGATAATAATAATAATAATGTTATTAGGCGGCTCCGTGGCGCAAGCGATTAGATGCTCGCCCCTCATCCCAGGGGTCTCGAGATCTAGTCTCATTCACTCCATGTGGGTTTGGTGGTGGACGAAACAGAGATTGGGCAGGTTTTTTTCTCGGGGTTTTGTCCCGTTTTCCCCTGTCACAATTTTATTAGACCATTTTCTATATACTCAACCATTTCATTTAATTTCGTTTTCGTTCATCTGCTCCTGTGATGGAATGTCAGGTGTGGTCGGCCGGCACCCTTGTCATTCACTCATCTCATACTTCGACCCGTTCCTGAGTTGTACGCAGTTGAGGCACTCATCCCCGAGGGGGAAAAAAAAAACAGATAAGTCAAATGTATCCATTTTTTTAAATTTTCTCATCGGATACTCTACCTGATGCCACTTCTTGTGGTAAAAACAAGATTGGCCTAAGTCAATTCTTTATGATAATAGCTATAACAGACAATTTTTGTTTTTGATAAGTCTAAAAGGAAGGAAGTTCACTGGAATAAAAAAATGTAAAACATATAAATATATATCGACCTCTATTATTTGTGCCTGTTCTTTTTTTATAGGCCTACTTATTTGGTTTTTCCCAGGGATAAATGATATATAATTATTAATATTATTCATATCATATTTGGGCTAATAGTCCACCGCTGTGGTCTCGAGGTAGCGTGCTGCCTTGTCAAGCAGCGGGCCCGGGTTCGATCCCCGGTCGGGGCAGTTTTTCTGGGTGAGATTTTTATCGGGGTTTTTCCTCAACTGTAAGACAAATGTTAGGAAAACTTTAAGGGCCAAACGGTCCCCGAAATCATATGGCCATCACCATCATCATCCTTCACCGGTGTGGAAAACAACGGGAAGCTACCACACCTACAATTCCCTAGTAAAGCTGCAAGCATAGCATGAAAATGCTATGATTGCAGTGAAGGATCTGCCTTCGGGCAGAATTACTATGGATGGATTTGGGCTAATAATTGAGAATATTATGTAAAGTAAAGTAAAAAGTAAAGTGATCCCACAACAGGACCGGAGGCCCTTGGGGTAGTAGGAGGTTAAGGCTCCCACTTTTTCTAGACAATCGGCACTTTATATCAGCCGGGTTGTCAGCCCTGCGTGACGGCCGCCTTTACCCCAGAACAGGCGCCTGGTACTCATTTTCGTTAGAGGCTGAGTCGACCCCAGGGCCATAGTGCCGCCAGAGGGTTTGGGTCAGTTTAAAAATCCTGACCCCAACGGGACTTGAACCCTCGACCCTCCAGCTTGTAGCTCAGTGCCTTAACCACTACGCTACGGCGTGCTTAGAATATTATGGACATAAAAAATAGGAGGACAAGGAAAATAAATCTATTCATATTTAAATCCCCATGTATATAATCATCTTGTGGACTGGAGGACATGGAGTGGATGGATAGATACGAGTGGAGAAGGAAAGAAATCTTTAGGCACAGAAAGATGTGTAAACATTAAAAATCTGTATATAAATAAAAAAATATTCATAATCAAATTCATTACGAGCCCTTCTTGATCGATCTATCCGTCCTTCCATTTGTCTTCTCTCTTTCTCTCGGTTCCAATTTTTAGATTTTCCCATGTTGATTTCTTCTAATTAGATAGGCCTACAATAAATACAAGGAGTATATTAAAACAAATACATTGGGAAAACGTGGCAATAACTAGTGAAGTGGGAGTTGAGTTCAGCAAGCAGTATATTAAAATATATAAATATATAAATTAGGAAAACGTGGCAATAACTAGTGAAGTGGGAGTTGAGTTATTTGTACTCTTTTTGAACGAAACCATATTTTTTTTGGTTGGTAGTAGTGGTATGTTTAGCTTTAATCGAATTCATCAGGAGTCTTGCTCTCTCTGTCTCTCTCTGAGTTCCAATTTTCAATCTTGCCTCGTGTCGTCTTGTCTTCCTCTAATAAGGCACTGCCTTGTGTCAGGATATTGGTGTTCACAATTTTCACCTACACCATCCAAACGTTAACATTTGCTGATGTTATAAATTAAAAATGAAATTCGCTTTGTGCAAAGAGTCTTGCTTCTCTTCTTGTATCAAAGATTATTCTCGTAAAACCAACAACATTCTCAAGGACGTTAAATGAATTATCTTTAACTTTCACTCGTAAAATAAAATATAAGGTAAAGTCAAGAATCTCTGACGCAGAAATGTTTTTCTTTTGATTTTCCAGTAAATTCTTGTGAACGTTGAATGCAGGGTTTTATGGCCGGTAATCATAATGTTGAATGATTCCGGGTTATGTAGCCGTGGTCCACTACTGGTGTTTCTACCAGACGTTTCTCCCTCAACAGGGGAGGGCATCTTCAGTGGCGAGTACTTCTAGGTGTTGTTTCCTGATCAGAGGCTCGACTGTGAATGAGTCGACCTGGTTGAGCTTCCGACCAGGAAACAACACCTAGAAGTACTCGTCACTGAAGATGCCCTCCGCAGTTGAGGGAGAAACGTCTGGTAGGAACACCAGTAATGGACCACGCCTACATAGCCCGGAATCACTTAACATTATAATTCTTGTAAAATTTAATATTTGTGTTTTTTTGTCTAAAGTGTGCTAAGTCCAAAATGGTCTGAAATGAGTTAGGAATATTTTTTTCATTTAGAATTTTTACAAAAGTACTATTTTGAACATGACACCTTTTACGAAGACTATTTCATTTAAATAATAATAATAATAATAATAATAATAATAATAATAATAATAATAATAATAATAATAAAAAATAATAAAATAATAATGTTATTCTGGCAGAGTTAAGGCTACTCAACCAGCACGAATACAAATAAAAATTTGACAATATAGATATACTCTATACTAATTATAAAGAGATAAAAATGTAATAAATGTAGCAATGTAAATTTCATATACAAACATTTTATACGACTATTTAACTCATGCCCCAAATGGGAGTCGCATTTCAATGATTTTTGATTTGCAACCAATCACAGTCGTGTTTCGCCTCGAATTTATCAACTAAAGTTTATCATATTAAAGAGAGCACCTCCTTTTTAACATTCTGCATAGGTCATAGCATTATTTTGCAGTGACTGACTCGACAAGAAATACGGCTTCCAGATTGTACATATAGTGCATGAGATAATATAAAAAAAAACATTTGTAGCAATTGATTATATCACAAAAAAAAACACTGTTTGCACTTTTTTAACGAATTTTTTTCAGGAAATAACGTTGATGAAAAATATAATTGACATATTTACATCTTAGGACATCAGAAATTAATTAATACCTTTATAGTAGTGGCAATACTCAAATGTTCTGAAGCTTTTGATTTGTCATCATTCGCTTGTTAATACCTATAATGTTGGTTACAAATTTCACCACTATGGTGCATTCTTACATTATTGCGATCCTTTGGCAATAAATAATATGATCTGGTTGCAGTGATGAACAAAAGAAGCAAATGAAGCGTACCAATCGTTTCTCATTTGTTTTCAAACATCGCCTTTACATATTTTAAAATAACTATAGTTAAGTAATGATTTGTGAGTAAACAGCTTAATCTTACTCGTTAAATAGTCCTAACAAATGCCACTCTTGATTGCCAAATTCTCTAGATAAATTGGAAATCACTCGTGGCATTACTTATGATAATAACAATAATAATACTTATGATGATAATAATAATAATAATAATATAATTATTATTAATATTATTATAAATATGATACGTTATACGAGAAACACCAATTAATATATTTACACTGGTTAATGATGAGAGGTTAGAGCAAATATAAATTTAGATTTCTTTAAAAAGATGCCAATGTCCGGCATCCCCGTATTTCTTGTGGTAGGGAATTCCAGTTGCGAGAAGTGAAGATAGTATATGACATGGAGTGATGTGATGTCCTATGTTGCGGTATATTAAGCAAGAGACTATGTTGTGATCTTGTGTTTAAGTTATGGTTTGAGGATAGATACTGGAAACGGGATGATAAATAATTGGGAGTCGAGGTATGTAGGATCTTAAATAAGAGAATTAGACAGTGTAATTTTCTTCTCTCTTTTAGAGAAATATTAAGAATCAAGAAATATAATTAGAAAGGGCATTCGTTTAAAAAAAGTGAAATCATTTATATACACTAAATCACTGGCACTAACGAATTCTGACTTTGATAAGCGTCCATACATCTTTATCATATGCCAATGTTTTCCAATCATTTCCTGTATAATTTACATCCGTTAATTTATAACTTATGCTATTATCCCGTTTCATTCTTGGCCTACCTACAATCATAAAAAAGTACATTGGTACATATGCCTCCCATTAATACCCATTGAAGTAATAATTTATACAGGTATTACTTTCAAGTCCTTCCGTTGTCAAAACCATGTATGTGAACTAACTGACTGCCACTTTCGAACCCGTAGGTTCATGGCCGTGCGGACTTCCCTATCCTAAGCTAATGTTTTCCAATCATCCCCAATGTATTAAATTTCCCTCAATTCTTGGTTAATGTTATTCTCCCACCTCTTTTTTGGCCTACCAACTGGATGGCTTCCCTCTGGTTTTCATATAAGGAGTCTACAAACCACTGTTTCATTCTCCATTCGTGCTACTTGCCCTGCCCATCGCAGTCTACGAGACTTAATTGTGCTTATTATATCTGGTTTTCCATAAATATCATGTAGCTCACTGTTATGCAGTTTCCTCCATTCACCTGTCTGTTTATCTCTCATTGGTGCAAAAAATGTTTGTATGTACATTATTCTCAAATACTCCCTTAAAATTTTCTCCTCCCTTAAAGTAAGAATCCATTTTTCGCGTTCATATATCTAGGACAATAACAGTTTTATATATTTTCAGTTTAACCTTTTTTGAGAGAAGTTAGGACGACATGAGTCCCTGTAATGCATAATAGCATGCATTTTCATACTTGAGCCTATGTTTAACTCCTTTGTACACCTCATTACTGTTTGTAATTATATTTACCAGCTATTTGAATATTTGAATTCAACCACTTCTTCAAAATTTCTATCATTTTTTATTACGATATATAATTTATTTCTATGTGTGACCATATATTTAGATTTATTTATGTTTACTTTCAGCCCCAATTTTAGTGTTATTCAATAATGTCCGCGTGTTAAGTAGCGTAATTAAATTTTCTTTCTCGAAAAGTTGTGTACCTGAAATGCTTTGGTAGCTTGAGACACGTAAAAGTATATACTAGGACATAATGATGGATATATATATATATATATATATATATATATATATATAGACAGAGAAACATATATATATATATATATATTATATATATATATATATAGAGAGAGAGAGAGAGAGAGAGAGAGAGAGAGATGTAGAGACATTTATAGAGAGAGATATATAGAGACATGTATAGAGAGAGAGATATAGAGACATGTATAGAGCGATATATATATATATATATATATAGAGAGAGAGAGAGAGAGAGAGAGAGAGAGAGATATGTAGAGAGATGTATAAAGATATATATAGGCCTATATATATATATCCATCTATAGTAATTCTGCCCGAAGGCAGGTCCTTCACTGCAATCATAGCATTTTCATGCTATGCTTGCAGCTTTACTAGGGAATTGTAGGTGTGGTAGCTTCCCGTTGTTTTCCACACCGGTGAAGGATGATGATAATGATGATGATAATGATAAGGATGATGATGATGATGATGGCCATATGATTTCGGGGACCGTTTGGGCCTTAAAGTTTTCCTGACATTTGTCTTACAGGTGAGGAAAAACCCCGATAAAAACCTCACCCAGAAAAACTGCCCCGACCGAGGATTGAACCCGGGCCCGCTGCGATAGAGGCAGAGGTAGGTAGGCAGGTAGATAGATAGATAGAGAGATATATAGAAAGAGAGATATAAATAGATAGATAGATAGATAGATGAAGAGAAAGGTGGAGAGAGATAGAGAGAGATAGATAGTTCGGTAGTTAAGAGTAAGCGCTATATGGAAGCACAAACTAGCCTGAAAACATTGCCTATGTATTCCACATAAATCACAGAAGCTGATTTGAGACTTTATACATTAACTTACTTGAGACTTCAGACTCTGCTTGGCAGGGGGGGGGCAAGAAAATGGTCAGGAGTAGAATCTCAGCGTGGAATGTCGGTAACAGACATGTTAAGTAGAAGGATTAATATAGCGGTACAAGTTGGTCTTTACTAATTATGCACTAAGCATATTAATTCAAACTTGATATACAAATCAACAGTTTCAAAGGCATGCAGACTGCTGAAGATTGATGAGAATCTCTGTGCTGGAAGTGGCCATTTGTCGGAAACCCTCTCCCATATTCCATCACCTCATGATTCAGAGGACAAGATTAGAAATCCCTCTGTGTTAAATTAACATGCTCTAATGTTTCTTACCACTGGCACAGAAATGTCAAACCAGAATAATAGTACAGCATGTTATAAAATGTTATGAGGTGTATTAAAATATTTTAAGATTGCCTAACTAACTCATTGGTACCATGGTAGGTTCATGGTAGCGTGATCATAAGCTTTCAATACACCCCCCTATCCTGAGATGATGTTTTCCAATTTTCCCCCATATTTCACTCAAATCATAGTTAATTTTATTCTCTTGCCTCATTCTTGGACTACCAACTGGGCGTTTTCACTATGGTTTTTCTGAAAGTAGTTTCTGTGCACCTCTTTCATTCCTCATTCGTGCCACATGTCCTGCCCATCGCAGTTCACGAAAATTAACTGTTATTATTATATATTGTTTCCTATAAATGTAATGTAACTCACTGTTAGTAGTTTTCTCCATTCGCCTGATTATTCATCTCTCTTTAGCCCAAAATCTTTCTTAACAACGCTATTCTAAAATACTCTTAATATTCTCTCCCCCCTTAAAGTGAGACAAACAGGTTTATACATGGTTTTAATTAAATGTTCCTTACCTCTCCTCATATAAAGAAGAGAATGCCTTATAAATAAAACATTATTATTATTATTATTATTAAAGCATTATTATTATAGATCTTCTAAGTAGATCGCGATTTCGAGACCATAACGGTTTCACCTTCAGTAATTTTTTGGCGACTGATGCTATATCGATCGGATGAAACCCTTCTTCTCTCTGTTGGTGAACCGATGAACCTGTGGATCAGGTCAAAATTTGCGGGAATTTCGAAGTTCATTAGTTTTCCTTTGTTTTTCTGAATGTGGATCTTTTCACAAACCGTGAGTTCCTCTACTTAGAAGATTTATATGAGGAGAGGTAAGAAACATTTTTAATTTCACCATAAATTAAACCTCATAGTGATTAATTCCTTTAAAGTTAAATCAAAAAGGTTTATACGTATTCAGTTTAATGATTTTTGAGAAAGGTTGGGACAAGTATTAGATTCTTTTTTTATCTGAGAATAATTCTTGCATTTTTGGTAAAAATACCTATATTTTCTGTTCATTTCCCTTTAATGTATAATATAATTTTATATCTTTGTGCACCTCATTACTGTTTGTAATTGTTGTCTCCAGGCATTTGTCTGCTTTAATTTTAAGACTAGATTTGTAATTAATGAATACAATTAAAAGTAATGGTTTATTTTATCTGATGTACTTAAAACTGAGATATTCTATTCCAGTTCACCAGTATTAAAATATTTATATATTAACCAGTATTAATTTTCTTTATCTATAGTTAATTTATTAAAACATTAGGTAATTGAGCTTTTTATTATAAAAATAAAACGTTGAATTTTTAAATTGGTTTTCTTTATTGATTTTAAATATTAGAAATGTATAATACAGGGCTATTCAGAAAGAAGGACATACTTAAAACATTTAATTTCTTCCAAACAAAAAATATAAACACAATTCGAACGTTCCTGGAAAGAGAAAAGTTCAAATTTTACTACTTTATGCATTCAATATGAGCACCTTGTGTTACACGACAAATATCAAAACGGTGGCTCATTTCTTGCCACACACGAATCAGCTGGTCTCTAGTTATCGAATTCACAGCTTCAAAAATTCGATTTCACAGATTTTCAAGAATGTCACGCAAAGGGGGGGGGGTAAATACGCGGTCTTTCACGTATTCCCAGAAATAAAAATCACACGGGGTTAGGTCTGGTGACCTGGGAGGCCACCGGTGATGAAGTTGATTTTCTGCTCCTCCTCTTCCAATCCAATGTCCTATTGTGTCGCCATTTTGATTCAAACAATTAACATGACAAAGAACAGTGCCATGTGGCCGTGATCGGAACTTCAAACTTTTCTCTTTCCAGGAACGTTGGAATTGTGTTTCTATTTTTTGTAGTTTGGAACATAGAGCACTCGAATAGAGGGAAAACTGAGTACAGTGACATCTAAAAAAATTCGTTCGTTTACGATGAACTACAATGAGCAAACTACAATGGTAGCGCTGTTTCATAGTAACAGAATACGTAACTAAAAAGAAATGCAAGGTACACGGCGTGTTGACTTGGGATTATGGGAAATTAGCCATTTTGAAAATTTTTAACTGCTATCGTTTCCTTCTATGTAGACGGTACTGTAAAGATTATATATTATCGAAAGTTAAAATCATTACTTAGATTGTATTTTTACTCTAATTTGTAAGTAAATTCAAGCTTGTTTACGCGTATTTAATGTGAATCTATTTTCAAAGATAAACCTACTAGAAGTAATAAAATTCTAAGATTTGTTAGGTTAGGAAGAGTGATGTTAGTGTACACCCATTTCTAATAAACATTTTAAAAATGTGACTTTATAATGGATTTCAGATGTACGACATGGCTAAGGTTCTTTAATAAATATTGTATAAAATATGTATGTGAGAATAAGGCGGTAGGTCAATTGTACATATTTATTAAAATAACTCATAATGCACGTTTTTAAATTTTAATAAACGAAAATAAAAAAAAAGTGTTTTATTTATTTCCATTCTTCGCTTCTGTTAAAATTAAAAGAAGATCTTTAGGTCTGAGAGGCTGGGTACAAATAATTCCATAATTTAAGATTAATTAATATGTTATGTATTCCTAAAAAAGTTCAATTCCATGATTATTCACCAGATGGTGTTAATATAATTATAATTAATAATTTTACCACCAGACGGTGCTGAATTTCGTAATAGTACCAGAAAAAATAGAAAAAAATTAGATGTCATTAGTTGTTCTACACTAGCGCCGCTTGTGGCATGTACGCGAAACTTGTCCACTTTCTTCTATGGCACTCTGTGGTTTGGAAGAAATACATATTTGAAGTCTGTTCCTTCTTTCTGAATAGGTCTGTATATTTTGAATTTGAGGTGTCGGATAATTCTGTTTCAAAGTATATATCATGACCATTCCCCTACTAAATATATATAGCTGGTAATCCCTTTGGATGCAAATCAAACAAGATGGAGTGGCGATCTTCTCGTCTATGGATAAAAAAAAAATAATCTGGCATGTTAACAATGACGCAGTAGCCCCTATTGTAAAACGAACCCTTCAGATGTCAGAGGGATAACATAGGGTGTGTTGTGGCAGGTTTCACCCCTTCTTTATTATTCAAGCCAATTCAGTCATAGAGTCGGTACACGCACAATGGTATAGGGAAGGTCATTGTCCGAGGGGTAATAACAGACACAATGGGCATCACATGTTTTCATAATATACATGACATAAAGTTGGGAACAATTAGAAACATCACACACTGAGTTCATTAGCAGTTCTTATTTGTGACAGTATTTTTTTTGTAGAACTGACTCACTGATACTTTCGAACCCGTAGGTTTATGACCGCACGGACATAAGCTCTCCATACATTCCTATCTTGAGCTAATGTTTTCCAATCATTTCCTGTATAATCTACTTCCATCACATCATAGTCAATATTATTCACCCACCTCATTCTTGGTCTACCAACTGGACTTTTCCTCTGCTTTTCCTACAAGAAGCTTCCATGCACGTCTTTCATTCCCATTCGTACCACATTTCCTGCTCATCACAGTCTACCAGACTTAACTGTTCTCATTATATCTGGCTTCCTATAAAGACCATGTAATTCACTGTTATGTAGTCTTCTCCATTCACCTGTATGTTCATCTCTCTTAGGTCCAAAATTTTCCTAAGAACTTTATTCTCAAACACTCGTAATCTCCTCTCCTTTCTTGGAGTAAGAGTCCATGTTTCGCATCCATATAATATAACTGGTAGTATAATATTTTTATAATATATTTTCAGTTCAATATTTTTTTTAAAGAGTTGGGACGTCAAGAGTCTCTGTAATGCATAATAGGACGCACATCCAAAATTGAGCCTATGTTTAATTTGTTTGTATACTACTTTTCATTTCTATGTGATTATTGTTCCTAGGTATTTGAATTCAGCCACTTCCTCAAAATTTCCCTCATTTGTCATTAGCTGTCTATTTCTATTATACATATAAATTATTTCTTTTTGTGATCATATATTATTTTTATTGATATTTACTTTCAGTTCCAATTCCTTAGTGTTACTCAATAGTGTGTGAACAAACTATATATATATATATATATATATATAGTGTTATTAAACCACGATAATTACATTTTAAGTACAATTTATCCTTGATAAGTGAAAAAAACACATTTTGATTCCTGCAGGCTAGTAGGCTAGTTGTTACTCTGCTCTCATCTCGTTCCGAGGACCGTGAATTTAAACCCAGCCAGGATCAATAAGTACAAAAAATCTCCATGTTGCGGCTGACCTAGAAGGCCCTTGGCCTACCATCCGGCTGCTGACCTCACATGTGCCTGTGTACATCACAGAGGTAGACAATCATTCTGTCAGTGTATGGGTGACATGTGGTCAGCATGTCGCATCCCACAGTCGTTATAGTTGGTTTTGTTAAAGCTAGAGCTGTAGGCCCACTTATTGTAGTAACCTATGAGAAAAATGTTTCATGAGAAAATTTCTTCCCCAATGGAGACTCGAACCAGAGCATGTCCCGTTGATCTGGGCCAAGGCATCTTGCCCTAACCACTCGGCTACTGCGCGAGACAACCAATGGGTATTAAATACGAAAATATCTCGAAGAAAGCTAAAGTCTTGTGTCCCATTTCGTAGATTTATGAAATGTGAAGAACCTCAAACCCGATATGATACCTCTGTACACAATGTATCCGTCATTTCACATCCAGCTTTGAATTGCTACGCCAATAACATTTCTCTCTCATCTATTACTTCTTGTTCTTTGGTATTCAAGCCTTGAACATTCCTTGTGCCAATAGGAAAGGTCCGTTTTCGTAGCTTAAATCTGTCATATTTAAATCCATCCGGCTGACATATTTTACTGAAGTACGTAGCGATATACTTCTTTCCAGGGCCAGGTTGCGAGCCTGACGCCTAATCCCCAGACACGGAGGACCTGGGTTTTTTTTTAAGGTTTGCTCCCTTAGCCGACAGGTCTCACTTTTAAGGCGCTGAGAACTCGCCTTTCGTCCCATTCTGAAAGCTACAGTCTATTACGACTGCAGTCAGGGAGCACGACGAGAACGTAGGATTAGGACTTGCTGGCAGAGCTGCTAAAAAGTTCCAATGGCATTTCTCAAGATTTATTAAGGTATGCATAGTCGGCATCTGTACCCTTCTCGAGGCCGTGTCAACCATTTGTTCTCCCAATAACATTTTAAAGGTTAAATAAAATATAATAAACCATACAACCCCTGTTAGATTGGTCGATTACGGAATTTGAACGTGGGACATCCCAAAGAAAATTTCCAAATCTACCATCTGATTAAATACTTCGCTCCCATAATCTCATTTCACGCCATATTTAAAATTGAGTGACTATAAAAATCCGAAAACCCTGTGTCCAGTGTCATAGATTTATGGAACGTAAAAGAACGCCAAGTCAGAAATTAGAGGTCTCTGAAAAAAAATCTACCATTTAAATTCAAGTTTGATTCGCAATGTTAATAACCTGAGACTTTATGAAGCGTTATTAAAATAAAAAGTAACAATGACAATTCTTTATTAGGCGAATGTTCTCGAAGTTTGAACCAGAAAAATTCCCAAATAGGCCCTACATTTTTTATTTTTAACATTTACATAGTGTCCTCAACGGTGTTTCGTAATTAATTTTGAAAGTATTTAATCTGAAATCTACCTTCTAAGCCAACTGTTAGCTCATAATCTTATTTCATGTCATTTCTTTAAATCGACTGACTGTAAAATTATCGATAAATATCTAGGTAACATAAGTTTTATTCCGTTCAACGAATAGAAAAGCAACATTACGGACTAGAAATGAAATTCTTATAGTAAATCAGAAACCATTTATCTGTAAAGCAACATCTTTTGAAACGCTTTTCACACTTTCGCTGTGTAGAAGCGATAAGAAAAGGCATTGCTCGATGTCAGAAAGACAGAGATAGATATATAGTGGGAGGGAGAGAGGGGAAGAAGGAATGGGAGTGAGAAATGGTGGCAGAAGTGGGATAGAGAAGTGCAATTGGTTGCTTGCTTCAACAATCACCACAGCCGTAGCCACATCTTGTCAAAGAGTATAAGAACGTTATCTGGTTACCATTGTTGGCCACAACGCTGCGCTGCTATCTCTCTTCTGCAAGGCAGAATGTATACCACTCTTTCGTCGATACAGACTTTTCTAATTTGATAGAATCTTTCAGTTTCCCTTTCTAGAGGAAACAAAATATTATGATATCAAAGCGATTTCTAGAAGCGAACAATAGTAATTTCTAATGTGCGCTAGGTTTCTGAGAAGGGTTTGCACACAAAATTTACAACTTTGTAGCTTTGTTCTAGGAATAACAACTGTGAAATGGACAGTTTTAAGGGGAGATGCTTGATCTCTTAGTAGTGGTTTTCTGATCCTTGGCATGCACCATCACACTCTGTTAAACCTCAACCGCGCTCTTAATCTGCAAGGGCCTTCATCTAGCGTAGCATCATTAAGCTCTTCAATATCCATCCCTATCTCTATCTTTCTATATTCCTTCCTTGTCTTTTCAGAAAATCCTCCCTTTCCCCCATTTACGTTGTCTATTTCCTCTAACTCGACGCCATCCTTCATCATTCCACCCTTCTCCACCCTTTCCCTCGCTATGAAATTCCATCTTCCTCTCGTCACGCCTATCAGTATTCTACTGTCTGTAATTTTCTTTCGCTTGTTCTTCATTTACGGTCTTAATAGTGATCATACCACGTAATTGGACAAGACTTCAAACGGTCGGGTTGCATTACTTTATTCTAGAATTATTTATTTAAATTATTTACTTTTTTGTGCAAGTTTTCATTATTTTTTTGTAAGCCCTTGAGTCTATCAACGGGACTTAGGCATTCTACCCCTACAGGGGAAAAATTCAACCATACTAATTTAGATACACATGTATTCGGATAGATGTCATTGAGTGGCCCGGATTCAGCGTTTCGCCTCATAGTGATATCTAGTAAACCAAGATAGTACTAGGATGGGAAAATTCGGTAAATTTTGTTTTGAGGCCTTTTTATTCAGGCTTAAGGATATCTTTACGAGCCTGAAAATCTTCAGACTCGGGACCCACGGCTTAAAGTCCCTCCCGGAGGACTTGCTCCTTGGATTTTTCCATCCTAAAATAAATGCATCGACACCAGCCGGGTTTGAACCCGCGACACTCAGGACTAGAGGCAATGAGCACAACCACTAGTCTACCGCGGCCGACAAGTTTTCATTCTTCTTCTTCTTCTTCTTCTTATTATTATTATTATTTGATTGCGGATGAGCCCAAGTAGGACTACGCAAAGTACTTAGAGGCGTTTCCTTTGAGCCCAAATTTCTTTCATTCTTTTGCCTATGAGCTTGTTTTCTATCATCTGTCCAAGTTGTTCCAGTTTTTTTTTTTTGGTTTGTCATCTTGGTCAACTTGCCACTTATTCACCTTAATTCTAAATATATCTCTGTTTGGGATATCTTCTTTAGCAATTCCTGCCAATTTTGTCCTTTTTGACTTCATCAATCCACTACATAGTATCCACTGGAGCTTTACTTCTGTTTTCGTAGAATTCCATTATCTGTTTTGTAAGCCTGTTTGAGTTAATTCGTTTAAAATGGCCATAAAATTTTAACCTTCGTTTTCTAATATCACTACGAATGTCTGTATATATTTTTATTTCCTTTTTACTTCTGAGTCTAAATCCTTCTTCACGTATGACTTGTGGACGTAAAACTTTTCTTATAATTTTGCATTATTTTTTCACTATATTTTCGATATTTTTTTTTCTGTTCAAAATTAATGTTTCTGCTCCATAGAGACACTCTGGTTTAATTACAGTGTTTAGTGTCGTAATTTTGTATGTAAAGATATAAATTCCTTATTATTATTATTATTATTATTATTATTATTGTTGTTATTATTATTATTATTATTATTATTATTATCATCATCATCATCCTGCCTGTATTCTTCATATTAGGTATTTTTTTTAGCATAGTTAATTTTCCGCATAAGATGAGGATCTGGCACATTTTTATTACCCCAGCCTGGAGGATCAGGTAATTTCATTGAAGGTTTTTTTCATGTTATTGACGAGTAATTTTAGAAAGGTTAGATCGGTCAATACTTTCTAATTCCTTGACTTTCTTGAAAGTTTGGAAATTTATAAGAAAAATATATGAACAATGAAAAGGGTCCTATTCCAATCAGCGCCCTATTTAGTAAAAATATTAGTTTAAAAAAGGGATATATGCCTATGTTAATGATAACAATAAGTAATTTATAACTATCAGTCACGAATGTGACTTAATTTGAAATTAAAAAATCATCTCCAACACATATAGAATAATACTAGAGTTACCAACAAAAAGAAAATAATTTTACCATCAAAAGCGTGGGGTGCTTTTTATGATTTTTACATTTTCTTCTTAGATACTTTACTTTTACCAATATCTGTTTATTATCAAATATATTAATTGATATAGAGCACCAAACGCTTTTGATGGTAAAATTATTATTTTTTAGATAACTCTAGTTTTATTCTATATGTGTTGGAGACGATTTTTTGTTGACCACTTTAATTTTATCCCAAGCGCGTTGGAAATTAAAATTATTTGTCATATTTTAGTTCGGTTTCTAATAAAGCGTGTTGTTTTAGTTTTTTAAAACTATTATTTATTATACATTTTTATTCAGTCTTGATAATGATAGTCTTGCTATTGAAACGCGTTGACGATTTTAAAATTAATGGCAATATATGTAACAAAGAAGAGCATGGAAGCTTCTTGTAGGAAGACCAGAGGGAAAACGCCCTGTTGGTATACCAAGAATGAGATGGGAAAATAACATTAATCATGACCTCAGGAAGTAGATTATACGGGGAATGATTGGAAAACATAGCTCAGAATGGAGATGTATGGAGAGCAAATATCCGCGCGTCCATGAACCTACGGATTCCATAGAGCCAGTTAGTTAATTAGCCTATAGGCCTATGTTACAAAGTCCCGCGCCGTAGCCGAGTGGTTAAGGCAGGAAGCCTTGACGCAGAGCTACGAAACTTGCACTGGTTCGAGTCTCCATGGGGGAAGAGATTTTCTCAAGAAATTTCGGTCAGATGGGACCGGTGTCCACCCAATTGGGTAGCTACAATAAGTAGGGACTCAAGTTTGAGAACACCAGCTATAACGACTGGAGACCCGACTTGCTGACCACATGTCACCCCGACGCTGGCTAGATGATTGGCAATCTCTGTGATTAACACATATGGATGTGAGGCCAGCAGCTGGATGGTAGACCTTCTAGGCCTGTCGCGCTTGGAGTTCTTTTTATATGCAATAAAACAGTGCAGTTTATTCTCACTGTAGTCTGTCACTTCGGATCATCAAGTATGTATTATTTGAAATGTGCGAATGAATGAAAGATAGGCCCCTATATGATTTAATTCGGCACACACCGCCATATAACACTGAAACAAAAAAGCGTCTTTAACGTTATAATGTGCCGAATGGAAAATTATATAATGTAGCGTTGAAGATGGCGTTGGAATGGTTATATGGCGACAGATGGGCCATTTTCATAAGCTCCTCTATCTTCTGTTGAAATTTTAAAGGATGGTAGTCGACAGCTAGAAGATGGATGGACCAAATAATATTCGCTAAGAATCATAACAGGAGGGAAAACAACGGTCTTACTTTATAAATTACATATACCATTACAAAAAACAAAAAAATCATTACTTAAGTTCGAATACAAGATGTTCCAAATTATACTTAAGAGTTTTCAAAGGCGAAAAATCGATTAGGTTTTTCATTATCTACCAAGAAATCAAAATATTTATTTTTTAATCAATTGATTTGGCGTTTACTTGATGAAAATCCAGATCTATTTAATTGAATAAAAATAAAACTTAAAGTTTTATGTGATTTCCATATTTATTACAATACGTAAATTCGTAACAACTGTTTCGGTACTTCTTAGCCAAATTTTGGAATTCCTTAGATTTGGATAGGGTGTATCTTTCTAGAATTGTCATCGCTGCCACTAGAAGATCAATTTCAATTTTAAGAAACCATATTTACAAAATTACTTTATAGTATTTTTATTGTATTGTAAGCCTATGTTTTCCCTTTACAGAGATTTAGGGAAGAATTTGAACCATACTAATTTAGTTACACTTGTTTTCGTATAGATGTCATTTTGAGTGGAACGTGGTCAGCGTTCCGCCTCATACTGACATCTAGGAAACCAAGGTAGTACTAGGACGGGGAAATTCGGTAAATTTTGCTTAGAGGCCTTTTCATTCAGGCTTAAGGATTTTTTACGAGCCTGAAAATCTTCAGACTCGGGACCCACGGCTTAAAGTCCCTCCCGGAGGACTTACTCCTTGTATTTTTCCGTCCTAAAAAATCTATCGACCCCGGCCGGGTTTTGAACCTGCGACCCTCGGAACCAGAGGCAAGGAGCATAACCACTGGTCCACAGCGGCCGGTGGTAGATGATAATCAGCCAGTGTAGGGGTGACATGTGGTCAGCATGTCGAGTCCCCCAGTCGTTATAGCTGGTTTTCTCAACCTGGAGCCGCTACCCAAATACATCACGATGCTGGGTGGGCACCGGTCCCATACTGGCCGAAATACCATGAGAAAATTTTTTCCCCCATGGAGACTCGAACCAGCGCAAGTCCCGTAGCTCTGCGCCAAGGCTTCCTGCCTTAACCACTCAGCTACAAGTTGAATTTTTTAAAATGTATTTACAAAATGTATTTCATCAATTACAAAAATTAATTGTCTGTATCACTTTGTCCTTGAGGCAATCTTCTAATGAGGAAAGTTTTATATAATAAAAAATATGAACGTCATATAAAACTTTAAGTTTTATGTTTATTTAATTAAATATTTAATTATTATTTAAATTTAAGATTTATTTATTTGTGACATACTAGCTAATATCCTCGTGATGATAAGATAGCATGTAAATGCATTTTATCATGCGTTTACAGAGCTATATCTAATTTATTTCTGTTTGTAATTACACTGATCAACATGATTTGTCTCATGAGTACCAATAGTTGTACTTAATGCAGTTTTTTTTATCATGTTTTGAAATATGTATTCGGAATTTCTCCATCGCCCACAGTTTTTTATTTTAATTTCAATTAATGGGTTTGAATAATTATTTTTTAATAAATGTTTTTTCGTCCATTTGTCCATTGTAAAATAAAACCAAATAAGCTATCTCAGGAGATTTCAGCTATGGAAAAGAGATATCAAGGCAAATGGAATCCTAATATGCTGGCCGATTATTGTTGGACCATCAAGAGGGATGCTCCACAGGCGAAATATAGTAGAGAATCGTCATTTCTTACTTTCTAGGTGAGTCCGAATGTTCGAATATTGTGTAGTTACGAATGTAAAAAGTATTAAAGTGTTTGAAATTATAAATGCCTGTCTCTCGGAAATCTTGCGTGATGGAGAAAAACCGATATCATATTTGAATTCAGGAGAAAAAATACTATCAGAATCACATATTTCTCTTTCTGAGACAAAAAAAATTTTTTTTTTGTTGCTCATTGTTACTGTTGCTACTGCTAAAATTAAATAATGCATTTTATAGGAATGGAGAAGACTGCATAACAGTGAGCTACATCATCTTTGTAGGCTGCGATGGGCAGGACATGTGGTACTAGTGGGAATGAAAGAGGGTCATGGAAGCTTCTTGTAGGAAATTCGGAGGGAAAACGTCCAGTTGGTAGACCAAGAATTAGGAGAGAGAATAACATTAACTATGATTTGAAGGAAGAAGATTATACAGGATATGATTGGTAAATATTTTGTCAGGATAGAGATGTATGGATAGCTTATTTCCACGCGGCCATGAACCTATGGTTTCGATAGTGCCACTGACTTAGTCGGATACTGCTAAAAGCATTTAGCCTATTGCGTTTTTTGCCATTTTCTTCTAATTGCTGTATAATGTCATTTGAATTAGACTCTATTTCATTAATTGCGTATCAAATATTACATTATTACAACCTACCATGCAATGTATGTAAGTGAGATATGGACAATAAATAAGTACTACAAGAATAGACTATTAGCTCTAGAAATTGATTATTTACGCAGAAGTGCCAGAAAGTCAAAATTAGAACATGTCACAAATAAGGAAATTAGAAACATAATGGAAGCATAAGAAAGCATAATTGAAAGAATTGAGGAAAGGAATTAACGTGGTTAGGACATATTTTAAGAATGGAAGATGAGCGATGGCCGAAGCAACTATATCAATGGCAACCGACCAGAAAAAAGGAAAGAGAGAGACCAAAGTTAACATGGAAGGAAAACATGAAGACAGTAATGCAAGCAAGAGGGCTAAACATTGAAGATGCCCAAGATCGTAGGCTTTGGAGGTTTGGTACGAAGATAGCAGCAGCTGTAAAAACCTGAAGATAGATAGATAGACATCCTACAATCTTTTGAGTAAATAGTTTGAATTTATTTTTATTGCCATGTCTATTTATTTTGTAGATTTGCTTATTCCATTGTTGCTGGCGATTTTTTCTTCGTTGTCTCCTATAAAAACACATGCCTTGCTTTATATAAATTCTTGTATGGGACTTTACCCAGACAATCGAATCCATGTAGCACCCCACTTCATAGTGTTGGCAATCCTTTTGTCAGATTCCGTAATATTTCTTTCTGAAAATGTGTGAATCGCCCCCTTGTTTCCATTCAACCCTTGTCTCAAGGGTAAAACTAATATCCTTTTCAATAGCAACTCGAATTTCTGGTCTGCAGTTGACCCACCCTGCACCCTTCATGTGTATAAATTCCGAAGAGCTATAAAAGCAAACGATGCAACTACAGAAACAAGCCAGAGTTGGGAATTCTAGTAACAGAGGGTTACTTTTATCAGTTTTTAGGGCTGAAATTTATTGCTTATAACGATAGACTTATTTTAAACCAGTTTAAACCACCCGATTTTTTTTGTATAGAAACGTTCTTGTACATAGACAACAATTAATACTTACTTCATTTATTGAACCTAATTAACTCACTATCGAACCCTTAGGTTCATGGTCGCGCGGACATAAGGCCTCCATACATTCATATCCTGAGATAATATTTTCCAATCATCCCCTGTTTAATCTACGACTCACGAAGTGAGGAGTGAATTTATCTAGAGAATTTGGAAATCAAGAGTGGCATTTGTTAGGACTATTTAACGAATACAATTAAGCTATTTACTCACAAATCATTATTTAAATATAGTTATTTTATAATATATATATATCTAAATTTAATGTAAACGGCGATGTTTGAAAACAAATGAGAAACGATTGGTACGCTTCATTTGCTTCTTTTGTTCATCACTACAACCAGATCATATTATTTATTGTCAAAGGAACGCAGTATTGTAAGAATGCACTCTAGTGGAGAAAAAATGAACACATCAAACTCTATATTAATTAATTTATGATGTCCTATGATGTAAATATGACAATTATATTTTTCTGGAATGTTACTACCTGGGAAAAAATACATTTAAGAAAGTGCAAACAGTGGTTTCTTTTTTTGGTGGTATAATCAATTGCTACAAATGTTTTTATATTAACTCCCGCATGCGCTATGCGTTGACATTCATGCACTATATATACAATCTGGTAGCCGTATTTCCAGAACAGGACATTGAGGAGGATAAGTTACAGACAGCAGAAATGCTAGTCGCAGAGCCAAGTGCATTAGAGGTTGAAATGGCAATTGAAAAATTGAAGATGTATAAAGCATCAGGTTCAGATGAGATCCCAGCAGAACTGATAAAATCAGGGGGAGAAAAATTGATGGACAAGATACGCTGGTTGCTTACTATGATTTGGGAAAAAGAAGCTCTTCCAGATGAATGGAAGGAATCAATTATCGTACCAATTTATAAGAAAGGAGATAAAACTGATTGCAACAACTATAGGGGCATCTCATTACTTTCAACTTCGTACAAAATTCTAACAAATATATTAGTAAGCAGACTTACTCCCTATATTGATGACATTCTAGGAGATCATCAATGTGCATTTAGAAGAAACAGGTCTACAACAGATCAGATTTTTAGTATAAGACAGATTTTAGAAAAGAAATGGGAATATAATGGTACTGTACATCAACTATATGTAGACTTCAAAAAAGCATATGATTCAATTAAGAGGGAGAAGTTATATAGTATCCTGCTGGAGTTCGGAATTCCTAAAAAGTTAGTTAGACTTATACGAATGTGTCTAAATGGCTCAACGAGTAGGGTGCGTGTAGGCAAACAGTTTTCAGACACTTTTGAAATCCAGAATGGGTTGAAGCAAGGAGATGCACTATCTCCTCTACTATTTAATTTTGTACTAGAGCATGCCATTAAATCTTTAGAGAATGAGGAAGGCCTACAACTGAATGGTATTAATAAGCTGTTAGTTTATGCTGATGATGTAGTACTACTGGCCGATAGCGAGGAGATACTAAAGGCCAACACGCACACACTATTGAGTAACACTAAGAAATTAGGACTGGAAGTAAATATCAGTAAAACTAAATATATGGTCACACGTAGAAATACATTATATAATGGAAATGGACAGCTAATGACAAATGAGGGAAATTTTGAGGAATTGGCTGAGTTCAAATACCTAGGAACAATAATCACAAATAGGAATGAGATGCACAAAGAAATTAAACATAGGCTCAATTCTGGAAATGCATGCTATTATGCATTGCAGAGACTTTTGATGTCCCAACTCCTTTCAAAAAACGTTAAGCTGAAAATATATAAAACTATTATTCTACCAGTTATATTATATGGGTGCGAAACATTGACTCTTACTTTAAGGGAGGAAAGGAGATTGCGAGTATCTGAGAATAAAGTTCTTAGGAAAATTTTTGGACCAAAGAGAGATGAACAGACAGGTGAATGGAGAAGACTACATAACAATGAACTACATGGTCTTTATAGGAAGCCAGATATAATAAGAACAGTTAAGTCCCGTAGACTGCGATGGGCAGGACATGTTGCGCGTATGGGGAATGAAAGACGTGCATGGAAACTTCTTGTAGGAAAGCCAGAAGGAAAACGCCCAGTTGGTAGACCAAGAATGAGGTGGGAGAACAACATTAAATATGATTTGAGGGAAGTAGATTATACAGGGAATGATTGGAAAGCATTAGCTCAGGATAGGGATGTATGGAGAGCTTATGTCCGTGCGGCCATGAACCTACGGGTTCGATAGTGCCAGTGAGTAAGTAAGTAAGTAAGTAAGGTAGCCGTATTTCTTAGAGAGTCAGTCACTGCAAGATAATACTATGACCTATTCAGAATGTGATTGGTCATTGACACCCATTTCGTGCATGAGTTAAATAGTCAAGACAAATGTTCTGGGTTGGAATTTCATTCATCAATTTTTTAAGAATAGGAATACATTTTATTAAAATGTACCCAGAATTGACTCTCGAATGAGCAAGTTCTCGTACTCGGATGCAGTTCAGTTACAGATATAATACATATAGAATATACATATTACAAAGTGTTAGTTAAAGGCAGAGAAGAAACAAAATAGGATATATACATTTAGAAGACAGTTTCAAGACATAAATTCTAGCACAAAATATAATACAAAGGGAAATAAAATGGATTAATACCAGTGTAGCGTCACTGCCGTAAAATAAAATCCGGACCACGAGTACCAAAAATATTGCGTAAGCACGACCACAATGTTGATCGAATTAACAAACCCGCAACATGACTATATTTAGATTCAATGGTCGACAAGCCCTCTGGTAGGTCGCTGGGATTTTTATGTCCAAATAGAATTTGTAGAACACTTTGGTAACTATAATTAAGTTTTATTACGAATACCACACTATTAATCTTCTTCTTCTTCTTCTTCCGAAATTATTGAATATATTGACAAAGTAAACATTGACCTCAGGCATATATCTTTATGGTCCAGACAATATGGGCTGAAACTAAATGTAAACAAAACGCAAGCAATAATTATCGGACATCCAAGGCTATTACACCTCATAAACAATGGCAATATGCCGGCTGTCATATTAGATAATGAACAAATTCCTTATACCGACGTCGTTAAAAACTTGGGATTTTACTTAGATTCTAATTTAAAATGGCATGAGCAAGTAAAACAAACATCTAAAAGGATCTTCTCCATAATGCATTCCCTAAAGCGATTTAAACATTTTCTTCCTACAACTCTTAAAAGAATTTTAATCCAAACTTTAGTGATGCCGCATTTTGACTACTGTGACGTTCACCTAACTGACATAAGTGACGGATTGTCCGACAAACTGCAGCGTGTCCATAATATGTGTATCAGATTCATATTTAATGTTCGAAAATACGATCACATTTCTCCATTATTCCAGGTGTTGTCATGGCTACATCTAAAAGAGAGAAGAAAATCGCACTGTCTAATTCTCCTATTTAAGATCCTACATACCTCGATTCCCAATTATTTATCATCCCGTTTCCAGTATCTATCCTCAAACCATAACTTAAACACAAGATCACAACATAGTCTCTTACTTAATATACCGCAACATAGGACATCACATCACTCCATGTCATATACCATCTCCACTTCTCGCAACTGGAATTCCCTACCACAAGAAATAAGGGGCTGCCGGACATTGGCATCTTTTAAAAGAAATCTAAATTTATATTTGCTCTAAACTCGACTTCATTATTATCCAGTGTAAGATATATATATATATATTATATATATATATATATATATATATATATATTAATTGGTGTTTCCCGTATAATGTATCATATTTATATTATTATATTATTATTATTATTATTATATTATTATTATTATTATATTATTATTATTATATTATTATTATCGTATCATTATTGTTATTACCCTATAAAATGTTGTTTGTACATGAAATTTACATTGCTACCCTTATTGTATCTTTAACTGTTTATAATTAGTATAGCGTATATCTATATTTGTCGAATATTTATTTGTATTTGTGCTGGTTGAGTGGAAGAGAGGGCCTTATGGCCTTAACTCTGCCAGAATAAATAAAGTATTATTATTATTATTATTATGCAGTATTGGGTGATGATGCCGGATCTGCGACTACAAAAACTGATCTTTCCATCGGTTGAAGGGTCTTCCGAGGTCTCTTTTGACTTTAGGTTTGAGGTGGTAAATCATCTTTGGTAAACGGGAATTTGACATTCTCTGGACGTGTTGGAACCATTTAATCTGATAATTTTGTATAAGTCCCACCATTTCCCTACTATTCCACTGCATCCTTATCTCATCACTCTTCATTCTATCCCTTAATGTTACTCCTGTTAGTGATCGGAGGAATCTCATTTGTGAACTATTAATGCGGGATTTATCTTTTGCTCGAAGTATCCAGCATTCACTTCCGTATAGTAGAGCAGGTTTGTCTATGGCATTATGAAATTATTTCGTGTAGTCTTTCGAGTATTTAAATTTGTCCCCATTATAGGGTAACAGCCTATAGTTGGGTAAGTGCAGTGGTGGGGTAGCCACCTCAATGCCTTTACCACACTATTAATATTAGAAACAACTTCATGTGTTCGATCGGAATACTCAGATTCCTTACAACGAGGGACCACGAGGCATTCAAAGCCTCGGCCTAGAAGCAAATGCCGTCGATGTAGACTGCCTAGTTAACTAGCGAGGTATTCAGACCTCTAACAAAACACAGCCGTAGTCCTAAACGGCCTAGCACAGAACTGTGAGCGAGTCACTCGAGGACACGCTAGACCTGGACATAACACCGATGATGTTGGTAGCCATGGCAAAGGCTGCAGCAAAACAGTATGACCAACATAAAATGTCTAGTGCTGTACTCAGGCGCCTCCAAGTGGAGAGCAAGTGAACTACATCGGTAGTCGAGGCAGATCACGCCAAGTACGACTGAGACAACCGCACCGGCTAACTGTTGCGAAGCAAGTCGCAACAACCAGACTGAAGAAAGTAACTAAAACATAAGGAAATAATATAAAACGAAACAAATTTAGGAGAAAGTTTTAAAATATAAAACTCACTCAGACAAACAAAGAATTAATGCAAAGGTGAATAATACAAAAAAATATACCAAACTGAAGAAGATAATTAAATACATTAGATAATAATATAAAGCAAAATAAATATAGGAGAAATAATACTTCTGAGGAAAGTTGTATTATGTAATACCTGGGCACAACAAGGATCATCAGTAATATGCATTGAATGACAGAGTATACATGTGGTAAGAGATGTTCCATTGTTGCACCAATAGCCAGGTGTTAATAACAGCGGTGTATGCACCTCAGACAAGTGCTACTTGTGATAAACACGTGCATGTGTATGATAATATTGTGATAATCACAAGTGGCGTCTAAAATACGTGAATTAGGTTAAACTATGCATAAATTGCATGTGGTTGCCGTTGAAAACACACGGATTTTACGTGAGACTCTTTAAAATTTAAAACATTTTACCTGTTTTATTTTCTTCAAAAGTTTGACTGTCGGTGTAGGGCGTTTTGAAAAGTAAAGATCTTATTAAAATATAAATGAAAATATTGGCTATATTGTATAAAGTGTATGCTTCTATTTGCAAATTATCTTCAGAAGCAGCTAAAATGAAGAGTACGTTTATAAGAGTATATTACGATGAGAGGTTGGGAAGTGGTTTTTACAGAAGGGAGGAAAATGTTTAAAAACCGAGTGACAGCCAGGCTTTTAATTTCCTAGATTCTGTAAAACATAACAAAAGTGTGTTTTACATTATTTTTTGCGCGATGGTGTTTTCAAAATAATAAATACTAGTAAAATAATATCTTTGTTGGAGATATTTGCGTTCATAATAAACAACTGACAAACGTTAACAGTGTGTCCAATGTTTATTAGTTGAAACTACAGGAGGCTGTGATTCCGATCAGTGATAAAATGGCTGCGAGTACGCATTTATTGTTTTATGTTGTTTCAAATAAAGTTCAGTTCATTTACGATGCTGTGATTTGTTTCGTATAACGTATATTAACACTACCTTTTGGATATATTTTTGTATATACATTGTACGTAGTCTACATAGAGGGCAGTGGTTTTACTTCCCACACGTGGTTTGTAATATGAAATAATACGGTATTGTTATTTAGGTTGGTAACCCCGAAATGTAGGAAGTTGAACTTTCAATCATGGTCGCCATTGCTGTAAGGACGACAAAATGCATTATCGCGCAAAAAAAAAAAAATAAAAAATGAGTCGTGAAATTAACGGATAAATATTCATTTTTTGCTGGATGGAGCTCACTGAGTATTAAATACTAATTTAGACAAATAATTGCAGGAGGGATGTTATCCGACACCTGCTTGATTTGTGGATAATTTGCGAACTAATGCCGCGTCATCCCGCGTACACTCGCTTCCGTCAGTCTGTGAGTTTCAATTAATGTTTGTATACGGGAATACTAGCAATGGTGAACAATGTATGTACTTCATTTATTATTTGTTTTTGACTATACATGGTTTGTATCTATGTCCGTGCGACACAGCAACAGTGCTGCTATGACTGGAGTAAACGTTCTGCTGTGTACTATTCTAGGAATAGTGAAGCTACTGCACAGGCGTGAACAAACCAGGAGACGATCCAAAAGCTTCACAGTTTAATTATTATTCTAACTACCCGGCACTTTGAATCCCTGGTAATTTATCTGCTCATCAAGATTTAACGAATGTTTTTTCGAGCTCTTGTGGTTCTTTTTGTTTGCACTTAAATGCTGGATATTTAATCTCCAATTTGTTATAAAGGAAACAAAGGGACTGGTAGTATAATAATAATAATAATAATAATAATAATAATAATAATAATAATAATAATAATGATAATGATAATGATGATAATATAATGATAATGATAATGATGATGATGATGATGATGATGATGATGATGATGATGATGACGATGACGATGACGATGACGATGACGATGACGATGACGACGACGAACGACGACGACGACGAGGACGACGACGAGGACGACGACGAGGACGACGACGAGGACGACGACGAGGACGACGACGAGGACGACGACGAGGACGACGACGAGGACGACGACGAGGACGACGACGAGGACGACGACGATAATAATACTACTACTAATAATAATGATAATAATAATGGTAGTAATAATAATTATAATGATAATAATAACAATGGTAGTAATAACAATGGTAGTAATAACAATGGTAGTAATAACAATGGTAGTAATAACAATGGTAGTAATAACAATGGTAGTAATAACAATGGTAGTAATAACAATGGTAGTAATAACAATGGTAGTAATAACAATGGTAGTAATAACAATGGTAGTAATAACAATGGTAGTAATAACAATGGTAGTAATAACAATGGTAGTAATAACAATGGTAGTAATAACAATGGTAGTAATAACAATGGTAGTAATAATGGTAGTAATAATGATAATAATAATGGTAATAATAATGATAATAATAATGGTAATAATAATGATAATAATAATGATAATAATAATGATATAATAATAATAATATAATAATAATGATAATAATAATGATAATAATAATGATAATAATAATGATAATAATAATGATAATAATAATGATAATAATAATGATAATAATAATAATCCGACTTTTTAGGGTTGAGTTTGATTGGTGTATATTCCCCCAAAATGATGGAAATTTATTATATCATGTTTATTATTATATTTATAATAATTTATTATTATTATTATTATTATTATTATTTATTATTATTATTATTATTATTATTATTATTATTATTATTAAAGAGGTCAGTTGATTCATAGGGACGAGCGAAGAAAAAATAAACTTTAGGACACAAATATGTGTAAACATTGAAAATACGTTCATAAATAAGTAAATAAATAATAATATTATATTTCATTTATTTCAGGTGAACATCAAAATGAAGCGTGACCAATCGTGTGTGAGATGAACGGAGTGGCCTGTTAAGTAAGTGCTTTTAATTTAATTTTTACTTCTGTAATCTACTTCACAATCTATCATACTTATTTTACATATGTACAATTCATTTTACATATATACAATTTGAGCTTATGATGAGTTGATGAACTGTTACATTTTTTATTATTCCTGTCTTTTTTAGTTTGAAGGGCTTGTAGAGATATTATATTCGCTTTTATATTTGACATATTAAGCGATTAATTGGAATTTGAAAAAAAATCATTGTAATACATTCCATTTCTTTTTTAAACTATTGTTTGCGACAAATACCTATATTTTGGTAAAAAAAATTGATAACTAATTTAGCAACAAATTTTAACTCTTTATGATAGGAAATTTATTGGAATAATTTTCATAGCTTAAATTATTTTAAAAAAATCTATAGACAATTTTGTGAAAACGGATTGTGGAGAATGCTAAATAATCAATCAAAAAGAAAATATCTGAAAAAGATAGAATGTTGTAAAATTGATAAAATTGAGTAGACTGAACTGGCTAGGACATGTTTATAGAATTCACTTGAATGCTTAAAACTATTTTATATGGTGTGATATTTGGAATTAAAATAATAAGCGGACCAAGAAAAAAGGTGGGTTCAAGAACCAGAATGCGTCATTAATTAAATAGATATTAAAGAATGGAAAAAAGAAAGTCATGAAGAGGATTGTAAAGGAAGAATTCCCTGTTGGGAAAGGACATTTTCTCTTGGAATTTTGACCAGTATGGAACCTTTCCCCACTCATCCTAATAAAATGAATCGATTCTGACTTGATACGAACTCGCTACCTTCGAGCTCAGAGGCGAGGAACTTAATTCCTAGACTCACAAGGTGGATAACACTGGTCAACATGATTTTTGTCTCATGAACCAGTTGTACTTAATGCAGTTTTTTTAACGTGTTTTCAAACATGTATTCGGAATTTCTCCATCACCCACAGTTTTTTTTATTTTAATTTCAATTAATGAATTTAAATAATTATTTTTTAATAAACTTTTTTCGTCCATTTTCGAGTGAGCGATGAGCTCGGGGAACACTTTCATCAGGAGATTTCAGCTATGGAATCCTAATATGCTGGCCACTTATTGTTGGACCATCAAGAGGGATGCTCCACAGGCGAAATATAGCAGAAAATCGTAATTTCTTACTTTCTAGGTGAGTTCGAGCGTTGTAACAGCTCAGTTGGTAGAGCGGTGAACTAGTGGTATATAATTTCAGTAATCCATAGGTCGCTGGTTCGAATCCGGGTGGGGAGGATTTTTTTTTTTTAGAAGAGTAATACTTTTAGCTCACACTACAATAGTATCGAATTTAAAGATATTTACAAACTTATCTTATTCTGTAAAATCTTAAAACTAAAAAAAAATATATATTGTGTGGTTACGAAAGTAGAAAATATTAAAGTGTTTGAAATTATAAGTGGGCACGCCGTAGCGTAGTGGTTAAGGCACAGAGCTACAAGCCGGAGGGTCGAGGGTTCAAGTCCCGTTGGGGTTAGGATTTTTAAACTGACCCAAACCCTCTGGCGGCACTATGGCCCTGGGGTCGACTCAGCCTCTAACGGAAATGAGTACCAGACGCTTGTTCTGGGGGTAAAGGCGGCCGTCACGCAGGGCTGACAACCCGGCTGACATAAAGTGCCGATTGTCTAGAAAATGTGGGAGCCTTAACCTCCTACTACCCCAAGGACCTCCGGGCCTGTTGTGGGATCACTTTACTTTAAGTCCCGCGCCGTAGCCGAGTGGTTAAGGCAGGAAGCCTTGGCGCAGAGCTACGGGACTTGCGCTGGTTCGAGTCTCCATGGGGGAAGAAATTTTCTCATGGTATTTCGGCCAGTATGGGACCGGTGCCCACCCAGCATCGTGATGCATTTGGGTAGCTACAATAAGTAGCGACTCCAGGTTGAGAAAACCAGCTATAACGGCTGGGGGACTCGACATGCTGACCACATGTCACCCCTATACTGGCTGATTATCATCTACCTCTGTGATTGACACATGTGGATGTGAGGCCAGCAGCCGGCTGATAGGCTAAGGGCCTTGTAGGCCTGTCGCGCCAGGAGTTTTTTTGAAATTATAAATGCCGTCTCTCTGAAACCTTGCGTGATGGAGAAAAGCCGATATCATATTTGAATTCAGGAGAAAAAATACTATCAGAATCACATATTGTTCTTTCTGAGACTAAAAAAGTTTTGTTGCTCAGTGTTATTAAAGTAATGAACGAGTGAGTAGTTTTGAATTTGAACCAGACGTGCTCTATCCAGTCGCGCCTAGAGAGTCAGACATCCCAACTTACTCTGTGGTGTACGTGAGTTGCATAGTTACAGGAGCGTTGGGCAACTGGGAAAGTGAAAAGGGTTAACTGATGAGGGACTCAAGTGGTTCAGGATTTCCTGCTTTCTCTGCCCGCAGCTCCCCTGGTGGCGTGTGGAGGAACGTTTAAACTAGAGTTAATTAATTAATGAATTAAGTCATGTCCATGCCACAGTTTCTCTTTGTTTAGTGTTAATTAATTATTAAAACCGTTGTATTGTCTTCGCTGTAATCTTTCCACGTCAAATTGCAGTAACGTGGTCAAATTTGTTGTAGTTACTGGTTAAATAGCTTCGAATATAAGGTTCATTAATCCTTCGCAATGAAAAGGACAAGGAAATCTCTTTGTAACGCATGAACACCCTTCTTCTTCAATTGGCTTTATTACTGCTGCTTAACAATTTCCCTCTATTCTATCCCATTCAACGCTATCATTCTCTATCCTCTCAGTTTCACAATCCTTAGGTATATTATCAAGACACGGTTCCTAAAATGTGCCCTCAGAGTGGGAAAATATGTTCCATCAAGGCTGGCATATGAGCTGGCCAAGGAAACTTTTTACATAGAAGATCTGAGACTCAGCCTACCATCTACCGGAGCCAGCAACAAGCTACTAGAACTGAGAAGAATGAAAAGAGCGGAGATAGATATCGACTGCAATGATCAATCGCAACTGGACCAAAGAGAATCAGGAGCAGAGACACCCAAACAAGACTAGCCATTCACGGCTTCCACCACAAATTATGCAAGAACAAGACATTCCACACCCCGAATGACCAATGTGTATGTGAATTGTGCGGACAGAGATGCAACCAATATCATATCACCGAGTGCCGTGAAAGAATAAAATCCATCTCCGAATATAGCAAAGAATAATACCCATTCAAGTGAACCTTCCATGTTTATTATATATTCTCCACATCTTCACTCCATCTTGTTTCTCGTGTACCCATGATTCTTCTTTCCATAACAAAATTGTTTTGGGAATTCTCTTCTCCTTCATTCCGTAACAAGATTAGCCTCAAATGAAATATTCAACTTATCCGTCAAATTAACATTACTTACATTTATTTTGGTTCCTATACTTCTATTATTATTCAGTATTTTTCCATTCTTTATTCATAATCAAGAAACAATAAACTTACTTCCTATTAATAATTCAACAACCCTTCCATTAATTAAACTATATAATTTTCCTACAAATATTATTACCCTAATACTAGCATCTTATCGCATCAAGTATCCCTTAATTTTTTTTCGTTGGTTCTTCACAAATCGCACTATATATTCTCTTTAGTTCTTCCCTTAGAAATCACGTGGACTGACCTCAGCTACGGATACTTAAACACCTTAGAAAAAGTGAAAGCAAGATTCCTAAAAGCAGCAATGGGGATCTCGAAATTTGCTCCATCTAGACTTGCATATGAATTAGCACGGGAAACTTTCCTCGTGGAAGATCTACGCACAAAGTTCCTGCTACCAGCTACTAAACAGGAAACTGCATTGAAGGAGATAAGACAAAATAAGGGAAAAGAAATACCGGGCGATGTTTACGCAACAGATGCAATGATCAATCGAGACTTGACTGGACCAAACAACAAGATACGCTGTGCAGTAACAGGACTAGCAGTGCATGGATATCACCACAAACTCTGCAAAATTTCAAACTATCACGATCCGTCAATGGACTGCGTGTGTAAGCTCTGTGATAGACCGTGTGCAAGATACCATTTCAATGTCTGTTTAAAGAGAAGAAAATCGTTGCTGGTATACAGAAGAGACAAAAGTTACATGGGATTAAAGAGATACTCTTCGAGTTTTCATAACGTACTTTATAAGTGTTAGATGTGAGCACCTTTTGTTACAAGGCACACATCCAGCCGATAGTCGAATTCCTCCCAAACCTTAGTCAGCATATTTGGAGCAATGGATTCATAAGCAGCAACAATCCTTCTTCTCAAGTCTGGAAGGTCGACCGGAAGTGGTAGTACGTACACATGGCCCTTCACATACTCCCACAGGAATAAATCACAAGATATGAGATCGGAAGACCTTGGAGGGTATGGGAATGAATCATGTCATCCGGATCGACGCGTCATTTGGTGTTCGTGGACTTTTCCTTTTACAGATACATCTAGTTGTTTCTAACTGTTTATACCATCGACGGGTAATTATACCTGTCGGAGGATCAATTCCAAATTGCCGTCGGAAAGCTCGCTGCACTGCAACAATGGAATCAGACCTCGTAATTTGCAACACACAGAATGACTTCTGCACAGAAATCGCCATTTTCACAAATTTAACGCCAACGACATAATAAAGACAAAAAACAAATTACTCCATACATGATATGAATATTTCACAGTTTTTTTTCATTGTAGCAAATGATCACGCATCCAGTTTCGTTTGTAAAGCTGTACCAACTACTTAAAACCCCGTCCATCATTTTGGAACACGATGGTATATATTATTTGTCACGTTTATTTTTCGGATCGGTGAATATCTGTAAAAAATTATTACTCACTTCGTGAGTCGTGAATGTATCGATAATTTGGAAATCACTCGGGGTATTTGTTAGGACTATTTAACGAATAAAGTGAAGTTGTTTACTCGTAAATCATTATTTAACTATAGTTATTTTAAAATATTTATATAGTTAATGTAAACGGCGATGTTTGAAAACAAGTGAGAAACGATTGGTACGCTTCATCTGCTTCTTTTGTTTATTACTGCAACCAGATCATATTATTTATTGGCAAAGGAACGCAATATTGTAAAAATGCACCCTAGTGGAGAAATTTATAACCGAAGTTATATGTATTAATTAATTTGTTGTCCTATGATGTAAATATGTCAATTATATTTTTCTGCAACGTCACTTCCTGGAAAATAATTCGTTTAAGAACGTGCAAACAGTGTTTTCTTTTTTTTTTGTGGTATAATCAATTGTGTAAATGTTTTTATATTATCTATCGCATGCGCTTTCTGCTGACATTCATGTACTATATATACAATCTGGTAGCCGTATTTCATGGAGGGTCAGTCACTGCAAAATAATGCTATGACCTATTCAGAATGTTAAAAAGGAGATGCTTCCTTTATTATGATAAACTTTAGTTGGTAAATTTTAGGCGAAACACGACTGTGATTGGTTGTAAATAAAAAATCATTGAAATGTGATTGGTCAGTGACTCCCATTTGGGGCATGAGTTAAATTGTCATCATAAGACCACCTCAATAGCTTTATTTCTTCGGGATTCGCCAAAAATCAGTTTGGGTACAAGATTTTAAAATATATAGTTTGAAAATGAGTTCTTCATAATGTGTTGATAGATAGTTTTTTCTTTAGATACGAAGTTGTAATGATTGCAAGCATGGGGTGCACAAGACCCTACATGATATCAGCATGTGTTCAACCACTGAACCATAGGAGATGCCTCGGTCCTGCTGAGAAGGAATTAAAATCCATTGCCCCTGCAGAGGAACATTATATAACGCTAGGGGTTTGCTCTGTTAATATGGAGACGATAGCCGGTACATGTTGGCTTGCAACTGCCGTTTCTCATTATCAAATTCCCAGCAGTAGAAGCTACGGGAGGGGGGGGGGTGAAAAGGGGCGCAGGACAAGGTCTCCCGCTTCTCTTGTACGTGCAGGAGGTTGACGCTAATCACATAATATAGGAAATATTTACTGCGCAGTCGCGATATCTTGCTTAATGAGCACTGATGTATGATGCAAAAACCTTTCAAGATAAGGTTTCCTTTGTATAGCATAATGTTGCTAAAGTTAATAAGGTTTCTATAGTAATTATATTGTATAGAGCAGATAGTGGAATTATAGGTTATCGATTTTTTGTATAATGTTATTTTTTATTAAGTTATCATGCACTAAAAATGCGCAGTGCATAATAATAATAATAATAATAATAATAATAATAATAATAATAATAATAATAATAATAATAATAATAATTTTATTATTCCGGCTTTTACAATGGATATACATTTTTCCGGTACCCATGTTCACAGTTAACTACACATTTGTTTCAACACATTTTTCCATTCTTGTCGGTCCATCCATATATCTTCTTCTACTTCCCAATCCCTCTTAGTTTCATTGATTCCCTGAATCCACGTAATATTTGGTCTACCCTTCTTTTTCCTTCCCTGTGGTACCCAATCCATGATTATCTTACGTAGTCTTCCTTCTTCCATTCTTCTAATGTGTCCGTACCAATTTAATTGTTTCTTCATTATAAAATATAATATTGAATATTGTACCTGCATTTTTTCTTTTATATATGAATTTCTGATTTTATTCTTCCTGGACATTCTTGCAGCACGTCTCCAGTAGTCCATTTCAGTGGCGAGTAATTTTTTTTTTTATTTGTGCATTTAAAGCCCACACATCAGCTCCATAGGTAATAATGCTTCTGATTATTGTATTAAAAATAGTTTTTTTTGTTTCTTTGAAGATATGTTTGTGCCATACTATTCCATTTAGGGCAGATATAGCATACTTTCCTATATTGATCCTGTTTCTTATCTCTGTTTCTTGTTTTCCATCTTTAGTAATTTTAATTCCCAAATACTTATATTCTTCAGTGTATTTAATTGTCCCTACATTTTCTTCTAGTATTAAATAAATAATAATAATAATAATAATAATAATAATAATAATAATAATAATAATAATAATAATAATAATAATAATAGCAATAAGAGTAATAATAAGAATGATACATTATCAATAATAACAATAAAAATAAACATAATAAACATAATAATAACAATAATAAACGTAATATTATCAATAATAATGATAATAACAATGATCACTGTCCCTATCGAACCCGAAAGTTTTTGACCTCGCGGAATATTAATATCCTTAATAATAACAATAAATCAATAAGATACATTTGTAAACTTTTGTCGTGGTTATTTTCGGTGTCTACGTGAAGATCCATAAAACATAAAAAACATATTGTCATGAGAACAACCTCAATAGTTCCATTACTTAGGAATTTGGTAAAATAGACGTAAAGTAAATTATAATATAAGGTCATGTCTTCCTTCTGTATTAATTTATGGAGGTGAAACATGGATTCTTACGTAATAAAATAAGAATCTTGAGGCAGCTGAAATGAAATTCGTAATATTATATGCTACAAGAATTACTCTGTCGGATCAAAAATGTAATTATATAAGAACAGAATTAAGGATATTAAAAGATAAATACACGACTGTGAAGATAATTGGAAAACACACATACAGAGAGTAGCAAACGACAGAATTAAAAATGTATTATTCAATTATCAACTGGATGTTTTGATTCTGTTACTTTGAGCTTGATGGAATAGATCTCGAGTGGCTTGCTATACAGAATGTTGATGGATTTTATTCCACAATATTGCTTTCCTTAGAGCACCTGCTTTCACTTCGGCTAAAAAAAAACTGGTATGTCCTATTAGTTTTAGTTCACCCCGAATATTTTATTTCCTGCATTTGGCAAGCATTCCCCAATCCACCATCTAGGGAAACATCCGATATGGGATCTAGCAACCCCTTACTCTGGATTGAACATACAGCAAAACCTAACATTTAACTCTGCAAAGAAGAAAAGAAGAAGAAGAAGAAAATAAAAGAAGAAAAGAAGAAGAAAAGAAGAAGAAGAAAAAAAGAAGAACTATCAAACCTGCAGGAAGAAGAAACATCGATATACCACGTCTCAGATGGAAAGAGCAGGCATGATTTTTGGAAAACGGAGCAGGTCCCATGGCTCATATCGTGAACTTGATGATAATGGCTGTGCCGATGACGATTATGATTATGATGATGCAATCAACCAAATCAACCAATATTTTAATGCTTTAAGTTTAGTTTCCTGATATTTTGTACGTACGTTGGATTATCAAGTTGAAGCTGGTAGCAGCAGAACTTTTGTAGAAATAGTTGAACGACGACAACTATGACATACGAGTAATTGAACAAAGGAATAAATTAGAAAGTTCTGGATGGGAAATTCTGTCTGATGTAAATTTTAATAATAGATGAATTGTCTTTCTCAGGTCGAATGGAATGCAAGTTATTCTCCATCTCTGTCACACTTGATTGGACTTGAAGCTTCAAATCGACAGAATTCCTTCATATCTGAGGTATCTCAGACAAGATCCAGATATTAATGTTTGGTCAGTCCTCATCTCTGAAATTGAGATGAAATTTTACTTTCAAGGCACAGGACACTATTCCTAATTGCTTCAACTGAACATCCGTGCTACATGTTACAAAAAAAAAAGTTGAAACATCACTACACGAGGTCAAAACTAATGTAATTGTGTGGCGCCTTTATTTTTTTTACCCGCGTTCTACTACCATTTGTGCCGTTTGTTACCATTAATTATATTAAACTCGCGACAGTAAACCATTTATTGCGCCGCCGTGTATCGTTTTTTGTTTCCATAGTATATATTAGCCTTGAGTTCATAACAATCTGGGTTATTATTCAAAAGCCTTTGCCCGGGCCCATAAGAAGCAAAGATTGATTCCTCTTTCTTTTCCAAACACTTAAACATCAATCAACAATTAATCCTAAAACACTTGAGTAATCTATGATACTTAGCTAAACTGGGTGTATCATTATTATTTTTAACCATGAAAGCTAGACGGAAAAAAGGAAGTTTGTATGATCTCCTAAATAAGTAAGCTTATGTACGGGAATATGCCCAACAGCAGTATACACATAAATAATTTGAACATTAAACATGATGTATATAAAAAATGATGTTTAATATGAATAATTCGTCTGAAGTATTAGAAAAATATAATTAAATAACAGTATTGATCATTCTTGAATTTAAAAGAAAACAAATTAATAATTATTAACATCAAAAAGTATCATAACTCACTCAAACAAATTCACACATACTTTCAGTCCAAGCTAGGGTGGCTTTCCCTGGTCCTCCGGACCAAAAACTTAAAGCACGCCACTCGCGTGCTCCAGACAACGTAGTTCCAACAAAATGTTCCGATCGAATGATAATGTTCTGAATGCGCGTATCGTATTTGAGCGTTCCGAGGTAGAAGGGGAGATGCGCAGTACAAACAACGCAATAGGAGAGGGAGAAAGGAGAGTGGGGGTAGAAGCATAGAGAAGGGATATTGGCATATTTCACGAATCTCTCAGTTCAAGGAGGATAACGGCACTGATGTTACGAAACGAAAATCGCACTTTCGGTTCAATTGTTTCTCAAAATTCACCATAGTTTTTTGCTCTTCTCCAAAAATCTCATAAAAGTGACTTGGGTATTCATGGAATTAGATGACTCGCATATTATAGACAGAATATGAAATGTTATATTAATTTATATTGTATTGCAGAGCAAGCAGGTTTATTTCAATTAGTTCTTGTATAAAAAGCATTTATGTAGATTTAAGAATCATATCAGTTTTACAAAAAAAAATGTATGCTATATCTTAAAATTCCTAGTCCTACTTATTATTATTATTATTATTATTATTATTATTATTATTATTATTATTAATTGTATGTAAATTGAATAAATTCTGTATTTTTTTTAAGTTTTCACTCTAAAATTTTGGTGTGTGTAATTAATTCCTAAAAGTTAGTTAGACTTATACGAATGTGTCTAAATGGCACAAAGAGTAGGGCGCGTGTAGGCAAAGAGTTTTCGGACACTTTTGAAATCCAGAATGGGTTGAAGCAAGGAGATGCACTATCTCCTCTACTATTTAATTTTGTACTAGATCATGCCATTAAATCTTTAGGGAATGAGGAAGGCTTACAACTCAATGGTGTTAATAAACTGTTAGTTTATGCTGATGATGTAGTATTGTTGGCCGATAGCGAGGAGATACTAAAGGACAATACGCACACACTATTGAGTAACACTAAGAACTTAGGACTGGAAGTAAATATCAATAAAACTAAATATATGGTCACACGTAGAAATACATTATATAATGGAAATGGACAGCTAATGACAAATGAGGGAAATTTTGAGGAAGTGGCTGAATTAAAATACCTAGGAACAATAATCACAAATAGGAATGAGATGCACTAAAGAAATTAAACATAGGCTCAATTCTGGAAATGAGTGCTATTATGCATTGCAGGGACTTTTGATGTCCCAACTCCTTTCAAAAAACGTTAAGCTGAAAATATATAAAACTATTATTCTACCAGTTATATTATATGGGTGCGAAACATGGACTCTTACTTTAAGGGAGGAAAGGGGATTACGAGTATTTGAGAATAAAGTACTTAGGAAAATTTTTGGACCAAAGAGAGATGAACAGTCAGGTGAATGGAGAAGACTACATAACAATGAAGTACATGATCTTTATAGGAAGCCAGATATAATAAGAACAGTTAAGTCTCGTAGACTAAGATGGGCAGGACATGTTGCGCGTATGGGGAATGAAAGACGTGCATGGAAACTTCTTGTAGGAAAGCCAGAAGGAAAACACCCAGTTGGTAGACCAAGAATGAGGTGTGAGAACAACATTAACTATGATTTGAGGGAAGTAGATTATACAGGGAATGATTGGAAAGGATTAGCTCAGGATAGGGATGTATGGAGAGCTTATGTCTGCGCGGCCATGATCCTACGGGTTCGATAGTGCCAGTGAGTAAGTATTATTATTATTATTATTATTATTATTATTATTATTATTATTATTATTATTATTATTATTATTATTATTATTATTATTATTATTAATTGTATCTAGATTGAATAAATTCTGTATTTTTTTTAGTTTTTAGTCTAAAATGTTGGTGTGTATAATTAATTTCATAGCACAGGAGAGCACACTCCAATACCATATAAATTAATATAACATTTCTTATTCTGTCTATAATATGTGAGTCATCTAATGCCATGACTACACAAGTCACTTTTATGACATTTTTGGAGAAGAGCAAAAAACTGTGGTGAATTTTGAATGCAAATCTAGATAAAAATAATTGGTCTACGCATTTGAATATGAGTACATTTCAATATATGTATCTTTTATAAATATTGCAAAGTAGTTTTTATGTAAAAAAAAAACAGTACAGAATTTTGACTTAAGTCCTTTTGTAACAGTTATGTAAATTAAGTAATTATGATTTATATGTGAAAATTAAATTTATTACTCTATCTCAAAGTTTCGAAAAAAAGTATTACAAAATGAGAACTCTTTGAACCTTAACGGCCCATTCAGAATGTGTCCACAGTCAAATTAAGTTATGTACAGTCCATCATGGTGCACAGCAACATCGTGTTCCATAGGGTCATCGTTTACATCAGAATCTTGTTTATTTATTTATTTTTTATTTAGCCTGCTGGAGTTGAGGACAATTGGCCTTCTCTTTCACTCATCAGGACAAACATGTATTACATCAGAATATAACATTCATAATTAACTCTAATATTAAATACTAAATGAATATTTGATCAATAAGATATCTACGATTTACCATGGCGGTGGACTTATTAATAGTAATAATAATAATAATAATAATAATAATAATAATAATAATAATAATAACATGTTATAAAAACACCACTATTCTAAAATGAACACTCCAAACATATGAAAAACATTAGTACAGTATTCCCTAACACAGAACTAGTAGATAAAAAAATCAACGTGTAGTAACTATTATGTTTTCAAAACTGAGTGTAGTTGCTGGCAGTACCTGCTGCTCACCCTCCCCTCTTACCACACCATACAACATAGACCCCTCAAATGGGGCTACAGAAGTCAGAACTGAACTATACTCAAATTGTGCGTTGTTTCCCTCTCAACGCAACGTAACGCAACATCAATGAACGTTGACTGTAATCCCGCTATAACTGCATAAGCTGTCTTGCTTGTTAAATTCTGTGTCATCTATCCATCCAAGAGTTACAGTGTGGCCACCTTTATATTCTGAACTGGGAGACCACTGACTACGTATATTTAAATTAGTTTTATTGATAGTTGCTCCCATTAACGTTAAATAGGACTCTGTCTCTATAATGCTGTTGTAAAGCCCAGTTGTTCAAATAATTGAACTTTGCTTTCATTGGTGCTTATGCGTGATGTGTGCCAGTACTAATGACGTAATGAGTTTAGAAATCACTTAGTGTACAGGTTTAATTAACTACCTCGAAATTCAATAGAATGATTCAGAAATACTCCGCTAACAGAACTTTGTCATTCAGAGCTGCCGACAATAATTACGCTTTGTGATGGAAAGGGGGGGGGCATTAAATTATGAGATTGATTCGGTCTTATAGGTTAATATGGGAATTTTCCAACTGTTCCAGGGGTGATGCGAGAAAAAAATACTAAAACTTGATAGTATGGACACAATAATAAATGAGGGAAATATTGTAACTCTGGCTGAATTCAAATAATAATAATAATAATAATAATAATAATAATAATAATAATAATAATAATAGCTTTATTTTACCTGGCTGAGTTAAGGCCTTAAGGCCTTGTCTGCCACTCAACCAGGTATTTAAAAAATACAAAAAATAGTCTTACATCTACATTACAATGTACATAAACGATTACATGTTATAAATACAATACAATTAATATTTATAATGTATTTTGATTTACTCTAAATTTAACAAATTAAATATATAATATGTACAAGATATATAAAAAACGAGGAAAAGATTATTAATGACATAGATTAAAATTAAATAAATAGAGAAAAAATAATTATTAGACAACAGGTAACTGTATAAGCGTGACTTTAAGATGCCAAGTGTGCTGCAACCCCTGATATCTTGAGGAAGGAGATTCCAGGAGTGGGCAGAGGCTACTGTGAAGGAAGTAGAATAAGAGGAAGTGCTATGAAGAGGAATTGTTAGCAGACTGCTATCTTGTGACCTAGTGTCAATATTGTGGTAAGAGGAAAACTTCTCAAATCTGGACGCCAGGTAAGTAGTAATGTAGGAATTCAGAAGTTTGAAAAGTAGTGAAAGAGAGTGCAATTTACGTCTGTCAGTAAGACGGAGCCAAGAGATGTTATTAAAGTGTTCGAAAATATGGTCATAACGGCGGATATTGAAAATGAATCGAACGCAAGCATTATGAATACGCTGCAGTCTCTGCGACAAGTCATAGTTTATATCATTATATATAATGTCACAATAATCGAAGTGTGGCAACAAAAGATTCTGCACAAGGATTTGTTTTAACGAAATTGGGAGAAAATTCTTTAAACGTCTAAGATAATGTAAGATGGAGAAAGTCTTTTTACATATGTGTTTCACTTGTGTTTGCCAGGTTAAATACATAACTAACTAACTAACTAACTAAATAACTCACTGGAACTATCGAACCCATAAGTTCATGGCCACGCGGACATAAACTCCCCACACATTTCTATCCAGAGTTAATTTTTTCCAATTATCCCCTGTATAATATACACTGTGTCCCATTCAAACCTCCCACATTTTAATTAATCATAACTCTCAAAGTATGCGGGATTAAGAAATGAGGTTGGTATTAAAAGAAAGAAAAACTCAAAGAATTTTTGTTTTCATTGTTGCAGTTCATTCATCTGTCGCATGTTGGACAATAATGACATAAAACAAAATGGAGACTCCTCAGCAACGAGCACAAACGGTTTTCTGGTATGTAAAAGACTGTGTGTTTGCGACTCCACTACAAGATCTTCATGATTTACGAACCCGTATACTTGACAAAATTGTAACAGTACCAATGGACATGTTGGACAAAACGGAATCCAATACAGACTTGATATTGTTCGTGTTACTAATGGTGCACATATAGAGGTATTTTTAATGTGTGGCAATGTGTGACAATGAAAATTCTTTGAGTTTCTGTTTTTTTTAATACCGATCACCTTTCATAATTCCACATACTTTGTTAGTTATGATTAATTGAAATGTGGAGGTTTGAATGGGACACCTTGTACTTCTCTGAAATCATAGTTAGTGTTATACTCCCATCTCATTCCCAGCCTAATCTGGGCACTTTCCCTCTGGTTTCCATACAAGGAGTTTCCATTCCCCTCTTCATTTCCCATTAGTGCCACATGTTCTGCCCATCGCAGTCTATGATACTTAACTTTTCTTAATACATGTGGCCTCCTATGAAGATAATGTAACACAGTGTTACGTAGTGTTAATCATTCGTCTGTCTTTTCGTCCCTCTTTTGTCCAAATATTTTCCTAAGAAGTTTGTTTTAAAGTACTCTGATTCTATTCACCTCCCTTATGTATGAGTCCAGTTCACCTGAAACGAAAATTTAAAAATAGCTCTAGGGGCCACCCAAATAACTGGAAGCATAACTATTTTATAAAGCAAGTGAAACAAACTAAATATTTTGGAATAATTGTGGATAACATTGAAGATATAGGCAAAGAGAACATGAAGCATAGAATAGAAGTGAGTAGCAAAATAATATCGTCGTTAAATTCCATATGGTGGGATGAGCATATTTGGAAAGACAAAAAATATTGGTAAAACATTGGTGGAATCTGTTGCAATGTGTGGAAGTGAGATATGGACAATCAATAAGTACTACAAGAATAGACTAATAGCTCTAGAAATGTATTATTTACGCAGAAGTGCCAGAAAGTCAAAATTAGAACATGTCACAAATAAGGAAATTAGAAACATAATGGAAGCAGAAGAAAGCATAATTGAAAGAATTGAGGAGAAATAATTAAAATGGTTAGAACATATTTTAAGAATAGAAGATGAGCGACGGCCGAAGCAAGTATATCAATGACAACCGACCAGAAAGAAGAAAAGAGGGAGACAAAAGTTAACATGGAAGGGATACATGAAGACATTAATGCAAGCAATAGGGCTAAGCATTGAAGATGCACAGGGTCGTAGGCTTTGGAGGTTTGGCACGGAAAGACGGCAGCAGCTGTAAAAACTCGAAGATAGGTAGATAACCCTTAAATTAAAAATGTATCCTATTGGATACATTGGTTTAATTTGTTTAATATGGCTTTTAGATCAACAGAAAAACAATCGAGTAAAATTACTTAAATTTATGTCAAATTACGCAATAATATATAATAATAACACAGTTTAACATGAATTTATTTTCCTTTCGGTCCGGAACATTTGAACTGGTACGAGAAAATATTGAATTGACAATATACTGTATACGTTATACGTATCAGACCTTCCTACTATCCCCTACATCCATACCGCATCATTCGCCGATGATACCTGTTTCTTTTACCAGACTACCTTCAAATCTCTTCCTAATCGAATCCATGTATTCCAAACCGCTCTCAACCATATCTATATTTGGTTCCAGTTGTGGAACATAAAGATAAATACGAGAAAAACCCAGGCGATCCTTTTCACTAAATCAACCAGACGGTCACCCATCCAACTAACCTTGGGAACTCAAAATCTTCGCCTAGAACCTTCAGTGAAGTATCTTGGGGTCCATCTGGACCCCAAGCTTACGTTCAAAATTCATATTCGACATCTACAACATAAAGCAAATGCAGCAATTGCAATTTTATACCCATTTTTCAGGTCGAATACATTGTCACGTAAGATCAAGCTTTTACTGTATAAAAGCGTGATCCGCAGCATGCTACTGTACGGATGTGAGGCCTGGAGCATCCTCGCAAATCAGCATAAACGAAGAATACAAATTATACAGAATAAGTGTTTCAAAATAATTTTTCAAGCACCGCGTTTCACAAGTTTCACAAGGATGACATACCTACACAACGTAGCGCAACTTCCCCATATTGATGCCATGATAACTGAAAATGTAAGCAAGATGCACAAATTTACATCTTTGCATACAAATTTTATGGTACGCAGTATTGGACGCTTGCCCCAGTGGCGTGCTGTACATAAAAACATATTCAACCGATTTACTCCTCATTAAATCCAGCCAGAGATTTGGCGATGTGCTCTCACCTGGAGTAGCGTGGCTCATTCCACAATGCTGGATTTCCGACTCTCGGCTTGAAAGCAATGTTGTTTCTGATGTCCTGCTTCAGGTCATCACATCCCTATCTCTGTCCAAATTTCATCACCATTTGCACACAAACGCTAGCGCCGCCAAATAGGCTCGGGTTAAGTGAACTATAACCCCGTAATGATAGCCACTATTAACTTAGCTGCCAAAGAGCCCTAGTGGGTTCTAACATACGCAGCACACTGGGTGAAGCTAGACTTCGCCTTATCCAGTCCAGTCCAGTTGTATTGACAATTTAAGGGTTAACTATTTTATATAGGCCTGTTTTCAGTTTAACGTTTCTATAGGTAAGTTCCCTATAATGCATATTATTATTATTATTATTATTATTATTATTATTATTATTATTATTATTATTATTATTATTATTATTATAAAAAAACTCCTGGCGCGACAGGTCTAGAAAGCCCTTAGCCGACCAGCCGGCTGCTGGCCTCACATCCACATGTGTCAATCACAGAGGTAGATGATAGTCAGCCAGTGTAGGGGTGACATGTGGTCAGCATGTCGAGTCCCCCATCCATTATAGCTGGTTTTCTCAACCTGGAGCCGCTACTTATTGCAGCTACCCAAATGAATCACGATGCTGGGTGGGCACCGGTTCCATACTGGTCGAAATACCATGAGAAAATTTGTTCCCCATGGAGACTCGAACCAGCGCAAGTCCCGTAGCTCTACGCCAAGGCTTCCTGCCTTAACCACTCGGCTACGGCGCGGGACATTATTTTATTATTATTATTATTATTATTATTATTATTATTATTATTGTCCTTACTCATGTAACTCTTTTAGTTTTAGTTAATTTCATCTGTTACCGTGATAGTGTGACAGGTGTGGTCAGCCGGTATCCGTAAATGTCACAGACTTAGAGTAATATTGGCTTCGTTTTATCTCAACTCTCGACCTGGCATTATGCTGGGCAAGAGAAGATTTACTTGTTATTTTAATATGTGTGTTCATATATATTCAATAAAAAGGGAAAGTCCGACACCTAGAAAATACGAAAACTAACGAATTCTTCAGCAAATGGATTTTTGTTTTTCGATTTTGCTGCTTTGCAAAATGTAAGATTATTTCTCCTGTTAACCTTTAAATTGGTGAAACACTAATTATTTCTCGTCCCATTTATTAAAAAGTGTCGGACCATAGTGAAAAACAATGCCATATTATTTTTAAATGTTGGGTTTCAGATAACCCCATACTATTAATGATCGAAGTCACGTACCGTAGCCAAGTGGTTAAGGCAGGAAGCCTTGGCGCAGAGCTACGGGACTTGCGCTGGTTCGAGTCTCCAGGGCGGAAGAAATTTTATCATGGTATTTCGGCCAGTATGGGACCTGTGCCCAACCAGCATTTGGGTAGCTACAATAAGTAGCGGCACCAGGTTGATGAAACCAGTTATAACGGCTGGGGACTCGACATGCTAACCACATGTCATCCCTACACTGGCTGTTGATCATCTACCTCTGTGAATGACACATGTAGATGTGAGGCAAGCAGCCGGCTGGTAGGCCAAGAGCCTTCTAGGCCTGTCGCTCCGGGAAGAGGAGGATTAATGGTCGAATGCCACTGATGTTTGGAGAATTCTTATTATTTTTATTTCAAAAACATATATCGACATTCGTTGTGAAGACTCGAAAACTACGGTCCCTAGAGAGATTTTTAAATTTTCGTTTCTGGCGAATTCCTACTTGTGATGGTCCAATTTCGCTTCTTAACGAAGTCGATCTTTATTTTAAATTTATTTTTGTTAAAGTAGAAGGAAATTCACTACAAGCCGGAAGATAGATGGTTTGAGTCTCGGTGAAAGTAGGATTTTTAAACCGAACCAAATATTCTGGGGGCACCATGACCCTGAATTCGACTCAACCTCTAATAGAAATGAATACCAGACGCTTGTTCTGTGGGCAAAGGCGGTCGTCATGTAGGGCTGAGAACCCGGATGACATCAAGTGCTGATTTCTTAAAAAATGATACCTTAACCTTCTACTACTCCAAGGACCTTCTACTGTCTAAAGTGGGATACATTTTGTTCAAGTAACTTCTTCTTCTTCTCCTTCTTCTTCACGGTTTAGGCTTATCTACTAGCCTGCTCCGGCTCCAAATTGCTGCTCTTTCCATCTTTTCTTTGGTCTTCCCAAACTTCTTCTTCCTCGTTGTGAATAGCTGTATGCTGCTTATGGTATTCTATACTCAGTCATCCTTGCCAAGTCGTTCTTTCCAATTTGTTCTGTGTTTCTCTATTGTTATGTTTAATTCCTCTATTTTTAGTTGTTGTCTTACTTCTGTGTTATCTTTTTTTGTATGTTCTTTGATATCCTGCTATTGGTCTGAGGAATCTTATTTCATCAGCTTGTATTCTGGCAGATTGTTGTGTTGTCACTGTCCATGTTTCTGATTCATAAGTAATAATAGGCACTGCCATTGTCTTGTACAATTTCATTACAGAGTCTTTCCTTTATTTTTTCAAAGTTCTTTTTAGTGTTCCTGTTATATAATTAAACTTATTTAGTTTGTTAGTTATATCTGTTTCCGCTGTGTATGATATTTCGCAACCTAGGAAGTTATATCTTACCACTTGTTCTATTGGTTTTTTCTAACATTATCTTTGTCCGAACTGGGTGAGCGCCCTTGAAGGCCTATGTTTTTGAGTTGAAGTCACTATAGAGTTATTTAAATGAAAGCGACGAAAGCTATAAAAGTCAGAGTATAAAAGCAATGTAACAATAAACAGTACAAAACAGAGAAAGTAAAATTTAAATCTTCCATTACAGACAGACAAGTTCTAGATTCTTCTGTTGAATTAAATGCATGTGTTTTAGAGTAAGAATTGCAGATAGCAATCTATTTATTTTTGCTTCTTTTCTTTCGAATGAATTTCTTTAGATCGTGAAATTGAATTAAGAGATAATAGATTTTTATATTCAGAGCATGGCTCGGTGATAATGCAAGAGTGTATTTGGAGCGCTGTGCGAATTGAAATCATAAAGTTCTTGGTAGAATCTGCGAAAGAAATTCTGCCAGATGCTCCTTCTCCGCGAATAGAAAATAATATTAGAGGACATTAATTGTTATTTTAGCGAATTCTGAAGAAATGAAGCTATTGGGGAGTTCATCATGAAAATATTTTTGAGAAATATTTACAGGTTTTAAAAGATCCTATCTAGAAGACACCGAAAATTATCATGATCAAAATCTTTCTACCATTATTCTGACTGCTACTTTTGAGCTTGTTGATTTTGATGTTCTCCTCTTCCTTTTACCTGCCAAATTCCATTCAATCTTATATAATAATAATAATAATAATAATAATAATAATAATAATAATAATAATAATAATAATAATAATAATAATAATAATAATAATAATAATAATAATAATAATATAATAATAATAATAATAATAATAATAGTACTAATAATAATACTAATAGTAATAATAATAATACTAATAATAATAATAATAATAATAATAATAATAATAACGTTGATAGTAATAATAATAATTTTGTTAGGAATATTCCAACTTCCATATAAAACATTTTCCTTCCATACTATTTTCTTCTTACACTATCCACCCAAGTCTCTTCCCCTTTCTTAATAATAATAATAATATTAATAATAATACTGATAATGATAATAATAATAACGTTGATAATAATTATAATGATAACGTTGATAGTAATAATAATAATTTTTATTAATTAAATAAAAATAAAACGTAGTTTTATTTGATTTATTTTTATTTAATTAATAAATATGGATTTTCATCAAGTAAACGCCAACTCAATTGATTAATAATAATTTTGTTAGGAATATTCCAACTTCCATATAAAACATTTTCCTTCCATACTTATTTACTTTTTACCCTATCCACCCAAGTTCTCTTCCCCTTTCTTAATAATAATAATATTAATAATAATAATAATAATAATAATAATAATAATAATGGCAATGATAATGATAATAATAATAATGATAATAATAACGATATTAACGATAATGATGATAATAATACTGATCCATCCATAGTAATTCTGCGCGAAGGTAGGTTCTTCACTGCAATCATAGCATTTTCATGCTATGCTTGCAGCTTTACTAGGGAATTGTAGGTGTGGTAGCTCCCCGTTGCTTTCCATACCGGTGAAGGATGATGATGATTATGATGATAATGATAAGAATGATGATGATGGCCATATGATTTCGGGGTCCGTTTGGGCCTTAACGTTTTCCTGACATTTGTCTTACAGGCGAGGAAAAACTCCGATAAAAACTTCACCCAGAAAAACTGACCCGACCGGGGATCGAACCCGGGCCCGCTGGGTGACAAGTTAGCACGCTACCTCAAGACCACAGCGGTGGACAATAATAATGATAATGTTAATAATAATAATAGTAAAAATAATGATATTAATATTAATAATAATCGTGATAACGTTGATAATGGTAATAATGATAATAATAATGTTGATAAAAATAATGATAATAATAATAATATTGATGGTAAAATAATAGTAATAATGATGATGATAATGCTGATGATAATATTATTATTAATAATAATAATAATAATGATGATGATGATGATAATGACGATGATGATAATCGATAATGATTATAATAATAATAATGATAATTATAATAATGATAATAACAATAATAATGATGATAATAATTTGATTATACATGCACATTATATAGGCAAGGAATGAAAGAGGCAAAGCAGAAAATAAAATCGTTTAAATTAAAAATTAAAACTACTAATTTTTTATAATAAATTTAATGCAAGAAAATAAATAAATTAGTTATTTATAAAATTCCAATTCAAATAGAAGATAATTCAAATAGAATAAAATTATTACCTCCACCATTTACTTTCGTAGGTGACCAGGTGGTGATTTCTCAGGATCCAGATGATACATCTTTCATGTTAAGGACATTAGAGATCATCATCATGATGAACAAATTCGTTTTAGGCCATGTGGCCTGTACGGTAAACCTAGCGAAGATGGTCTTGATCTTTTCACCGATGTTTTGGTCTTCCTTGGTCCCTATGTCCAGTTGGGGTATATTGGAATGCCAATTTTGGAAGTCTATTTCTTGCCATTCTCCTCAGATGTTTTTTCCATTCTTGTTGGTATCTTTGTATATCTTCATTTAAACTTGTTAGAGATAGAATTCAAAAAATGGGGATTACAGATAAATTATAATAAAACAGAATATCTTTCACTGGATACAACGGATGAGCTAAAAAGTAATTTATGAATCATACGTGAATGTTAAATTTTTTTAAATATTTAGGATCTATTATAGATAAAAGTGAGAACTCAACTACAGAAAATGAAAGAATAATAACTGATGGAAGAAGAATCATTGATATGTTGAACTCAGTGTTTTGGAATAGAAATAAAATATACAGAACGAAGAAAACTATATTTGAAGTTCTGTTACAAAGCATTTTATTATATGGGTCCGAAACCTGGACAATAAATAGAAAACAAGCCAACAAGCTGTTAGCAGCAGAAATTGATATTTGGAGGCGATCGACAAGAATTTCAAGAAGGGATAAGGTCAAAAACAGCACAATAAGCGAAATTACGCAAGTTGGAAAAAACATATTAGGAAAAAATAGAAGAAAAACGTTTGAAATGGTATGGACACCTCATAAGAATGGAAGAAGAGAGATTACCAAAGAAGATCCTTAATTGGAAAGCTAATGGAAGAAGGGGAAGAGGTAGACCTAGAGAACGTTAGATAGATGGAGTGATGAGAAGTATGGAAGCTAGAGATTTGAGGGAAGAAGATGCTTTAGACAGGAACCTCTGGCGACAAATCACTTTGGGTTGAAGGAAAAACACTGTATTGTGGAGTACTCCTAAAAAATATAAAATACAAACTATGGAAACATTAGATAAAATATTTTTATTTTAAAAATATATCGGGACATAGAAGTAAGTAAAAAAAGGAAGTAATGATTTCCAGTGATGTTTTCGGACATAAAATTCCGTTTGGAATTGAACAAAAATAAAGCTTATATCCCTAAAGAGCAACAGAGTTTGCAGGAAACATCGGATAAGAGAATTGGATGACGAGTTAAAAAAAAGCAGGAACTAGAGTAAAAAAAATATAATTTTAGGAGAGATGAGAGATCTGGGAGCAGAAGAAAGGAAAATAGTGTGGTTTTTACTGATGCTATAAAAGTTGGATGGATTTTCTCAATGTTGTTATAACAACTGGTACGGCACAGCTATCATTTCAGGTTGGCGCGTGGTTCAATTCTCAAATTACCTCGAGGTAGAAGTAAGAAATAAACTGTAGACAAAGAACAGTCGCAAATCGAATTCTGCGAAGTAAATAAAAAAGCACGTATTACTACTTGTTTGTTACCATGAACAATAGAAAGAAGATCATAAATCACAATTTAGGCTTGAAACTATATACAGTGAAACTTGTTTAATCCGAAACTTGAATAATGCGGAAATCTGTCCAATTTGAACAAATTTATTGATCCCGGCGAATACTTACTTACTTACTTACTCACTGGCACTATCGAACCCATAGGTTCATGGCCGCGTAGACATAAGCTCTCCATACATCCCTATCCTGAGCTATTGCCATCCAATCATTCCCTGTGTAATCTTCTTCCCTCAAATCATAGTTAATGTTGTTCTCCCACCGCATTCTTGGTCTACCAACTGGGCGTTTTCCCTCTGGCTTTCGTACAAGAAGCTTCCATGCACGTCTTTCATTCCCCATACGTGCAACATGTCCTGCCCAACGCAGTCTACGAGACTTAATTGTTATTATTATATCGAACCCATAGGTTCATGGCCGCGTAGACATAAGCTCTCCATACATCCCTATCCTGAGCTATTGTCATCCAATCATTCCCTATGTAATCTTCTTCCCTCAAATCATAGTTAATGTTGTTCTCCCACCGCATTCTTGGTCTACCAACTGGGCGTTTTCCCTCTGGCTTTCGTACAAGAAGCTTCCATGCACGTCTTTCATTCCCCATACGTGCAACATGTCCTGCCCAACACAGTCTACGAGACTTAATTATTATTATATCTGGCTTCCTATAAAAACCAAGTAGTTTATTGGTATCTAATCTTCTCCATTTACCTGTCTGTTGATCTCTCTTTGGTCCAAAAAATTTTTCCGAAAGAAGAAACTTTATTGTAGATGCAAAACAGATAGTTAATCTTTTTCATTTCTTAAAGTAAGAGTCCATGTTTCGCACCCATATAATATAACTGGTAGAATAATATTTTTATATATTTTCAATTTAAAGTTTTTTGAAAGGAGTTGGGACATCAAAAGTCTCTGCAATGCATAATAGCACGCATTTCCAGAAATGAGCCTATGTTTAATTTCTTTGTGCATCTCATTCCTATTTGTGATTATTGTTCCTAGAAATTTGAATTCAGCCACTTCCTCAAAATTTCCCTCATTTGTCATTAGCTGTCTATTTACATTATATAATGAATTTCTACGTGTGACCATATATTTAGTTTTATTGATATTTACTTCCAGTCCTTATACCTTAGTGTTACTCAATAGTGTGTGCGTGTTGTCCTTTAGTATCTCCTCGCTATCGGCCAATAGTACTACATCATCATCATAAACCAACAGCTTATTAAAACCATTGAGTTGTAGGCCTTCCTCATCCTCTAGCGAATATGTGTATTTATTTTGCATAAAACGGAATCTGTCCAACCTCAAAACGGAAGGATATTTCTATACAATTAATGAAAAATGTCTATAAAGCGGAAAGATAGAGAAATAAATTAGTTTCCGCTTCACTGAATTCCCGTTAGGCAAAATAAAATGATTCCTGCCGCCGGGTGAAGTAGAGATTCTACCTGTACCTGAAATTTTATTTTGGTCTCACTGCACACCCGTTGTGCGAAATCCAGATACCTGTCTTACAAATAACAATTGCACTTTAAAATCTTAAAAAAAAGTTTGAAGACCGATCTTTCACAGGTAGCGTTCTGAATTATCAGAATAAAGATGGATAAAACGTATGCATCATTGTCATTGAACGAAAAAGTGAACGTGATAGAAGATAAATCTTCAAATTTCCGGACCGATGCTCCAAAGTCAAGCTCGAGTTGCTGCTAAATCCCTAGGGAATAACGATTTCAAGGCATCTTTAGGTTGGCTGGACAGTTTTAAAAGACGTAACTATGTAGTGTGGAATGAAATTTGCGGGAAATCAAAGGATTTGAACGAAAGTGTAGTTAGTGAGCGGAAACCGAAACTGCATACTCTAATTTTAGGATACGTGCCTAAGAAACATTTTTAAAGCTGATGAAACGGGACTGTTTTTTTGCGCGTTACCGTCGAAGTCGCTCGTACATACTATACTTTACTTTTCAACGGCAGCGGGATTACAATTAATACAATGTATGTAAAAAGACGTTCACGGTACTCTATATTCTAAGATTATTAATAAGTTTGTTTTTTATAATGCAGAATTTTGTCTAATGTGGAAAAAAAAAATGGTCCGATGCGATTCCACTTTGAGCAAGTTTTACTGTATCTGCTCTATTAAGCAATAGCAACTTTTAATGACTGGAGACTTGGGAGAACATTGGTTTCGCTATGTTGATGACACATTCGTAGTATGGAGACATGGCAGTGAATAATTGGAACGTTTCCTTCAACACCTTAACAGCAGACACACAAAATACAGTTCACTATGGAAAAAGAAGATAATGGAAGACTTCCTTTCCTGGATGTTCAAATAATAAGGACTGGCAATGGGGAAATTCAACATACAGTTTACAGAAAACCTACACACACAGACCGATATCTGCAGAAAGACTCTAACCACCATCCAAGACAAAAGCGAGGTGTCATTAAGACACTGTTCGACAGAGCGACTAAGTTATGCCAACCACAACACCTTAAACAAGAACAAACACCATCTGTTCAATTGTTTCCAGAAAAATGGCTACACATCCAAGGAAATAAGACAAACCATACATCCACGAAGACAGCACGTCAGAATGGATAACACACCCTCAACCAGCATAGCCTACTTACCATATGTACAAAGAGTCACAGATCGTATCGGAAAACTCCTACGAAAATACAACATAAAAACAGTTTACAGACCTACAAGAAAAATAGAAGACTGCCTTCGCTCAGCTAAGGATCCTCGGCCACCTCTCTCCACTTGCGGCGTATATCGACTTCCTTGTTCGTGTGGTAAATCATATATAGGGACCACGAAAAGAAGTATAGCCACCCGTTTATCAGAACATAAAAGAAACTGCAGACAAGGAGAAATGGATAAATCAGCTGTAGCAGAACATGCCATTACGAATGGACACCAGATTCTATTCGACGATACACAAGTTTTAGCCACAACTTCCTACTATTTCCCTAGATTATACCGAGAGGCTATAGAAATACACAAGCATAAGGGAAATATTAACAGAAAAGAGAAGGTATCAAACTGTCTAAGGCCTGGTTTCATACACTAGAAAATAAATGCATTAACACCAGTGACAACAAGGAGACGACTATTAGCCAATCAGCAAGAGCCACGCCTACTCACCCTGCACCCCCCACTAATACAACGTCCTCTACGTCCACAGCGCTCATTCTAAGTAGATCTTCCGACCAGGAAACACGCATAGAAGCACTCGCCACTGAAGATGCCCTCCGCAGTTGAGGGCGAAACGTCTGGTATCAACACCAACTATGGACCACGGCCACATAACCCGGAATCACTCAACATTACGATTACCGGCCGTGAAAGCCTGCATTCAACTCTACGGTCTAACTCTATGTTCCATTTTCACAGCATCTTTCCATTGTTTGAAGAGTCTTCCCGCATCTCTTTTGCCTATTGTTTTGGTATTGAACATCCAACTAACTTTTCTAAAATGACGTTACAACTCAACGTTGGACCTTAGCCTCTCCTTTTTTAAGAGTTACTAGATCAAGTTAATTTAATTACGCCTATTTTCCAATTTTAAAAAATGACACCCCATACTGGCTTACGATCGTCTACTTCTGTGATCATATGATGTGGATGTGAGGCCAGCAACCAATGACCTTGTAGGCCTGTCACATCATGGAGTTCTTTTTTTCAGTTTATTTCCTAAATATGTAATGAATTATATACGGTTAACACGGGGGCGCGCCGTAGCGTAGTGGTTAAGGCACTGAGCTACAAGCCGGAGGGTCGAAGGTCCAAGTCGCGTTGGGGTCAGGATTTTTAAACTGACCCAAACCCTCTGGCGGCACTATGGCCCTGGGGTTTACTCAGCCTCTAACGGAAATGAGTGCCGGACGCTTGTTCTGGGGGTAAAGGCGGCCGTCACGCAGGGCTGACAACCCGGCTGACATAAAGTGCCGATTGTCTAGAAAAAGTGGGAGCCTTAACCTCCTACTACCCCAAGGGCCTCCGGGCCTGTTGCGGGATCACTTTACTTTTACTTTACTAACATACCGTCCCAATGAAACGTCTTGTAGGCAACTAAAGTACAGCGTGTCCACAAATATAGTATCATAATTTAAACAACTACTACGTCGCTTTGGATAATTGTATCTAAATGAAATTGGCGACAATCAGAAGAGAAACCCAAAAGGTTTTTGCTGTACCTTACAGACATTGAATGTGACCTCACGAGTGACGCTGTAGACATCGAATAAACATAAATATCCAAGAATGAACCCATATTGACCACGAGGAAATTATTAAATTTAGTTTAGTTTCTGTATTGTTCTCCATTATGCTCCGCTGTTGACATTGTTAACATGCAGGAAACCTTTTGAGTTTCTCTTTTGATTGTCACCAATTTTATTTAGATACGATTATCCAAAAATGATCACAAATAGGAATGAGATGCACAAATAAATTAAACATGGGCTCAATTCTGGAAATGCGTGCTATTATGCATTGCAGAGACTTTTGATGTCCCAACTCCTTTCAAAAAACGTTAAACTGAAAATATATAAAACTATTATTCTACCAGTTATATTATATGGGTGCGAAACATGGACTCTTACTTTAAAGGAGGAAAGGACATTACAAGTATTTGATAATAAAGTACTTAGGAAAATTTTTGGACCAAAGAGAGATGAACAGGCAGGTGAATGGAGAAGACTACTTAACAATGAACTACATGGTCTTTATAGGAAGCCAGATATTATAAGAACAGTTAAGTCTCGTAGACAGCGATGGGCAGGACATGTTGCACGTATGGGGAATGAAAGACTTGCATGGAAGCTTCTTGTAGGAAAGCCAGAGGGAAAACGCCAAGTTGGTAGACCAAGAATGAGGTGGGAGAGATAGCATTAACTATGATTTGGGGGAGGTGGATTATACAGGGAATGATTGGAAAGCATTAGCTCAGGATAGGGATGTATGGAGAACTTATGTCCGTGCGGCCATGAACCTACGGGTTCGATAGTGCCAGTGAGTAAGTAAGTACGATTATCCAAAGCGGCGTAGTAGTAGTTTAAAGTATGATACTATATTTGTGGGCACGGTGTATTACTAATATCAAAAGGTAAGTAAATTTTGCTTAGTGCCCTCTTTATTAAGGTTAAGAATCTTTTACGAGCCTGAAAATATTCCGATTCGGGACCCAAGGCTTGAAGTCCCTTCCGGAGGACATACTCCTTGGATTTTTCCGCCCTAAAAAAATCCATATATATATGTAGGGTGATAGTCCACCGCTGTGGTCTCAAGGTAGCGTGCTGCCTTGGCACTCAGTGGGCCCGGGTTCGATCCCCGGTCGGAGCAGTTTTTCTGGGTGAGGTTTTTATCGGGGTTTTTCCTCACCTGTAAGACAAATGTCAGGAAAACCTTAAGGCCCAAACGGTCCCCGAAATCATATGGCGATCATCTTTATCATCATCATCCTTATCATTATAATCATCATCCTTCACCGGCGTGGAAAGCAACGGAAAGCTACCACACCTACACAATTTCATAGTAAAGCTGCAAGCATAGCATGAATATGCTATGATTGCAGTGAAGGACCTGCCTTCGGGCAGAATTACTATGGATGGATGTAGGGTGATTCACAATAAGTACTACAGACTTCTAGGGTTTATAGAGGGGACTTAGTAGATGGATTTTTGATAAGGAACCCATGTCCGGAAATGTACAATTTCAATTAAAAATATATTTAAAGTTCGGAACAGAATGAGCTTTTATCGCAAGTGTTGTGTTTCAGAATATGTGTTACAGACTTCTACGGGCTGTACTACTATAGTGGTTCCATGTGGGGACCCTGTTGTTCGTTGCACAAAGTGTACCTGGGACGCATGTTTTCATACACACACCCCACAAACCCTGGTGTGTGCTCAATAATTTTTGCTGCCGCCAGAATTCCTGCAAGAAGATCTTCCTCCTAATCGATAGGTGTAGTACAACCCCTAGAAGTCTCTAATACTTATTTTGAAACACAAGACACACGATATCAGCCCATTGTGTTACGATATTCAAACTTATTTTACATCAAAATGGTACGTTTCCGGACATGGGTTCCTTATCAAAACATTATCTACTACGTCCCTTCTACAACGCATAGAAGTCTGTAATACTTATTCTGAAACACAAGGCACACAATATCAACTCATTGTGTTTCGATTTTTAAACTTATTTTACATAAAAATGGTACGTTTCCGGACATGGGTTCCTGATCAAAACATTATCTACTACGTCCCCTCTACAACGCATAGAAGTCTGTAATACTTATTCTGAAACACAAGACACACAATATCAACTCAATGTGTTTTGATCTTCAAACTTATTTTACATAAAAATGGTACGTTTCCGGACATGGGTTCCTTATCAAAACATTATCTACTGCGTCCCCTGTACAACGCATAGAAGTCAGTAATACTTATTCTGCGACACAAGACACACAATATCAACTCATTGTGTTTCGATCTTTAAACTTATTTGACATCAAAATGGTACGTTTACGGACATGGGTTCCTTACCAAAACTTTATCTAATAAGTTCCCTCTACAACGATTAGAAGTCTGTAATACCTAATCATAAATCATCCTGTATAGTGTGTTCCATAGCCTCCTAAATACATTAGCAATTAATCAAACTTTTGGTGTATATAATGAGTGTAACAGTGGAGGCGTAATATTTTCTAACGGCAGTAATGGAAGATTTTTGAAATATAGAATGTATAATTGTAGTATATTCTCACTTTATATTCATAAGGAAAGCGTTTAAATAATTACAGTTGTGAAGGAAAACGTTATATTCATCCACACTCGGCACGTTTTAACGAACATACAATTTGCAGGCAAAATAACACTTGCCAAGCATAAATCCTTGAGGATTTAGTAACGAGCATTACGTCTAGATTTACACAATAGAAGACGTTTCTTCCATGTTTGCCCATTAGACACATCATTATTTCTCTCTCTTCCTCAAAACTACTTAAACTCACTGAATCCAGTTAAAATAATCGGATGATGACCCTCTTCTCTTCTCCATCCCTTCAACTCTCTCTTGCTTTGTGTTCATTTAACCATTCATCAATTTTCACAATAAAGGAAAATGCTATTCCTTCAAAAAATTATTTTCTCTATAATGGACCAAAGAGAGACGAACAGAGAATCGAATGGAGAAGATTATTTATTTATTTATTTATTTATTTATTTAGACCGGTGGATATAAGGCCTTCTCTTCCACTCACGAAAACAAACATGTTTAATTTAAATACAAATATCACAATAATATTACATACTAAAAGATTATATGGCCAAACTGAATAATAATAATAGTTATGATAATAATAATAATAATAATAATAATAATAATAATAATAATAATCATCATCCGGTATCATGGCAGCTGCCGCCGTCTTCCGGAAACCAAACGCCATTCCTCTCTGTCCATCCATTGTTCTTCCTCCATTCCTCTGATATTCATAGCTGCTTGTACGCCTTCTATCCAAGTTTTCTTCAGTCTTCCTCTCTTCCTTCTTTCCATTGGGATCCATTCCATAACAATTTTAGGCAATCTTTGTTCTGGCATTCTTCTGACATGGCCATGCCACTGTAATCTTTTCTTTTCTACAATGATATAATAATAATAATAATAATAATAATAATAATAATAATAATAATAATAATAATAATAATAATAATAATAATAATAATAATAATAATATCTAATATTACTATAACATTAACCATGATTTGAGGGAAGTCGATTATACGGGGAGTCCATCGTTGTGGTCTCAAGGTAGCGTGCTGCCTTGTCACGCAGCGAACCCGGGAAGTCGATTATACGGGGAGTCCATCGTTGTGGTCTCAAGGTAGCGTGCTGCCTTGTCACGCAGCGAACCCGGGTTCGATCCCCGCTCTCGACACAAGTTTGCTGGGTGAGGTTTTTTCTCGGGTTTTTTTTCTCACCTGTAATACAAATGTCAGGATACTTTAAGGCCCAAACGGTCCCCGAACTTCATCTGGCCATCATTATCATCAATATCATATTCACCTCATTAGCTTAAGTTTAGGTTTATGGCCTCTCCTGGCTCATCATTACCCATCGTCTCACCCATCATATCATTGGGACAGTCTAACCCCGCATTCCAGGCGCCCCAACCTCAGAAGTGGGTTACAATACGCAAATGCCAGGAGAGAATACCTGAAATGTCGAATGACAAACAGGTGGCATTGAACAAAAAAAATGATTATACGGGGATGATTTCAAGACATTAGTTCAGGATAGGGATGCATGGAAAGCTTATATTCAACCTAAGGGTTGGATAGTGTCAGCGAATTAGTAAATAATATCATAAAGTTAAAGATAATTAAAATTAAAGCTAATAAATGGATATAATTATGGAGAACGGTAGAACAACTCCAATCTACCACGAAGTGAGTCGTGAATTTATGTAAAGCATTTGGAAATCAAGAGAGCCATTAGTTAGGACTATTCAACGAATAAAATTAAGTTGTTTACTCACAAATCATTATTTAACTATAGTTATTTTAAAATATGTTTATATTTAATGTAAACGGCGATGTTTGAAAACAAATGAGAAACGATTATAAATATTACGCTTCATTTGTTCATTTATAATATAAATATTTCAAGTGGTCTCAACGGTGATTCGTCATGAATTTTAAAACTATCATTTGTTTATCACTGCAACCAGATCACATTATTTATTGCCAAAGGATCGCAATATTGTAAGAATGCACCCTAGTGGAGAAATTTATAACCAACATTATAGGTATTAATTAATTTCTGATGTCCCATGATGTAAATATGTCAATTATATTTTTCTGCAACGTTATTTCCTGGGAAATAATTCGTTTAAGAAAATGCAAACAGTGTTTTTTTTTGTGGTATAATCAATTGCTACAAATGTATTTATATTATAACCCGCAAGCACTATGTGTTTACATTCGTGTACTATATATACAATCTGGTAGCCAGATGTAATAGTTGTAAAATAATGCTATGACCTATTCAGAATGTTAAAAAAGGAGGAGCTTGATTTTAAAGTGATGAAATTAAACTGATAAAATCGAGGTGAAAGTCGACTGTGATTGGTTGTAAATAAAAATCATTGAAATGTGATTGGTCATTGACTCCCATTTGGGGCATTGAGTTAATAGTCAGTCTAAAAATACCAGTACTATATTCTGTTAGACTGAAACACACATTTGAGTACGTTCGATTTATTGAATTAGACGTCAGAAACGTGTAATTATTGGTAGCTGGATTGAATTTGAGGTTAATATAGTTGGATGGTTGAGATGGACCTGGGTTTCAGAGGCTTAGCCTGCAAGCAAATTAATGTTGATAACTTTACCTTCAGGTAGGAGACAGGCTTTGCCACAAACACTGTATACACCAATTTACCTTCCAACTCCATTAAAATAAGTAAGACATGGGCTACTCTTACTTACTTACTTACTCACTGGCACTATCGAACCCGTAGGTTCATGGCCGCGCGGACATAAGCTCTCCATACATCCCTATCCTGAGCTAATGCTTTCCAATCATTCCCTGTATAATCTACTTCCCTCAAATCATAGTTAATGTTGTTCTCCCACCTCATTCTTGGTCTACCAACTGGGCGTTTTCCTTCTGGCTTTCCTACAAGAAGTTTCCATGCACGTCTTTCATTCCCCATACGCGCAACATGTCCTGCCCATCGCAGTCTACGAGACTTAACTGTTCTTATTATATCTGGCTTCCTATAAAGACGATGTAGTTCATTGTTATGTAGTCTTCTCCATTCACCTGTCTGTTCATCTCTCTTTGGTCCAAAAAATTTCCTAAGAACTTTATTCTCAAATACTCGCAATCTCCTTTCCTCCCTTAAAGTAAGATTCCATGTTTCGCACCCATATAATATAACTGGTAGAATAATAGTTTTATATATTTTCAGCTTAACGTTTTTTGAAAGGAGTTGGGACATCAAAAGTCTCTGTAATGCATAATAGCACGCATTTCCAGAATTGAGCCTATGTTTAATTTATTTTTGCATCTCATTCCTATTTGTGATTATTGTTCCTAGGTATTTGAATTCAGCCACTTCCTCAAAATTTCCCTCATTTGTCCTTAGCTGTCCATTTCAATTATATACTGAATTTCTACGTGTGACCATATATTTAGTTTTACTGATATTACTTCCAGTCCCAATTTCTTAGTGTTACTCAATAGTGTGTGCGTGTTGGCCTTTAGTATCTCCTCGCTATCGGCCAGTAGTACTACATCATCAGCATAAACTAACAGCTTATTAATACCATTGAGTTGTAAGCCTTCCTCATTCTCTAAAGATTTAGTGGCATGCTCTAGTACAAAATTAAATAGTAGAGGAGATAGTGCATCTCCTTGCTTCAACCCATTCTGGATTTCAAAAGTGTCTGAAAACTGTTTGCCTACACGCACCCTACTCTTTGAGCCATTTAGACACATTCGTATAAGTCTAACTAACTTTTTAGGAATTCCGGACTCCAACAGGATACTATATAACTTCTCCCTCTTAATTGAATCATATGCTTTTTTGAAGTCAACATATAGTTGATGTACATTACCATTATATTCCCATTTCTTTTCTGAAATCTGTCTTATACTAAAAATCTGATCTGTTGTAGACCTGTTTCTTCTAAATGCACATTGATGATCTCCTAGAATGTCATCAATATAGGGAGTAAGTCTGCTTACTAATATATTTGTTAGAATTTTGTACGAAGTTGAAAGTATGGGCTACTCTATCTACTGATTTTATTGGGCAATGAATTCAGAGACCCTAACTAAGTCTTTGGTACTATCGAACCTATAGGTTTATAGCTCCGCGGACCAAGCTCTCCGTACATCTCTATTTTCAGTTATGTTTTCAACGCATTTCCTATAAATGACCATATTTCCGAATACTTTAATAACCTCTCTTGGCTCCGTCTTACTGACAGACGTAAATTGCAATCTTTCACTTATTTTCAAGCTTCTGAATTCCTACACTCCTACTTACCTGGCGTCCAGATTTGAGAAGTTATCCTCTTACCACAATATTGACACTAGGTCATAAGATAAGTCTGCTAACAATTCCTCTTCATAGCACTTCCTCTTATTCTACTTCCTTCACAGTAGCCTCTGCACGCACCTGGAATTTCCTTCCTCAAGATATCAGGGGTTGCCGCATACTTGGTACTTTTAAGTCACGCTTATACAGTTACCTGTTTTCTAATATTTAATCTTTTGTAATTATTTAAATTTATACTATGTCATTAATAATCTTTTTCTCGTTTTTTGTATGTATTGTACATGTTATATATTTAATTCGTTAAATTTGTAATAAATCAAAATATATTATTACTATTGATTGTATTGTATTTATAACATGTAATCGTTTGTATATATTGTAATTTAGATGTAAGACTATTTTTTTTGTATTTTTTAAAACCTGGTTGAGTGGCAAACAAGGCCTTAAGGCCTTAATTCTGCCAGGTAAAATAAAACTATTATTATTATTATTGTTATTATTTAATCTACTTCTCTCAAATCGTGGTTAATGTATTCTCCCACCTCATTCTTGATCTACCAACTGGGCGTTTTTCTTCTGGTTTTCCCACAAAAGTCTCCATGCTCCTCTTTCATTTCCCATTAGTGCTACATGTTCCAGCTATTGCAATCTACGAGACTTAACTGTTATTACATCTGGTTTCGTATAAAAGTCATGTAGCTCACTGTTATGTAGTTTTTTCTATTGATCCTCTGTTCATCTCTTTTAGGTCCAACAATTTTCCTAAGAACTTAATTCTCATCATCATCATCCAGTATCATGGCAGCTGCCGCCATCTTCCGGAAACCAAACGCCATTCCTCTCTGTCCATCCATTGATCTTCCTCCAATCCTCTGATATTCATAGCCGCTTGTACCCCTTCTATCCAAGTTTTCTTCTCTCAAATACTCGTAATATTTTCTATTTCCTTAAAGTAAAAAATCCATGTTTCGTAGCCAAAAAGTATAACTGGAAAAATAAAGTTTAATATCTTAATATATTAAAATTTCGTGTCACGTTGTTTGTCCGCGATGGAATCCTAAACTACTGAACCGATTTTAATAAAATTTTGCACACTGTGTGCAGTTTGATCCAACTTGAGACTTAGAGTAGTTTATAACCAAATTTATAGTCGCATTATTTTTTTTATTGCAAATTATTTGTTTATTATTTAGCAAAGAGTTATAATTATCTGTGAGTTCCACACGATTCTAACAGATGGCGGTGTAATTATCTGTGAGTTCCATACCATTCTAACAGATGACGATGTAAGGTAATTTGGTAAGGTAATTAGTTTATTATTTAACAAAGAGAGATCCAGATGGCTGTGCTTTTGTTGCAACCGCGAATTTCAATTGAATTACAAATATGGATTATTTCATAATTTAAGTGTGTTCAATGTTTATTTTATTTTCAATATTATTAATTTCGTGTGTAAGTATTAGTTTTAGGTAATATGGCTGAAAGACAGCAACTTAATTTAAATTTATAACGTATACCTTAGCCACAGCAACGCGTGGCCGGGACTTCTAGTTAAAATATATATTCAGTTTATCTTTTTTCGAGAGAAGCAGAGATGACAAGAGTCCATGTGTTGCATAATAGCATGCATTTCAAGAGTCGAGTATATGTTTAATTTTATTGTGGACCTGATTCCCATTGAAATTTGTATTCGTAGGATTTGAATTCAGCCATTTTTTCAATGTCTATAACGTAAGTATTTATTTACATTATATTATTGTTTTATTTATTTTTTCACGACGAAGATTTAATAATTGGAAACATATGATATTCCATTTATAATCAAGCGTTTTTTATGGTCACGTGATAAGCGCGATGGGCTGGTCTGAGGTTCAAATCTGGGCAGGTCCGGAGGGGTACTCTATTTGTGGTAGGACACTCTAGGATTTTTCTGGGTTTTGTCGAGGTGATTCTATTTCCCGAATTTCATCCCGCCATTCCTCTTCCCTTTTCGCGTCATTTCATCTTCATTGATTCTTTTCGCATACCTCTCTTCATTTCTCTCATGTTAAGTAAAAATTGTCTAGTTTTAGCAACCACATGTGTTTAAAATATGTGTTTGTGGTGATCTAAGGGGCACACTAATGTGCTTCCACATGATTCCGAGCCCTTCTCCCACTTCAATTGGTCTTGTAACGAAATTCCAACCCACAATTTGCCTTGACATCAGAGCAAAACTAGGGAAAAAAACCTTAGAGAGGTTGGTTGGTACTGATGTTTGACCCCTGAACCTCCCAAATGCGAGTTTCAAACGGTATTGCTTGAGTCAACTTATTCGGTATTTAGAATTACATTTTAGTAGTCTAACCTTAAATATATGGTCACACATATAAATACATAATGTAATGGAAATGCACAATTAATGAAAAATGTGTGAAATTTTGAAGAAGTAGCCGAATTCAAATACCTAGGAGCTATATCATCACTCAGTTTTGATAATGATGGCATAACTATTGAAACGCGTCGACATTTTTTATTGATTGGTTACTGGATTTATATTGATAATATGCCCATTATTTTGAGGGATTTTAAGATAACTTAAAAAAATCCATATATTTTTTTAATTGAACTGTACTTTTAACTAGCACAAAATTGCAATAATGTCAGTTAATGACAATTACAGATACAATTTTGTATTATATAGTTACTTTTCACCTCTTTTCATAGCTGTCTCTCCTTAAGGGAAGAAAACATGCTAAAAGCTTCGAAAATAGGGCACTAAGAAGAAATTTGGTCACATATAAAGGAAAATCAAGGATGGTTTACAAGAGGTTTCATAATTTATTTATACTTGTATATCCACCGCTGTTGTGTTGTGGTAGCTTGCTGTCTTGTCACGCAGCGGGCCCTAGTTCGATCCTCGCTCGGGACAAGTTTCCTGGGTGAGGTTTTTTCGGGGTTTTTCCTCACCTGTCAGACAAATGTCAGGATACTTTAAGGCCCAAACAGTCCCCGAATGTCATCTGCCCATCATCATCGTCATCATCATGTTAAGGTCATTAAATTAAGTCTGAAGAAGGTACAGTGTACCGAAACAGCTGTCACTGAATTATATCTTAATAAATATAAAAAGTGAATAAAACTAAGTTTTATTTTTTATTTAATTTATAAATATGGATTTTCATCAAGTTAACACCAACTCAATTGATTAATTAACTTTAAGTTTAAGATGTTTCCTGCCGCATCATTACCTTCATCATCACCTAACATATATATCATAGGGGCGCTCCAACGTCAGAAGTGCGTGACAATAATGCCGATGCCAAGTATTGAAATTAAAAAATACCTGTATTTATATTAAAATTGACAGTGCTACATTTTTAAAAGCATTATGTGCTTACTGCATATTTTTGAATATCTTTATGCTTAATTAGAACTGTTTAGAATGCAATGTTAAAATACAAAAATTTTAAATTAGGCTAAGATTGAATTTATGAAAACTAAAGTCTGTAAATTTTGTAATATTCAAATTTGAAATAAAATTTCGGATATTTAGCTATATGAAGCTACTGTAGATTTTTATTATTTATACAAAATTTGACATTTAAAAAAAGTACCTTATAATCGTTTAAAATATACACTTAACTGTGTTAATAGTATTGTCATTGACTAAAAAACAGGTGGAACTATATTAAAAGAAGGCCAAAGGGAAGATGGAAATATAAGCAGGAACAAATTACGAACGGAGAAACTTGAATATGGGAGGTTACCATGTGAAATGGAAATATTCCCTACAAAAATAATTTAAAATAATTAACTTTACGAGTCATAAACATAATTTGTTTAGCTAAACCATAATATTTTCTACACTATACAGTTTGACATTAAGACTCAAAATCAGAACAATAGGAATGAAACGATTGAATTGGAACAGATCTGGTTGTACATTTGAGTTATTTGAAATGAAATGTTGTTTAAGTACATTAAAAAACATTTTTATTCAAACAAACGACACATACAGAAAAATAAATATTATGGAATTTGTGTATGTTTATTTAATCCCAAAGGGTAAAAAATCACTTATTTTATTATACACTTCAGTCAGCACCCTGCAATTGAAAGTACATTAACTATTGACACAGGACTTTAGTAAACAATAACTCGATGGTTGCTAAGACTCAAATTGAGTCGTGACACAGCTATTGTCCAACTGTGTCTTAAGTGGAGATAATACACATGGAACATCACAGCACTGTGATTTCTTCATTTATTTATCAGAAGCAAATATTTTTCAATTAATTTATTAATTATACTCATTTGGTTTCTATTTACTGTCACAAATCCAAGGTTCTTGACCTAGTGGACTTTAAAATAAGCAATCTCTTCAAATTTAAACGGCGAGAATGATAAACCAAAGCCACAAAATTGTAAAGTGTTAAAGAGAGCACGTAAAAGTTCAAAGATACGATAAATATGAAGCGAGGCATCGATGGCTTAGTGCACATGTGTGCTAAGTAAAATTTTCTGTCAAATTGAGTTAAGTACAATCAAAATTCTCTGTGGTGTATCTTTCTGCAGAAATGTTGTAACTGAATATTAGGGGTTTCCTGCAATTATGTGGTTTTACCATTGTGTAATTAAGTATTGAAAATTAACACGCATTTTCTTCTCAAAAATATTAAATTAGCTGAGCCATCGATATGGTTTTACCATTGAATGTTTCAGTCATATGTTGACAAATATTTTAAGAGAAACTTCCTCTTTTATTAGAAATAAATTATCAGAAAAAAGTTAAATGAGTGGCTTTAGAATTTAAAATTTTCATCTTAACTCTATCCCCATTGAGGGCCGTTAGAAGATGGCCGTTGATTTGGAAGTCCTGACCAATCACTCTTGATCAAATCAGCACCCTTTTCAGCAATCATTATGACAGGAGCCACAATTGTTCCACTTGTAATAGTTGGCATTATTGATGCATCAACAACTCTCAGCTTTGAAACTCCTCTGACTTTGAGTGTAGGATCCACCACAGCTGTGCGATCATTGTTAGGTCCCATTTTGCAAGTTCCACAGAAATGGAAATAGGTGTTTGTTATAATTTGTACAGCACATTCCCAATAACTATCTGTGCCAAATTGGAAGCTTTCACAGCCTTGTATTGGGGCAGTATTCAGTGTTATGCCATTATCCCTAAATGCTCTAGTGTTTGCAAGTCTCATAGCTTCTTTAAGTGCATCAACAAGAACATTAATGTCGTGTTGATCTTTATCAGTGAAATAGTTTGGATAAATTAGTGGTGGTGAAAATGGATCAGTTGTATTGAGTGTTATGAGACCTCTGCTTCGTGGTCTTATCACCACTGGTGTGGGTGTGAAGGCACTGTAGTAACATGCAGGTTTCAGTTGGTTACCAGGACATGCAGTGGAGGTAGTAGGGCGGAATAGGAATTGTATATCAGGATAATCAATGTTCCTGTTACCATATCTAGAGTTGGTAAAGGCAGTCATTTGCCCAGCTCCTGTTGTAGTCAAAGGTCCTTGTCTTCTTGTCTCGTTGTACAAATCCATATCTCTTCTCAGTTCGTCATCAGTGACTTCAGTTTCAGTTTTACTTGAAAGTAGATAGCCGAGCGATGTTGTACTTACGTGATCCTGTAGGTTATACCCAACTTTCAGATTTGAAATTACACGAATTCCAAGAGGTTGAAGGATTTCTTCAGGACCAATTCCTGAGAGCATCAAAAGTTGTGGTGTATTTATAGTTCCTCCACTAACAATCACTTCTTTGTTAGCAAATGCTCTTCCGACAACGTTCCTCTGTTTCTCCAGAGCATATTGAACTCCATAAGCTGCTTTTGTTTGTGGATTTATCAAGATTTTAGTTACTCTGACATTGGTGACAACTTGGAGATTTGGTCTGTCACGAATTGGTCTTAGGAAAGCAAGATTTGTACTTTGTCTTTCACCATTGTTCTGCGTCGTCTGCATCAACATGACTCCTTGAACACGTCTTGCGTTGATGTCTGTCGTTTGATACCCGAGTTCGTTGAATGCTGTATGAATTGCATCGATATTTTTATCTTGGTAAGGAAATCTTCCAACGCTTTGGTAACCTCCTGTGCTGTGGTAATAAGTATTGCTTGCGATATCTGGATCCAGGTTATTCTCTGATTTCTTGAAGTAAGGCAACACACTATCGAAGTCCCATCCGTGGTTTCCTGTAAATAAATAAATGAATCTGAAATATATCTTTTATCTCATTTCGGTAACAACCTCTATATATGTGTATATACTTATATACACACATATGTACAGGGTGTTGTATATATATACACTTATATACAGGGTATTACCGAATTATATATATATATAATTATAATATGATATAATATTATTGTAAATATATTTTACCTAATTCTTTCCAGTGATCGAAGTCATATCGGTTTCCTCTGTTGTAAATCATAGCATGGACTACAGTTGATCCACCGAGCACTTTTCCTCGTGTCCAGGTGCAAGGCTGACCTCCACATGCCTGAGGCTGTGGCACAGTTGTATATCCCCAGTCCATTCTAGTGCCCCACGTGTAAGCCACGTAAGCCGGCACATCTGCATGAAAGGGTTCCTCTCCTCCGGCCTCCAGTAGGAGAATTCTCCAGTCCGATCTCTCAGACAGTCTGAAACAAGCCATCAATATAAGCCTACCATTAAAAGGCAAAATTTAGTAAATTGGTGGTTTCAACTTAAATTGACAATAACAATTATACATATAAGTCAGTGAAATCGCAGCTCCGAGGCCAAGATCGACTAAGATCGTAGCTGTCACTAAAAATGACAATAAACATTTTTTATTTTATTATATTTAGGACTTTCTACAATGCTGCAGTTTTGCTCAACTATACAGTAATCTATATATAGGACTATTCAAAAAGAAGGAACAGACTTAAAACATTTATTTCCTTCAAACTACAAAACATATAAACACAATTCTAACGTTCCTGGAAAGATAAAAGTTCAAATTTCACTATTTTTATGCATTCAATATGAGTACCATGTGTTACACGACAAATACCAAAACGGTGGCTTATTTCTTGCCACACACGAATCAGCTGGTCTCTAGTTATCAAATTCACAGCTTCGATGTCGCAGATTTTCAAAATTGTCAGGCATAGGGGATAAAAACATGGTCTTGTACGTAGAACCCATAGATACAAATCACACATAATTAGATATAGTGACATGGGAGGCCACCGGCGATGAACTTGATCCTCTGCTCCTCCTCTTCCAATCCAACGTCCTGGAATGGTGATATTCAGGTAACGTCAGACGTGGTTAGAGAAATTCGGCCGTGATTGGAACTTGAAAATTTTGTCATTCCAGGAACGTTGGAATTGTGTTTCTATTTTTTGTAGCTTGGAAGAAATAAATGTTTGAAGTCTGTTCCTTCTTTCTGAATAGCCCTGTGGCTATATAAAATGAATGAATGTCTATCTATCCTTTATAGACATCTAAACCGTTCAACCGATCTTCTTCAAAATGTGCGTTTATATGTTTTCAGATGCGCCGAGTGTTTAGCCGTTATCTATTATGTTCTAATATCATTAGATGTAGGAGTTCACCTGAACGAACATTTTAAAAATCGCTCTAGCGGTCACATTTTTTAATGCTTAACAACGAAACTCAGTATATCCTATTAAAATAAACCAAGGTATGTATTATTAAAAAATGAGGGAAATCCGACAATTAGAAATGGTGGTTTATTTGAAATTCGAAATTAAAAACTGCCTAACCGACTGGACCGATTTTGATGTTTTTTTTGTGTCTGATTGGGTCCCTGGATGGTATACATTCACATTTAGATCCTATAAAACCATTAGGTGCAGCAGTTCACTTGAAGTGAAAATTTAAAAATCGCTCTAGTGGTCACAATTTTCGATGTTTCACAACGAAACTATTAAAATAAACCGAGGTAGGTGTTATAAAAAAATGAGCGAAATCAGACAATTAGAAATGGAGGTTTACTTGAAATCCGAAATTAAAAACTGCCTAAAAGACTGGGACCGTTTTTGATAATTTTTTGTTGTATGTGTTTGAGTGGCTCCCTGGATGGTTTAAATTCAAAATTGGAGCCAGTAGATGACACTGCGATCGGGTTATATTACTTTTTTGTGTCGATTGTGTAGTATCTGCATTACCAACATATTCCGACTACAATGTGACGTCATAATGCAAGCTTCTTGAGCCACAACAGATAACAGTGAGGAGTTTTCTTGCGAACTTATTAATTAGTGAATTTTACGGTAAAAATATAACTTTTGTTTTTACCATCCGGCCATGACATGATAATTGAACTTTCGGGCAGGACAACGTTTGCCGGGTCCGCTAGTAAAATATAAATGAAACGTAAACTATTTAATGTTTCCCCATTGTTTCCTTGCATCTATATATCATATTATTTTCACTTCCATAGATCTTGCTCCCTCCATTCAGTTTCTCTCGGCACAGTATTTAGTACAGAGAATACAAGAATGGCGGCGTGTAAAAATGTTTGCCTATTGAAGCGAGCTTGGACTATATAGAAAGACAAGAAGACATTTCAGATGGTGAGAAGAACACCTGTTAGAGAAAAATATAAATTCGGACATTCTAAAAGAATTTCAAATCTTTTATGTTATGGACTATTTATCTACATACATAGTTGTAGCACACTTTAGCATAGTTGGTTAAGCCAGTGCGCTATAGGCCGAAAGTCGAGGGATCGAGGCTCTAAGGTGTCAGGACCTTTGAACTGACCCAAACCTTCTGGAGGGACCATGGCCTTGAGTCTGACTCAGCCTCTAACGGAAATGAATACTAAACTCTTGTTCTGGAAGTAAAGGCGGCCGTCACACAAGGATGACAACCCGACTGATATCGAGTGCCGATTGTCCTGAAAAGTGGATGAGAACCTTAACTTCCAACTACCCCAAGAGCTCTAAGGCCTTTCGTGGTATCACTTTACATTTTACTGGAATAATTGGTAACAGAAACTTCAAGCATGGATCGAACTCGCATCCCTTGTCAGATTTTAAATTACATTCCCAGAGGAAATAGGACTTTATGAAAACCGCTTAAAAGAGGGCGGGAGACCTTAACACGACACCAGGGTTAATACATTGCAGGAAGAAGATATATTTTAGATCATAAACTGTAATATTTCACTTGTTAAATGACGATAGAGCATTAAAAATAACATTATAACAGTTGAGTATTAAATTACCTGTTTGCCAGTACGCAGCCTGCCGCCCCCGCACCGACGATAATGAAGTCATAGCTAGCATCTTGCTGAAGAGTTCTGGGCGAGTTGAGGTCAGCAGGTGTCTGCTGATTCATGAGACCCGTCAGCACCGTGAGCAGAGTAGCCATGGTGTTGTTGTTGGTGCACGTGAACTGAGTTCCGGCCTCCATGTTGTTTGTTGTCTGCAGATCATAATAATAATAATAATAATAATAATAATAATAATAATAATAATAATAATAATAATAATAATCATGCAAATGATCCATCCATAGTAATTCTGCTCGAAGGCAGGTCCTTCACTGCAATCATAGCATTTTCATGCTATGCTTGCAGCTTTACTAGGGAATTGTATAGGTGTGGTAGCTTCCCGTTGCTTTCCACACCGGTGAAGGATGATGATGATAATGATAAGGATGATGATGATAAAGATGATGGCCACATGATTTCGGGGACCGTTTGGGCCTTAAAGTTTTCCTGACATTTATCTTACAGGAGAGGAAAAACCCCGATAAAAACCTCACCCAAAAAAACTGCTTCGACCGGGGATCGAACCCGGGCCCGCTGCGTGACAAGGCAGCACGCTACCTCGAGACCACAGCGGTGGACTATGCAAACGATAATGTATTAAAAATACTACTACTACTATAACTACTACTGAGGATGATGATAATAATAATAATAATAATAATAATAATAATAATAATAATAATAATAATAATAATAATAATAATATGACAATCAGCTGTACGGTTCTATGATCAGAGCTTCTGACTATAGTTCATGTAGTCCCGGATTCGATACTCGGTTAGACTACAGAGTTTTTCCTTAAAATAAATCAAGATCTGGTGTTTAGGTTAAGTGTAAGGATTCGACTATTCTCATTTTCAGCCATCATATTATCATAAGTAATGCCATGAGTGGTTTCCAATTTATCTAGAGAATTTGGAAATCAAGAGTGGCATTTGTTAGGACTATTTAACGAATAAAACTATGCTGTTTACTCACAAATCATTATTTAAGTATAGTTATTTTAAAATATTTATATATTTAATGTAAACGGCGATGTTTGAAAACAAATGAGATACGTTTGTTATGTTTCATTTGTACATCACAGCAACCATATATTTATTGCCAAATAGAATCGTAATATTGTAAGAATGCACCATAGTGGAGGTAAAATGAAACACATCAGAATAATTATTAATTACTTTCTGATGTCCTATGATGTAAATATGCCAATTATATTTTTCTGGAATGTTAATACCTGGGAAATAATACGTTTAAGAAAGTGCAAACAGTGGTTTATTTTTTGTTGTGGTATAATCAATTGCTACAAATGTTTTTATATTATATCTCGCAAGCAGAATCTGGTTTCGTTATCCACTATATATAAAATCAGGGAGCCACTTGATGAAATGAAAGTAATAACATTAAACTGATAAAATCGAGGTGAAAAACGACTGTGATTGGTTGCAAATCAAAATTTATTGGAATGTGATTGGTCATTGACTGCCATTTGGGGCATGAGTTAGTCACTGTACATATTTAAATGAATCAAATATGTTCATTAATTTGAAATTAATGGATAAACATAACCAAACATTTATATAGGAATTTAGAAAAAAAACTGTTAAAATTTGCCATTTTCTGTAACTCTAGATAGTAATGGATTATGAAATAATTAGGGATTCAATGTGACCATCCTAAGTAAGATTGTTCTAAAAATGCAAAGCTAAGCTCCAATTGTACTGTAAACAGACTTGCATAAGGTATTATTTCGCCGACTCCGTCTATTAGGGGAAACGTGTTACTTTTACCCGCCATATGATTGAATTGTGTACGTAACTGTCATCCATAGAAACATTGTTATTAGGCAACATCGCATTTTACGTCAAATAAAACTGAATACTAAAGATGGTAGTAATAATCAAGAACTTCTGCTATTTATTTATGCAAAAAAAATTTCTGCTATTTATTTATGCAAAAATAAAAATATTCTCGAAGAATTTGAAACTAAAATATTAATAAATTTATTGTTTCAAAAATATTAGTAATTATTTATTAGTGGTGATATGTCAGTCGACAAGTAGTATATCTAGTTTTATGGGGAAAAAATTCAATTTAAAACTTTTCTTTAATGTTTTAATTATTAATTAATTTTTTAGTTTAGTTTAAAATAGATAGATAGGTCTACCTAATCAGACTTGTACGCTTTTTCCATGATCTCAAATAGATATCCATTATTTACTGGTACAATTCATTACGACCAAAATTTATGCTCCATGCTGACTCACCTGTAAATTCTGCTGTTATTTTCACCACATCCTCTGTGGTATATTTTTTACCAAACAGTTTCTCCGCATTTTAAAGACTTCTTTTCCGATGCTTTAGAAATTTATACAGAAGCGGCCATTTTTAAACAACCGAAATTCCAACGTATTCTACATTGCGCATGGGTAATTATAAAACAGTGTTTATTTAATCTGTTGAAATTGTAATTATATACTTTAAGAGCCAACCGCTGTGGTCTCGAGGTAGCGTGTTGCTTTGTCACGCAGCGGTCCCGGGTTCGATTCCCGGTCGGAACAGGTTCCTGGGTGAGGTTTTTTCTGGGGTTTTCCTCACCTGTAAGACAAATGTCATGAAGCTTAGTGCCCAACTGTCCCCGAAAATTATTCGGCTATCATCATCCTTATCATCATCATCATCATCATCATCCTTCATCGGTGTGGAAAGCAACGGGAAGCTACCACACCTGTAATTCCCTAGTAAAGCTGCAAAGCATAGCATGAAAATTGCAGTGAAAGACCTGCCCTCGGGCAGAATTAATATGGATAGATCGATACTTTAAGATTCTTCCATACTACTTATATCGATATTTTCTAAATTAAACTATAAAATTATGAAATATTTACCTAAATGATCTGTCTCCTCAACTTTATTAGTTATTATCTGTAGCGCTTTCGGGAGTAGCTTTCGGAAAGCGGAAACTAATAAAGTTGAGGAGACGGACCTTTTAGGTAAACATTTCATAATTTTATATTTTAATTTTAAATAATATCTCAATGGAACTTAGCATGGATCTTATTAATGTTGACTAGAAATTTTTTAGTTAACATATTTTTTTTATTCTGAGCGTTAATGAGGGAACTACATTTTCTTAAGCCCTTAAAGGTAAAACGATTATTCGACCAATGAAAATGCAGTCATATATATATATATATATATATATATATAGTTTGTTTACATTACAACTGGAATTTGGCTTGGTATAAGTACAGTATAATTACTCTTGTGTTGCATACTATATATTCTGAAACAGTTTATCTGTTTATAGATATAACTTTTAGTATCGTGAACATATAATACGCTTGTTATATGAGTGTATAAATTAAGCATAAAATTGAATTCACTAACTAGTGCGATAAGATAAAACATTTGAACTCGGCGGTAATTAAACAATATTAAGTGAAAATATGTTATGTGCATGCATATTTATTACATTGTTTAAGAGATATATATATCTATTTTAATGTCCTAGTTCCTCTTTTTTTGACATTTCTTGTGTTCTCTCCTGAAAATGGCGTAATTGTAACCCACTTCTGAGGTTGGGGCGCCTGGAAGGTGGGTTACGTTGCCCCGATGATATGATGGGTGGTGATGATAGTGGTGCGGCAGGAGAGTCCCTAATCATAAGCTTAATCTAAGATTGAATGTGCATGATGATGATTGCGATGGCCATATGTTGTTCGGGGACCGTTTGGGCCTTAAAGTTTCCTGACATTTGTCTTACAGATGAGGGAAACCCCCGATAAGAGCCATTGTTTTATAACATTTTTTCTACTACTACTATAAAATTTTAGAATTGTCTCTGGGCGTACTTTTCGGAGAAGAGTGTTTTTATTGTTCTCATAAGTTTTTGGAATTTGATAAATTTTATGTCTATGTCTTTACATGCGTCGTAGGAAAGGTAGCAGCCAAGATAAGTAAAGTTATTAACTTGTTATATTATATTGTTGTTATTACGGTGTAACAAGTTTAGTTCGTATTGGTTTTTTCCCTTCAAATGCCATAGTTAACAGACATTCTGGACTTTGTAACCATCAGTAACAAATGTTTGAGTAGAAACGAACTTAAAATGTATGAGACGGGTAGAAGTAGATTAAGTGAACCCTTAAATTGACGAAACATTATTTTCTTTTGCCAGTTAGTGAAATGTTTCGGACCGCAATGAAAACGTGATCATGTAAAACTCGTAAGATAATATTGTACAATTAATATGTCATTTTACAAATACATAATTTTTATTAATTTGATTCATGTATTTTATGTATTTCGGGCTAAATGGCCGTGGTATGGTTTTATTAAAACTCGACGTTTCATCTACTACTGCGGTAGACATCCTCAGGAGATTCTGCGTGTTCTTTGACTATTGTTTTTTTCCCTTCTTTGACTGAAGAACTCGCAGAATCTCCTGAGGATGTCTACCGCAGTAGTAGACGAAACGTCGAATTTTAATAAAACCAGACCACGGCCATTTAGCCCGAAGGACATAAAATACATGAATCAAAATACCTACCGTGAAAGTCTACAATTTTATTCATTTGTTTTTCTATTGTTTTATAAACAATATGAAATGAACTGGACTATCCTCATGGGCTAGTGGTCAGCATTTCTAACTACAGTTCAAGAGGTCACGGATTAGATTCCCGGTCAAACCATACGAACTTTTCCTTAAAGGGGATTAGTCCTGTGGTTACCCATGGTTTGGAATTTCTTTTATGCTCTAAAACTATAAAGGATAGGTGTTCACCTGTAACGAAAATTAAAAAAAAAAAATAGCGGTCGAAATTTTCAATGATTCACAACGAAACTCAGCTTATGCTATTATAATACACAGAGGTAAGTCTATTGTTGAGAATAAAGTTCTTAGGAAAATTTTTAGGCCAAAAAGAGATGAACAGACAGGTGAATGGAGAAAACTACATAATAGTGGGCTACATGGTATGTATAGGAAGCCAAACATAATAACAGTTAAGTCTCAAAGATTATGATGGGTGGGGCATGTGGAACCATGGGGAATAAAAGAGGTTCATGGAAGCTTCTTATAGGAAAACCAGAGGGAAAACGCCCAGTTGGTAGACCAAGAATTAGATGAGAAAATAACATTATTCATGATTTGAGAGAAGTAGATTATACAGGGGATGTATGGAAAGCATTAGCTCAGGATAGAAATATATGGAGAGCTTATGTCAAAGCGAACATGAACCTTCGGGTTCCATAGAGCCAGTTAGTTAGTTGGAGGTAGGTTTATTCTGAAACTCAGAGACATCCGACCATTAGAAGTGGGGGTCTGCCTGAAATCCGAAATTAAAATTTTCACTCTAGCAACCATCAATTTGTTTCGTTGCAAGTGTATGCCATACAATTTAATTGACCTCTAATTTAGGGGGGCACGCCGTAGCTTAGTGGTTAAGGCACTGAGCTACAAGCCGGAGGGTCGAGGGTTCAAGTCCCGTTGGGTCAGAATTTTTAAACTGACCCTAACCCTCTGACGGCACTATGGCCCTGGGGTCGACTCAGCCTCTAACGGAAATGAGTACCAGACGCCTGTTCTGGGGGTAAAGGCGGCCGTCACGCAGGGCTAACAACCCGGCTGACATCAAGTGCGGATTGTCTAGAAAAAGTGGGAGCCTTAACCTCCTACTACCCCAAGGGTCTCCTGAGGCCTGTTGTGGGATCACTTTACTTTATACTTATTAAACTTGAATAAATCAAATATTTAATTTATTTAGAATATTTTATTTATTTCATTTATCTATACTTATTGGTATCTTTACCTTGTCGTGGTGGAGTGGCTTGGGTGCTTAAATGATCCTGAGAGCTATGCCGGCGGTAGCATTGCTACCGATAGGGTTACCCATGCCGGACTGGTCGAAGGTGATAAGTCAGACGAAAGAAGTACCTTGGTCGAAAGAGTGACGATCTTTCACCGTAAAAATACATCAGTCAAGAAATGCTGACAAGGGTTCTGGGGATAAATAAAATTTTCCGGAAGTCAAATAGTCCCCCATTCGGTTCTCCGGGCGGGGACTACTTCAGGGAACCCATGCCAAAGGCTCAAACACAAGGACATGTTCCTAGGAACATGGAATGTTAGGACTTTATACAATAGTGGGGCCCTAGAGGAATGTGCCGACATTGTAAAGAAATTCTGCATCGAAAGCTAGCAAAAATGAAATGGTTACACCAGCCAATTGAGGTAAATTTACAGCAATTCGGTAGTATTAGACGGGAAACCACCAAGTTACTAAAGAGTAAAAAGAGGGAATATCTGGGAGAGAAGATTAATGATCTTGAAATGAACGCAAAAAAATAGGAACATTAGAGAATTATATCAGGGAATTAGTATAGAGAAGAAAGGGTTTCAGGCTAGAACAAACATAATTCTGAATGAAAATGGGGATATGATTGCAGATTCCAGCAGTATATTAAGTAGATGGAAATGTTACTTTAATCAGCTATTAAATGTACATACAGAACAGGACATTGAGGAGGATAATTTACAGACAGCAGAAATGCTAGTCGCAGAACCAAATGCATTAGAGGTTGAAATGGCGATTGAAAAATTGAAGATGTATAAAGCATCAGGTTCAGATGAGATCCCAGCAGAACTAATAAAATCAGGGGGAGAAAAATTGATGGACAAGATACGCTGGTTGCTTAGTATGATTTGGGAAAAAGAAGCTCTTCCAGATGAATGGAAGGAATCAATTGTCGTACCAATTTATAAGAAAGAAGATAAAACTGATTGTAACAACTACAGGGGCATCTCATTACTTTCAACTTCGTACAAAATTCTAACAAATATATTAGTAAGCAGACTTACTCCCTCTATTGATGACATTCTAGGAGATCATCAATGTGCATTTAGAAGAAACAGGTCTACAACAGATCAGATTTTTAGTATAAGACAGATTTTAGAAAATAAATGGGAATATAATGGTACTGTACATCAACTATACGTAGACTTCAAAAAAACATATGATTCAATTAATTAGAAGTTATATAGTATCCTGCAAGAGTTCGGAATTCCTAAAAAGTTAGTTAGGCTTATAGGAATGTGTCTAAATGGCACAAAGAGTAGGGTGCGTGTAGGCAAACAGTTTTCGGACACTTTTGAAATCCAGAATGGGTTGAAGCAAGGAGATGCACTATCTCCTCTACTATTTAATTTTGTTCTTGAGCATGCCATTAAATCTTTAGAGAATGAGGAAGGCTTACAACTTAATGGTATTAATAAGCTGTTAGTTTATGCTGATGATGTAGTATTATTGCCAATAGCGAGGAGATACTAAAGGACAAGACGCACACACTGTTGAGTAACGCTAAGAAATTAGGACGTTACGGGTGAAAAATTCATTCAATTATAAGGTCATATTTTTATCATTTTAGGTCATATTTTTATCTTTTTAGGTCATATTTTTATCTTTTTACGTCATATTATCTTTTTAGGTCATATTTAAACCTTTTTTTAGGTCATAAATGCTTGCATATTTTCCATTTTTTAGATTATAGAAATCCGCCCCTTACTTATTAAATTTGAATAAATGAAATATTTAATTTATTTCGAGTTTATTTCACCTGCAAGACAAAAGTCAGGATGCTTTAAGGACCAATCGGTCCCCGAACATCATCTGGTCATCATCGTCATCATTAACGTCATACAATATTAGAACATGGAACTCACTCGCCAGTCATGTCAGGGACTGTGAATCACTATCATTACTTAAATCCAAATTAACTGATATCTTAAACTATAATAATAATAATAATAATAATAATAATAATAATAATAATAATAATAATAACTCTACACAATGGAAACATTAACTGCACAATAGCTATATTCAGCATTTTGTAAATATTCATCTAGGAAGCTTTACTTACTTATTTTTATTATATTTTATTTTAATTTTATTATATTCCATGTTTTGTTAGTATTAGCTAGTATTAGATCACATCACCATTGTCTTTTGTTTAGTCTATAATTTGATATTATTTTAAAATTGTGATATATTTTTTTGTACAATTTTACTATTCGTTGGTTGAGTGGAAGATAAGGCCGTATGACGTTAACTCTGCCAGCTAAATTAAAGCATTATTATTATTATTATTATTATTATTATTATTATTATTATTATTATTGTTATAATATCGGCCGCGGTGGACTAGTGGTTATGCTCCTTTCTTCTGGTCCTGAGAGTTGCGGGTTCAAACTCGGCCGGGTCGATGGATTTTTTAGGATGGAAATATCTAAGGAGCAAGTCCTCCTGGAGGGACTTTAAGCCGTGGGTCCCGAGTCTGAAGATTTTCAGGCTCTTAAAAGATCCTTAAGCCTGAATGAAAAGGCTTCTAAGCAAAATTTACCGAATTTTCCCGTCCTAGTACTACCTTGGTTTCCTAGATGTCAGTATGAGGCGGAACGCTTGACCACGGACCACTCAAATGACATCTGTACGAAAACAAGTGTAACAAAATTAGTATGGTTAAAATTTTTCCCTGTAGGAGGAGAGCGCCTAAATCTCTGTCAAGGGAAACATGGGCTTACAAGATTACAATATTATTATTATTATTATTATTATTATTATTATTATTATTATTATTATTATTATTATTATTATTATTATTAAAGGTCAAACACAGCATAATAAGGGAAATTATGCAAGTTGAAAAAAACATATTAGAAAAATTGACTTTGAAATGGTATGGACACCTCATAAGAATGGAAGAGGAGAGAATACCAAAGAATATCCTTAATTGGAAAGCTAATGGAAGAAGTGGAAGAGACAGACCTAGAGAACGTCGGATAGATGGAGTGAGGAGAAGTGTGGAAGCTAGCGATTTGATGAAGAAGATGCTTTAGACAGGAACCTCTGGCGACAAATCACTTTGAGTTGAAGGAGAAACACTGTATTGTGGAATATTCCTAAAAAAAATATCATCATCATCATCATCATTCGCCGGTGTGGAAAGCAATGGGAAGCTACCATACCTATAATTCCCTAGTAAAGTTAAAAAAAAAAGCATGGAAATGCTATGATTGCAGTGAAATACCTGCCCTCAGGCAGAACACTATAGAATAGATTAGTTTATTTAGGCGTAGCAGCACACTCGAGAATTAGCTAGTATATTACATTGTCTAAGGAAGTATTCAGCAAGCTTGAAGAGTGGATGCCGACCTAGACCCAGGTGAAGTTACTTGTATAACAAAATTGAAGTTGTGAAATTTACCTTGAGGTTGGAGAATCCGCAATCACCGTGCACAACACTATGAAAACCTGTTGGAGCAACACAACTTTAAGTACTCTCTGTTTTTTTAATCAGCGAGAGAGAGAGAGGGAGAGAGAAGGGGGGAGGGGATTCTCGTCAGGAAACTTTGCTTCCTCGAATTGACATGTTGTGAATACCAAAAAACTGCTCACGTCTGCTGCGAATTGAAAAGGAATTTATCACCTGTTCCGTGCAGGGTAATTGTAGTGTGACATTGAAATTAGCTATAACATGTGGGAATAATTTACCTCACTAATATTTTCGTTATTAACTTACAATGCCAAATACAGTAGCATAAGGAAAATTGTACTTTATTTAACGACAAGATTATCTGAGGTTATTACTCTAGTCACTTTATGGTGAGTGTGGATGAGTCTTATTTTAAATTTAGTATTGTTGTACGTGCTTAAATTCGATGGGTAATTAATTATGTGATAACAGAATAATAATAATAATAATAATAATAATAATAATAATAATAATAATAATAATATTGCCCCCTCAGGGGTCCTCATCTAGGGGATATGTGGATGGCACCACATGGTGCCCAAGCTGAGCAAAACATTTCTTCCACTTACTTGTGTTTTGCACTCTTTTAACTTTACTATCTAACCTCTCTTGGTTAACTCTTGATTTTTTCGACCCCGACGCAATTAGGGCATCCGAGGGCTAGGGAGTCTTTCCTTTCTTCCATTTCTTCTTTCCTTTATTTTCTTTTCTTCTCCAGAAAAGCCTGACCAGAGGCTATAAGATGGTAGCCCCATCACTGGTCTTGCCTTCCTTTGGCCAGCAACCAATCGAAGGGACTAGTATTATGCTTTCAAGTCTTATACGAGAAAATTTTCTATAGGATCGTAACAGGCCATGGCCTAATACTTGGAAGGAAGAAGAAGATAATATTGCCTGACAGAGCTAAGGGCTTAAAGTCTTGTCTACCATTCAACCTGATTAAAATAAATAATATTAAAAAAACTGAAACAACACGCTTATTAGAAAACCGAATTAAAACATGAAAAATAATTTTAATTTCCAACACGCTTGGGATAAAATTAAAGTGGTCAACAAAACAATCATCTCCAACACATCTAGAATAAAACTAGAGTTATCTACAAAAAAAAAATACCATCTAAAGCGTGGGGTGCTATTTATGGTTTTTACGTTTTCTTCTTATAGACTTTACTTTTACCAATATCTGTTTATTATAAAATATATTAATTGATATAGAGCACCCCACGCTTTAGAGGGGGACCATATTCCTGTATATCCTCCTGCTTCATTATGTATCATATATGATACGAGAACACGAAACCCTTGCACACGTCCTTGGGGCTTGTCCGTTTGGAGAATCAATGAGGAACATTCGGCACCACACTATTCAAATCATGATAGTAGGAGCCTTGCGAGATTATGGATACACAGTTTATGAGGAAGTTCATGGTGTGGCCACTAATGGAAGTAACAGACGAATAGATATTATTGCATTTAGACCATCTTTTAAAACTGGTGTGTTATTAGATCCCACAATCCGTTTTGAAACTCATAGCGGCCAACCTAAGGAAGTTGACTGTGAAAAGAAAGCCATATATGAGCCAACAATTGACTATTACAAAGACTATTTAACTCATGCCACAAATGCTAGTCAATGACCAATCACGTTTCAATGAATGTTGTTTTACAACCAAAGACAGTCGTGTTTCACCTCACTCTTTATCAATTTATCTTTATCAGCTCCTGCTTTTGTGATAAAGAAAGCTCCTCCTTTTTAATGTTCTGAACAGGTCAAAGCATTATTTTTCTCCAACAAATACATTGAATATAGCAAATAATGAAAAGATTCCTTGATTTTACTGAGTTGTTTACTAAAACAATAAATGAATAACCCGTAATGTTGATTATGATATATAGTTTGATGTGTTTCATTATTTCTCCACTTGGGTGCACTCTTACAATATTGCGATCTTATTTGGCAATAAATAATATGATCAAGCAGCAGTGAACTATCATAACCTCACATTTCTGATTTGTTTTCAAACATTGCCGTTTACATTAAATATATAAATATTTTAAAATAACTATAGTTAAACAATGATTTGTGAGTAAACAGCTTAATTTTATTCGTTAAATAGTCATAACAAATTCCACTCTTGATTTCCAAATTCTGTAGATAAATTCACACCTCATTTCGTGAGTCGTGAATTTATCGATAATTTGGAAATCACTCCTGTCATTACTTAAGATACATATCAATTAGATAGTATAACTGTCACAGGATTGATGATCGGGGCAAGAGGTACTATATCAGGATCCTTAGCTAAATTTTGGAAATTCTAAGATTTGGACAGAATGTATCTTTCTAAAATTACCATCGCTGCCATTAGAGGATCAATTTCAATGTTAAGAAACCATCTTTACAAAATTTCTACTTTATAGTATGTATACTTCAATTAAAATTTAAAATTTTTTAATGTATTTACAAAATGTAGTTTATCAATTTCGAAAATTAATTGTCTGTATCACTTTGTCCTTGAGGCAATCCTTTAATGAGGAAAGTTGTATATAATACAAATTTGTTTCCAACTGCAGTCTTTTGATGGCAGCATCAATCAACACTAGAAAGACTGCGGGGTCATTTTGATCCCTCTATGAAGTTCCTCAAACCTCTACCCCTTATATATATGATTCAACTGGCTTGTAATTTTATGACCTGTTATTATTTTATGTAAATTTACTTCCTATGAAATTCAGAGGCTGTAATTGAAGTATGAACGGAGTTATACCGGGATCAAAATGACCCCTCAGTCTTTATAGGTAGGACATGGGCCCCAGTCTTTGTAGTGTTAAAGGGCAACAATTTGATTCTGACCAAAGGTATCAAATACGATACCTTGAATTAAATTGCCTTAAATACCCTCCAAAAATATTTTTTATTCTTGAAAATTTATTTCGGTCCCTATGAACACATTAAAAGTAAAAATAAAATTTTAATTGAAGAATCTCAACTCAGGATCATCAAAAAAGTCGTCAAAGTATTTGAGAACGTTATTCTCAAATAATTGTAATCTTTACTCTTCTCTTAAAGTAAGATTACCTGTTTCGCATCCATATGCTACGACTAAGTCTCGTAGAGTGCGATAGGTAGGAAATGGGACACGAATGAGCAATGAAAGCGTTGCATGGAAACTTCTTGTAGGAAAACCAGAGGGAAAACGCCCAGTTGGTAGACCAAGAATGAGTTGGGAGAATAACATTAACCATGATTTTATGGAAGTGAGGGGGCACGCCGTAGCGTAGTGGTTAAGGCACTGCGCTACAAGTCGGAAGGTCGAGGGTTCAAGTCCCGATGGGGTCAGGATTTTTAAACTGACCAAAACCTTCTGGCGGCACTATGGCCTTGGGGTCGACTCAGCCTCTAACTGAAATGAGTACCAGACGCTTGTTCTGGGGTAAAGGCGGCCGTCACGCAGGGCTGACAACCCGGCTGACATCAAGTGCCGATTGTCTAGAAAAGTGGGAGCCTTAACCTCCTACTACCCCAAGGGCCTCCCGAGGCCTGTTGTGGGATTACTTTTCTTTACTTTACTTATATTATATACGGAATTATTGGAAAACATTAGCTCAGGGATATATATGGAGAGTTTAAGTCCGCGCGGCCATGAACCTACCGGTTCGATAGTGCCAGTGAGTTAGTTAGTTAGTTAGGCAGTCAGTTAGTTAGTTAGTTAGTAGAAGAACAGTTTTATATATTCCATTTTAAAATTTTTAAGAGAATTTGGGATGACAAGATTTCCTGTAATGAATAATATGATTTACAGAGTTGAGCAAATCACGCCATAGCCTAGTTGGTTAAGGCAATACGCTATAAACGAGAATGTCTAGGGTTCGACGCCCGGTGGTGTCAGAATTTTTAAACTGACCCATTCCTTCTGGTTGCACCACGGCCCTGGGGTCGACTCAGCCGCTAACGTAAATGAGTACCAGACGATTGTTCTGGGAGCAAATGCGACCATCACGTAGGGCTGACAGTCCGGTTCACATCAAGTGCCAATTGTCTAGAAAAGTGGGTGCCTTAACTTTTTACTATCCCAAGGATCTCCTGTGGCCTGTAGTGGGATTACTTTGATTTTAACTTTATACAGGTTTGAGCCTATATTTAATTTATTTTTGTACGATAGTGCGCTCTGTCGTACTTGCAGCAATGGCGACCATGATTCAAAGTTAAATTCCCTAAATCTCAGGGTTGCCAAGCTATAAATAACTAAATAACTATACTGTAATATTACTAATTACCTACCCAATGCGGGAAGTAAAACCACTGTCGTTTATGTAGACTACGTACAATGTATATACAAAAATATATCCAAACGGTGGTGTTAATATACATTATATGAAAAAGATCACTGCATTTTAAATGAACTGAACTTTAATTGAAACAATATAAGACAATACATTCGTACTTTCCGCCTTTTATCCTTGATTGATGTCACGGCCTGCTGTAGTCTCAACTGAATTATTTTCGGCATTTACCGTATAAACATTGGCCATACTGTATTCACGTAGACTTTCACGGCCGGAGTTGCTATGATGATCTTGAATAAGATTTTCGGGCTGTAGGCCGTGGTCGTGAGGCTTGTAGTTCCCAGACGTTTCGCCAGAGACTGCGACTGGCCTCCTCAAGTTTCTTGAGGATGCCAGCCTTGAGGATGCCAGACGCAGTCTCTGGCGAAACGTCTGGGAACTACAAGCCTCACGACCACGGCCTACAGCCCGAAAATCTTATTCAAGATCATCATTGGCCGCACTGTTAACGATAGTCAGTTCTTTATAACGAACGCAAATATTTCCAATAAATATATTATTTTACTATTATTTATTATTTTTAAAACACCATCATGCAAAAAATAATGTACAATGCACGTTTGTGAAGTGTTTTATAGAATATTGCCTCTGTAAAAACCACTTCAGAACCTCTCATTGTAATATATTCTTATGGACCTGTAATAAAGTGAATGGAAATCACCTATCAATCTAAACTAAACAGTTGAATGCAGGCTTTCACGGCCGGTAATCATAATGATGAGTGATTCCGACTTATGTGGCCGTGGTCCATTACTGGTGTTCCTACCGCTCATCCACACTCGAGCCTCCGACCAGGAAACACACCTAGAAATACTCGTCACTGAAGATGACCTCCGCAGTTGAGAGAGAAACGTCTGGTAGGAACACCAGTAATGGACCACGGCCACATAACCCGGAATCACTCAACATCTTCTTCTTCCTTTCCAGGATTAGGTCAATGTGACCTGTTCCGGTCTCAAGTCCATCGTTTCCTTGGCCGTCCCAAAGATCTTTTCCCATGTGGTTTGTAGGTGATCTTTTTTGGGTAATCTTGTATTGTTCATTCTGTCTAAATGTTCTCTCCATTGGTATTTGTGCTCTTCTAGTTTATCAACTATTGAAAATATCTCCAGTTCATTTCTTATTGATTCATTGTGTAATCTATCCATGCGTGTACATCCTTTTACGGATCTTAAAAATTTCATTTCAGTGGCTTGAATGTGTGAGATTTCTTTTTCTGTAAGTACCCAAGATTCAGATCCACATAAAAGAACAGGAACAGCCATAATTTTATAAAACCTGAGCTGAGTTTCTCTTCGAGTCTTTCGGAGGTTTCGTCTTATGGTGTCACACATCATTTGATATCGGTTTAATTTATTATGTATATCCCAATCGTAGCTATATGTTATATCTGAACCAAGAGAGTTAAAGTGTGCTATCTGTTCTATTATTTCATTATAGATCACTATTTTTGCTCTCACTGGCACTTTGCCCTGAAAAGCCATAATTTTAGTTTTTGAAGTTGAGACTTTGAGATTATAATAGAGTCCTAATTCATTCAACATGTAAATGACTCTTTGTAAATCATCCTTTGACTTCTGTCTAATTACCAGATCGTCTGCATACATTAAAATATTCATATACATTTCCTTATTAATTTGTATTCCTATTGGACTTGATTTTTTACATTTTCGTATAACATCGTCAAAATATATATTAAACAATGTAGGTGATAATGTACACCCTTGTCGAACTCCTTGATTTACTAAAATTTCTTTTCTGGAATACCCACCTAAGTAAAAAAAAAAATATATATATATATCACTCAGAAGTCTCAAGTACGAATACGAAACCCGGAATCACCCAACATTTTAATCTAAAGGAAAGTAAAATACATAATTTTTTATTTTATTATATGTTCCGTATTAGATAAACGTGCGATGCCGCAAAATAACTTCGTATATGATATACGAAAATGTTCTAGGGTGAAGGATCTCATCACATGGGAAAATATGAACTCATCATCATCATAGTACATTCACGAATTTAGGCCATTTGTTGACCTGTTTCGGCCTCAAGAGAAACAGCATCCAAAAGTCTTTTGAGTGGACGTCCTGGTCTTCTTCTTCCTGCAGGTTGATATCTTAACATTTGTTTGGGTATTGTGTGATCTTCCATTCGATGAACATGTTGCATCCATCTTGACTTATAATCAGAAATTTTGTTTTCTAAAGATTCCATGTGTAATTCTTCTAAGATGCCTTCATTTTTTTTTGTGATCTAGTAGAATATTAACTAAACAGCTGAAATACGCAGCGTTAAATCCAGTGAACTATTAAACAATGTAACATAGCGGAAGAATATGCTTAATGAGTCGTTAAGTAATTTATGGAACGAGGAAGAATATTGTTTTCTGCAAACATTCCTTGGGAAGTACATAATATTGAAACAATTAAAACTATTTATTATAAATGATTTATAACAGTTAACGTTTATGTGCTTCGCATACAAATAACAACAGGAAAACCTCAGAACGTCTTTTTTTATTTCCTTTGATGAATACTAAACTTGTTTTTGTTATTTCTCCTTATATCTACATCGTGTTCCGCTTATACGTATAATAAAATAAACAATATTATAATTTGTGGTAGTAAAAGATTCCGGGCTATGTGGCCGTGGTCTATACTGGCGTTTCTTCCAGACGTTTCACCCTCAACTGCGGAGGGCATCTTCAGTGGCGAGCGCTTCAAGCTTCATTCGCAGTCGAGTCTACGACAGTGAAACAACAGCTTGAAGCGCTCGCCACTGAAGATGCCCTCCGCAGTTGAGGGTGAAACGTCTGGAAGAAACGCCAGTTATAGACCACGGCCACATAGCCCGGAATTTTTTACTACCATGATTACCGGCCGTGAAAGCCTGCATTCCACTAATATTATAGTTTGTTTAAATACAAAGTAATTGCATTGCAATTGCTTTTACATGGAAGTGAACACAGGACCTTAACATCAGACCGGTTAAAACATACAGAATTATCCGAAATAAGATTTTTGCTATTTGTATCACGTTTTAATTACTAGACAACAAAAGGAATTTAGATATTAGAGAAGAATTAAATATAGAATCAATTACATCTATAGTTCTTCAGCCTCTGTGGTCAAGTAGCTATCTGCTTTGCGTCTAGTCCCGAGTGTCTCGGGTTCAAACCCGATCAGAGTCGATGGATTTTTAGGATAGAAGAATTCAAGGGACAAGTAATCCGGGTGGATCTTTAAACCGTGGGTCCCGAGTTTGAAGATTTTCAAGCTAGTAAAGAACCAAAAGCTTAAATAAAAGGCCTCTGTGCAAAATTTAACTGACCTTCATCCATCCAAGTAAATACCTTAGTAGCCTACTATATGTCTCATTGAGGCGATGTGCTTACCACATGTCACTCGTTGTCATCTGTAGGTCAATGAGCATAAATAAACTAGCTTGATTAAGAAACTCCCGCTAGAGAGCATCTTATCACACGTGGTACGTATGGATCATATTTTCACCTACACTTAAAACATACAAAATAAACTGGAGACATCACATTTATCGAATTCTAGACTCGAGGATATCGAAAGCTGCCCTACACTATAATCCAAAAGGATAAAGAAATATAGGCCGGCAATTGAAGATGGTGTGAACAATTACTTTAAAACGAAATAGGCCAGAAGGCCAAATCCTTGAGGCCTAATTTAAAAGCTATGGTTTTAGACTATCCATCCATAGTAATTCTGCCCGAAGGCGGTCCTTCAATGCAAATCATAGCATTTTAATGCTATGCTTGCAGCTTTACTAGGGAATTGTAGGCGTGGTAGCTTCCCGTTTCTTTCCATACCATTGAAGGATGGTGATGATGATGATGATAATGATAAGGATGATGATGACGATGATGGCCATATGATTTCGGGGACCGTTTGGGCCTTAAAGGTTTCCTGACATTTGCCTTACACGTGAGGAAAAAACCCCGATAAAAACCTTACCCAGAAAACTGCCCCGACCGGGGATCGAATCCGGGCCCGCTGCGTAACAAGGCAGCACGCTACCTCGAGACCACAGCGGTGGACTTTTAGACCGTAATGTTTTAATAATTGTAAAACAGTACCTGATATCTCAGTGGTCCTCAATAATTTGCAGTGTTGTTTTATAGGAGGCCTTTCGATAACTTGTGTACCATCTTCTGATTTCATTTCGGTACCGGAATGAAAGCAGAAGATGATACTTAAGTTATCGAAAGGCCTCCTATAAAACAACACTGCAAATTATTGAGGATGTCTGAGATATCAGGTACTGTTTTATTATTATTAAAACTTTAACACAGTAACCTCAACGGAGTTTCGTAATGTGTTTTAAAAATCTGTAGACCATAATAACGACCAAACACTCGCCGTACCTGAAAATGTAAACACAAAGTTATACATTGCGACAAACCAAACATGACGGTTTCCTAGAGTCACAGTAATGTAATGTACGGTTAAAAGCTATAAAATAGTTACCTCGTAGGTCCATCTTCTCAACTTAAGTTGTTTTATAACTCTGTAGGTCTTTCGGGACTAGTCCCATTATCTGCAGAGTGCGTTAGGTCCGTACTTGTTGACCCTTGTTGACGCACTTAATATGACCTGATGATGGGATTAGTTCCGAAAGGCCTACAGAGTTATGAAACAACCTAAGTTGAGAAGATGGACCTACAAGCTAACTATTATATATGTCTTCTTAATAAAGGAGCCGCCATTTGCAAGATAGAAGCATGGCTTCACAGCATTTGGTGGATGGGAATTTCAAATGGTATATAGAGAAAGATTTTGCGTTTTTAGGATGGTTACTTGCTCAGGGTAGCTCAGGTGGGTAGAGCACTTGGTTCTGAGAGAAAACAAGGGTCCCGGGTTCAAGTCCCGGTAGTGAGCGTATAATTTTTCTCTTCAAATATGATTTATCCATCATTGAGATGTACGAAATCAATAATAAAAACTTGGAAAAAGCCGTACTGGCTGTAATGTATAATTCCCAAATATGTCTTCTTAATAAAGGAGCCGCCATTTGCAAGATAGAAGCATGGCTTCACAGCATTTGGTGGATGGGAATTACAATGTATATAGAGAAAGATTTGCGTTTAGATCGGTACTTGCTCAGGTAGCTCAGTGGGTAGAGCACTTGGTCTAGAGAACCAAGGGTCCCGGGTTCAAGTCCCGGTCTGAGCGTATAATTTTTCTCTTCAAATATGATTTATCCATCATTGAGATGTACGAAATCAATAATAAAAAAAAACTTGGAAAAAGCCGTACTGGCTGTAATGTATAATTCCCAAATATGTCTTCTTAATAAAGGAGCCACAATTTGCAAGATAGAAGCATGGCTTCACAGCATTTGGTGGATGGGAATTACAATGTATATAGAGAAAGATTTGCGTTTAGTTAGGTACTTGCTCAGGTAGCTCAGTTGGTAGAGCACTTGGTCTAGAGAACCAAGGGTCCCGGGTTCAAGTCCCGGTCTGAGCGTATATTTTTTCTCTTCAAATATGATTTATCCATCATTGAGATGTACGAAATCAATAATAAAAACTTGGAAAAAGCCGTACTGGCTGTAATGTATAATTCCCAAATATGTCTTCTTAATAAAGGAGCCGCAATTTGGCAAGATAGAAGCATGGCTTCACAGCATTTGGTGGATGGGAATTACAATGTATATAGAGAAAGATTTGCGTTTAGATCGGTACTTGCTCAGGTAGCTCAGTTGATAGAGCACTTGGTCTAGAGAACCAAGGGTCCCGGGTTCAAGTCCCGGTCTGAGCGTATAATTTTTCTCTTCAAATATGATTTATCCATCATTGAGATGTACGAAATCAATAATAAAAACTTGGAAAAAGCCGTACTGGCTGTAATGTATAATTCCCAAATATGTCTTCTTAATAAAGGAGCCGCAATTTGCAAGATAGAAGCATGGCTTCACAGCATTTGGTGGATGGGAATTACAATGTATATAGAGAAAGATTTGCGTTTAGATCGGTACTTGCTCAGGTAGCTCAGTTGATAGAGCACTTGGTCTAGAGAACCAAGGGTCCCGGGTTCAAGTCCCGGTCTGAGCGTATAATTTTTCTCTTCAAATATGATTTATCCATCATTGAGATGTACGAATCAATAATAAAAACTTGGAAAAAGCCGTACTGGCTGTAATGTATAATTCCCAAATATGTCTTCTTAATAAAGGAGCCGCAATTTGCAAGATAGAAGCATGGCTTCACAGCATTTGGTGGATGGGAATTACAATGTATATAGAGAAAGATTTGCGTTTAGATCGGTACTTGCTCAGGTAGCTCAGTTGATAGAGCACTTGGTCTAGAGAACCAAGGGTCCCGGGTTCAAGTCCCGGTCTGAGCGTATAATTTTTCTCTTCAAATATGATTTATCCATCATTGAGATGTACGAAATCAATAATAAAAAAAACTTGGAAAAAGCCGTACTGGCTGTAATGTATAATTCCCAAATATGTCTTCTTAATAAAGGAGCCGCAATTTGCAAGATAGAAGCATGGCTTCACAGCATTTGGTGGATGGGAATTACAATGTATATAGAGAAAGATTTGCGTTTAGATCGGTACTTGCTCAGGTAGCTCAGTTGATAGAGCACTTGGTCTAGAGAACCAAGGGTCCCGGGTTCAAGTCCCGGTCTGAGCGTATAATTTTTCTCTTCAAATATGATTTATCCATCATTGAGATGTACGAAATCAATAATAAAAACTTGGAAAAAGCCGTACTGGCTGTAATGTATAATTCCCAAATATGTCTTCTTAATAAAGGAGCCGCAATTTGCAAGATAGAAGCATGGCTTCACAGCATTTGGTGGATGGGAATTACAATGTATATAGAGAAAGATTTGCGTTTAGATCGGTACTTGCTCAGGTAGCTCAGTTGATAGAGCACTTGGTCTAGAGAACCAAGGGTCCCGGGTTCAAGTCCCGGTCTGAGCGTATAATTTTTCTCTTCAAATATGATTTATCCATCATTGAGATGTACGAAATCAATAATAAAAACTTGGAAAAAGCCGTACTGGCTGTAATGTATAATTCCCAAATATGTCTTCTTAATAAAGGAGCCGCAATTTGCAAGATAGAAGCATGGCTTCACAGCATTTGGTGGATGGGAATTACAATGTATATAGAGAAAGATTTGCGTTTAGATCGGTACTTGCTCAGGTAGCTCAGTGGGTAGAGCACTTGGTCTAGAGAACCAAGGGTCCCGGGTTCAAGTCCCGGTCTGAGCGTATAATTTTTCTCTTCAAATATGATTTATCCATCATTGAGATGTACGAAATCAATAATAAAAACTTGGAAAAAGCCGTACTGGCTGTAATGTATAATTCCCAAATATGTCTTCTTAATAAAGGAGCCGCCATTTGCAAGATAGAAGCATGGCTTCACAGCATTTGGTGGATGGGAATTACAATGTATGTAGAGAAAGATTTGCGTTTAGATCGGTACTTGCTCAGGTAGCTCAGTGGGTAGAGCACTTGGTGTAGAGAACCAAGGGTCCCGGGTTCAAGTCCCGGTCTGAGCGTATAATTTTTCTCTTCAAATATAACTATTATATAGTTTTTAACCGTACATTGTATTAGTGTGAACTAACACCTCAACGAAAACTTACCATGAATTTTACTAGTATCGATTCCTAGAGTCAGTTCTTATATTCGGATTCAGGTAAACCTCCAATTGTATTGGTCGAATTTAGCGGATGTGTACATAATATGTACATCGGTTTATTTATAAACATATATTGAGTTTATTTAATATTTATATGGACGATATCCTAAAAGAATGGAAGAAGTTTTTAACTAATGAAGGAATATTAATTGATAATAAAGATAAAATAAATGCTTTATTATTCGCTGACGATGTTGTACTTTTAGCAGAATCTGAAAATGAGCTCCAAATGTTATCATATAAATTTAAATTAATAGTCAATAGATATAATTGTAAAATATCAATAAATAAGTCAAAAAGTAATGGCATTTATTAGTAAATATGGAATTAGATCAAAAATTATACTGGATAACAAAATAATAGAACAAGTATCACATTTCCAATATTTAGGATGTGATATAACTTATAGAGAAAATAAAGATATAGAAAATAAAGTAAATAAATTTCAGGCTATTTGTGGAACCATAAAAAGAACCTTACGTCGGAAAACAAGGAAAGATACGAAACTTAAATTATATAAAACAATGGCTGTCCCTTTGTTGTTGTATGGAAGTGAAAATTGGACAATGAAATCAAGGGATAAAAGCAGGATACAGACTGCGGAAACGCTGTTTTTACGTAATGTGAAAGGATGCACAAGAGCGGATAGAATAAGAAATGAAACTATACGAGAAGAATTAAATATATATAAAATTGAAGATAAAATCAGCGAAAATAATAAGAAATGGACAGAACACTTAATGAGAATGAACAACGAAAGAATACCAAAAAGAACCTTCCTGTATAATCCGAGAGGAACAAGAGATGTTGGCCGACCACGTAGAAGATGGACTCCACTTTTAACTTCGCCGGAACAGGCTGCATAGCCTAAATCTTGTAGTAGAAGGAGAAAGAAGAAGAAGATTGAGTTTCGTTGTGAAACATCGGAAATTGCGATCGTTAGAGTGAATTTTAAATTTTCGTTTCAGGTGAACTCTTACACCTAATTGTTTTAGAACATAACAGATAGCGGCTAAACACGCGATGTACTTGAAAACATGTATGTACAAATTTTCGTGAAGATCGGTTGAGGCGTTTAGAAGTTTATAAGTTACAAATATACGCAGACTGAATTTTTTATATGTTGTCTAAAGATTTATTTTATTTTCTGATCTGTGCTGTCTGCATCCTTCTTTATATTTCAGACAACCAAACACTTCAATAAAGCGTATATAGATATCGGTTTATGAACAAAATAAAACCACATGATACACGTCCATCATAAAACTTTATAAAAACAGAATGAAAGTAATGTAACTCCCCAGATTTTAGTTGTGAATTTCTGGTAGCAAGTATATTAAAAAAAAGTATTTATTTTTATTTATTTATTTTACCTGATGGAGTTAAGACTGTAAGGTCTTCTCTTCCACTTCACCAGGGTTAAATTATAGCCTTAAATATAATAACAATTATTATCTACATGTTGATTAATGATACATAACAGATATAGGGTACACAATATAAAGTTAACAGGGAAAGAAAGAAAAATAGTAATAATTATTATTTATTTATATACAGATTTTTAATGTTTACACATCTTTCTGTGCCTAAAGTTTTATTTTCCTTCTCTACTCGTCTCCATCCATCCACTCCATATCCTCCTGTCATCTTGTTCTCATTCCAGTTCTTATTTCCTGCATCCACGAGTTTCGAGGTCTTCTTTTCCTTGTTCTTCCAGGTGGACACCATTCCAATGTTTTCCTGGGCACCTTTCTTTATTAATAATGACAATAAAATTAACGTCTATAATTAGATTAAGAAATTTCCTAAGTAAAGTAAGAATGCTGTATTTGGTAACAAATGTATGGTTTTTCTAAAGGGAAAATAATAATTTCGTACAGAAATGTTCCTGGAATTTCCTTCGTTCAATATGTGGACAATATGTACTAATGACAGCTTTGGTGAACTTACACAATTACTTTTTCTAAATAATCAGTTTTCCTCCTTCAAGCAATTACATTTATTCTATGTCATAAATCGTTAAATTTATTTATGAGGTTTCACAATGTTGTACGTTATTTTCCTACTCCCATTCAATATTCTCTCATTCTTAATTTTAATTCCCAAGTAGTTTTATTTTTTAAAAAAATCTGTCTTGTACTTTTATATTTTATTCCTTAAATTTAGACTAAATTATATGTAAACAATAACAATAATTACAAATTGTTATTACTTAATACAGGCTTTCCACTTTACAGCAGTTTATCCTTGATTCCTGCTTTCCAGAGATTCCTATCTTCCCATTGACCATCTTCCATACCCCTCTTCATGATGGCATCATATATTCCCTCATATCATGCTCTTCTACTTCTCCCTCTCTTCCTTCTGCATGGTACCATCCAATCCAACACCTGTTTAGGCCACAGGTCCTCCGACATCCGTTGTACATGTCCATACCACTGTATAGCTCTCTTTGTTATCCTGTCGATAACAGTTTCTTATGCATCCATTTCTTGTCTGATATATGTATTTCGAATATGTTGTATCCTGGATATTCTCATACTTCTGTAATCCATCCATTTCTGTCGCCAATATTCTTTTCTGCATCCTTTCATTTATTGTCCAGCTTTCTAATCCATATGTAAGTTTCCCCGTGACCGCTACGGTAGCCGAGAAGGCCCAATAGGAATCCCGAAAACCGGCAAATGAGGCTCTGGTTAGGTCCCCCAAATGCGGGGGTTGGCGAAGGGCTGACAACCCGTTCCATAAAACATAATTGTTACATTTCCTGCAAAGAGAGAGAAATTTTTATATTTTATTCGTTAAATTTTAGAATGAATTATATGTAAGCTAGAATAATAATTACACATAGGAATGAGATGCACAAAGAAATTAAACATAAGCTCAATTCTGGAAATACATGCTATTATGCAGTACAGGGCCTCTTGTTGTCCCAACTCCTTTAAAAAATTGTTAAACTGAAAATATATAAAACAGTTATTCTCCCAAGTATATTATTATATGAATGCGAAACATGGACTTTTACTTTAAGGGAGGAAAGAAGATTACGAGTATTTGAGAATAAAGTTCTTAGGAAAATGTTTGGGTCAAAAAGAGGTGAACAGACAGGTGAATGGAGAAAACTACATAATAGTGAGCTACAAGATATGCATAGGAAGCCAGATATAATAAGAACAGTTAAGTCTCGTAGACTTCAATGGGCAGGACATGTTGCATGAATGGGGGATGAAAGAGGTACACGAGGCTTCTTGTAGGATAACCAGAGGAAAAACACCCAGTTAGTAGACCAAGAATGCGGTGGGAGAGTAACATTATCCATGATTTGAGGGAAGTAGATTATACAGGGGATGATTGGAAAACATTAGCTCTGGACAGGGATGTATGGAGAGCGTATGTGCGCGCGCCATGAACCTACAGGTTCGATAGAGCAAGTGAGTTAGTTAGTTAATTATATATATATATATATATAGATGACATTTTAAATACATGGAAAGTTCTAGTAAATCGAGGAATAACTTATTTAAAATTAATCTTTTGTTTGCAAGGCGAGTTAATTATTATACAGAAAAATGAAGATGACTTACAGAAATCTTTGTATGAATTAAATAAAATATGTAAATTATACGATTTAAAGATATCAGTAAGAAAAACAAAGATTATGGCTTTTAGAGGAAAAGCTCAAGTGAGATCCAAAATTATTTTAGAAAACCAAAGTATAGAAGAGTTGGCTAGCTTCAACTATTAGTGATGCGATATTAGCTTCAATATGGAAAGAGATATTGATTCCAAAATAAATACATTTTAGACTGTATCTGGAACAATACAAAGAACGTTCAAGAATAAAATTGAAAAGAAAAGAAAAAGAAAAATTATACATTGAAGGCAATTCCCACAATATTGTATGGATGTGAAACTTTGGCTCCAACGAAAAAAAGAAAGAGAAACATAGAATACAGACGGCGGAGATGAGGTTCCTCACATAAGTAACATTATGTAAAAAATTTGATGGAATTAGAAATGAAGATATAAGGGAAGAAATAAAATTGCAGCGTTTATTGGATAAAGTCACGAATTTTAGACAAAAGTGGGGTACGGAAAGATATCCATTGTTAACAAGAAATTAACAAGCAAGATGAACACATGATGTCGGAAGACCTAGAAAACGTTGGGCTGATGCATTATGAAGTCGGAACGGGAAATTGCCTAATACTTGGAGTGGTGATAATGATGATGTAAGCTATTTAATAATAGTTTTGTAGGCATATTTTTTATCATATATTTTTATTGTAATTTTCCCACCGCTGTGGTCTGGAGTAGAGTCGCTGCCTTTTACGTCGCGGACCCGTATTCGATCCCCGGTCGGAACAAGTTTCCTGAGTAATGGTGTTTTTTCCCAGGTATTTGCTGACCTGTAAAACAAATGCCAGGAAACATTAATCCATTCCAACAATCTATTGGCCAATTTTCAAACAAGAAAAGTAGTTTTATGTATCTTTTAAACATTAAAAGTTGAACAAAGTAAGCTAAAAGGAAGCCAATTTTTTTACTAATTACAAATGTTAATTGAAATTAGTTTAAGAACGCTCTTAACATTCGGGTCATTAGGGTCTCATTTCAAATCTGGACGTGGGAAGGAAGACAAATTTTGCTCAGATGCCTGTTATTTCAGGCTTGAGGTTCTTTTACATGTTTTAAATCTACGATGCGGAATTCAGAGTTTTTCTTCATTTCCGATCTTTACCATAACCAGAATTTTTCGCCCTTCTTAGGATGCGGCCAATGTTGAACCTGTGAAATTCGGAACCGGTGGCGAGTATGGTAGCCAGTAATCCACTAGGATCAAGATATTAACTATAGAACACCCTCTCAAGGTCATACAAAAATGGTAGAATTGCATTTAGATTTATGAAGCTTTACAAAGTAATTCTGAATTGACAACCATAAAACAGAGTTGGGCACAACTCGTCTTCCTAATAGTGTCACTATCCAACCCGTAGGTTCATGGCCTCGCGGATAAAAGCTGTCACTACATCCTTATCCTGAGATAAGGGCTTACCAATCATCCCCTGTATAATATACTTCCTTCAAATCATGCTTAATGTTATTATAAAACCTCGTTCTTCGTCTACCAACTGAGCGTTTTCCCTCTGGTTTTCCTACAAAATGCTTCCATGCACCTCTTTCATTCCACATTCGTGCTACATGCCCTGCCCATCTCAAGCTAAAAGACTTACTTTTTCTTATTATATCTGGCTTGTCCACCGCTGTGGTCTCGAGGTAGCGTGTTGCCTTGTCACGCAGCGGGCCCGGGTTCGATCTCCGGTCGGGGCAGTTTTTCTGGGTGAGGTTTTTATCGGGGTTTTTCCTCACTTGTAAGACAAATGTCAGGAAAACTTTAAGGCCCAAACGGTCCCCGAAATCATATGGCCATCATCATCATCATCCTTATCATTACCATCATCATCACAATCATCCTTCACCGGTGTGGAAAGCAACTGGAAGCTACCACACCTACACAATTCCCTAGTAAAGCTGCAAGCATAGCATGAGGATGCTATGATTGCAGTGAAGGACCTGCCTTCGGGCAGAATTACTATGGATGGATATCTGACTTCCTATAAATACGATGTAGTTCACTGTTATGTAGTCTTCTCCATTTATCCATCTGTTCATCTCTCTTTGGTCCAACAATTTTCCTAAGAACTTTATTCTGCAAAACTTGCAATCTCTTTTGTTCCCTTAAAGTAAGGGTCCATGTTTCGCAACCATATAATACAACTGGAAGACTAACAGTGTTGTACATGCGTAATACTTTCCATAGTTGAGCCTGTGTTTAATTTCTTTGTATATATCAGTTCTTTTGTAATTGTTATTCCTATGTGTTTGAATTCAGTCACTTCTTCAAAATTTCCGTCATTTGTCATTAGTTGTCCATTTCCAATATATAATTTAGTTCTATGCGTAAACGTATATATAGTTTTATTGACGTTTACTTCCAATCTCAATTACTTGGTGTTTCTCAATCTTCCAAAATTAAAAAAAAAAATACAATTTAAATATATTCCAATTCAAAATCGAGAGAGGACAACTTATAATTACTTCCTTGGTATAGTGTGGTTTAAGAGCAATACTAGGATACTAAATGACCGATAAAAAGAAAAACGAAGATATAAGAACAGAACTTAATATATTTAATCTCTGTGAAAGAATAAAATATTATCAAAATGCTTATCTTCAGCACGTATTACGAATGAATGAACAGCGCATACCAAGAAGAATGTATAATTATAAACCAAAAGGGAGAAGAATGTTGGGAAGACCATTGAAGAGATGGAAGGACCAATTCGACCTATAATAAGATCGGAACAGACCATTGGGCTTAATCCTTGTTGTTGTTGATGATGGTATAGTGTGGTAGTTTATAAAATGTATAGTGGATCCATGACTTTAAATTGTATTTAGGGTAGTCTATCCTGTGAAAAGGCGAGTCCAACACATTTCTGCACTTTTCTTGAGAAAAACCTTAGAAAAAGTGACTCAAAAATAAAAACATATTTTATTGTGTTTAAAAATAATCATACTTGTAATCTGCGCTCTTATATTACTTCCATTCCATTTAAGCACTATTTATTTACAAGTGTAGCCGAGCGGTTAAGGTAGGAAGCTTTGGCGCAGAGCTACGGGACTTGCGCTGGTTCGAGTCTCCATGGGGGAAGAAATTTTCTCATGGTATTTCGGCCAGTATGGGACCGGTGCACACACAGCATCGTGAGGCAATCGGGTAGCTACAATAAGTAGCGGCTCCAGGTCGAGGAACCAGCTATAACGGCTGGGGGACTCGACATGCTAACCACATGTCACCCCTACACTGGCTGTTGATCATCTACCTCTGTGATTGACACATGTGGATGTGAAGGGCCATCAGCCGGCTGGTAAAATATCCACAGAAAACGCGCCATGTCGTGGTGATGTGAATCCAAATTTACGTGGGTATTTTCCTCATTGTTATCTATAAGTTTAAATATATAGTATAAATACCCAAATAACAAGTAGTTTTAAGGAAGGCCTACAAGTTTATTTACATGTCAACAATTATTATTATTATCTACACTTGTAACTCATAATTGGACAGTTGTATACAACTACTATCAAATATGCAAATACGTAGAATTTGTGTGAGAATTGCTGATAATAAACAATAATAATAGCCTATCACGCGTGACGTAGAGTGTAAAAACCTTCAATAGTCTTTTTTTCCTGATGAACACAAAGGAAAGTTCATGTGTTAAGAATCGAGAAGGTAGATCACACGTAGAAATACATTATATAATGGAAATGGACAGCTAATGACAAATGAGGGAAATTTTGAGGAAGTGGATGAATTCAAACACCAAGGAACAATATTCACAAATAAGAATGAGATGCAGAAAGAAATTAAACATAGGCTCAATTCTGGAAATGCGTGTTATTATGCATTGCAGAGACTCTTGATGTCCCAACTCCTTTCAAAAAACGTTAAACTGAAAATATATAAAACTATTATTCTACCAGTTATACTATATGGGTGCGAAACATGGACTCTCACTTTAAGGGAGGAAAGGAGATTACAAGTATTTGAGAATAAAGTACTTAGGAAAATGTTTGGACCAAAGAGAGATGAACAGACAGGTGAATGGAGAAGACTACAAACAATGAACTACATGGTCTTTATAGGAAGCCAGGTATAATAAGAACAGTTAAGTCTCGTAGACTGCGTTGGGCAGGACATGTTGCACGTATGGGGAATGAAAGACTTGCATGGAAACTTCTTGTAGGAAAGCCAGAGGGAAAACGCCCAGTTGGTAGACCGAGAATGAGGTGGGAGAATAACATTAACTATGATTTGAGGGAAGTAGATTATACAGGGAATGATTGGAAAGCATTAGCTCAGAATAGGGATGTATGGAGAGCTTATGTCCGCGCGGCCATGAAGCTACGGGTTCGATAGTGCCAGTGAGTAAGTAAGTAATATTGGAAAGGTCATATAGAACGAATGGAAGTCAACGGACTTGCAAAAAAAAGCTAAAGAAGATGGACCAATGGATGGGAGAAGAACAAGAGGAAGACCAGCCAAGAGACGGATAGATAATGAATGCACATCCAATACGTTTTCCTCCGAGGAGTGATTTTGGAAATAAACAGGATGAAAATCCTACAAATTATAAGTAAGAAAAAATAAATAAATAAAGTTGCAATGTTAAAGAACAAAACAAGAAGAGATAATAAATTGAAGTTTTATAAAACATTGGCAGTTCCTGCATCACTTTATGGGAGTGAAACTTGGGTAACGACCAAAAAATTACAAAGTAGAATACAAAGCGTAGAAATTAACTTCCTTAGAAGAACAAAAGGCTGCACAAGAATGGATCGGTTATAGAATCAAGATATAAGAACAGAGTTAAATAAATATCCATTACTTATTTACTCACTGGCACTATCGAACCCGTAGGTTCAATGCCGCGCGGACATAACCTCCCCATACATCCCTATCCTGTGCTAATGCTTTCCAATCATTCCCTGTATAATCTACTTCCATCAAATCATAGTTAATGTTATTCTCCCACCTCATTCTTGGTCTGCCAACTGGGCATTTTCCCTCTGGCTTTCCTACAAGAAGGTTCCATGCAAGTCTTTCATTCCCCATACGTGCAACATGTCCTGCCCATCGCAGTCTACGAGACTTAACTGTTCTTATCATATCTGGCTTCCTATAAAGACCATCTAGCTCATTGTTATGTAAGTCTTCTCCATTCACCTATCTGTTCGTCTCTCCTTGGTCCAAAAACCTTCGTAAGTACTTTATTCTCAAATACTTGTAATCTCCTTTCCTCTCTTAAAGTAAGAGTCCATGTTTCGCACACATATAATATAAAGTAAAGTAAGTAAAGTGATCCCACAACAGACCCGGAGGCCCTTGGGGTAGTAGGAGGTTAGGGCTCCCACTTTTTCTAGACAATCGGTACTTTATGTCAGCCGGGTTGTCAGCCCTGCGTGACGGCCGCCTTTACCCCCAGAACAAGCGTCTGGTACTCATTTCCGTTAGAGGCTGAGTCGACCCCAGGGCCATAGTGCCGCCAGAGGGTTTGGGTCAGTTTAAAAACCCTGGCCCCAACGGGACTTGAACCCTCGACCCTCCGGCTTGTAGCTCAGTGCCTTAACCACTACGCTACGGCGTGCCCCCACCCATATAATATAACTGATAGAGTAATAGTTTTATATATTTTCAGTTTAACGTTCTTTGAAAGGAGTTGGGACATCAGAGTCTCTGCAATGCATAATAGCACGCACTTCCAGATTTGAGCCTATGTTCAATTTCTTTGTGCATCTCATTCTTATTTGTGATTATTGTTCCTATGTATTTGAATTCAGCCTCTTCCTCAAAATTTCCCTCATTTGTCATTAGCTGTCCATTCCCATTATATAATGTATTTCTACGTGTGATCATATATTTAGTTGTATTGATATTTACTTCCAGTCCTAATTTCTTAGTGTTACTCAATAGTGTGTGCGTGTTGTCCTTTAGTATCTCCTCGCTATCGGCCAATAGTACTACAATAAATATCCATTAAATGATAAAATCAAAGGATAGAAAGATAAATGGTTTAGACATGTAGAAAGAATGAACGTAACAAGATTACCAAAAGCAGCATTTAACTACAAGCCAAGAGGTTCAAGGAATGTAGGAAGGCCAGTGAAAAAGAATGACAGAACAACTGTGAGGCAGAACAGGCATTTTGAATAGCCCGTGACGTGAAGAAGAAGAAGAAGCGGAAGAAGAAATTGCATACCCTGAAGAAGATGGAGAAGAAGAATTACAGGAGGAAGAAAATACATTGAATGACATAATGTGATTAATGCGAATTTTGTATCGTAATTCTTCCGAAATTTTTCTTTAATTCGATTATAGTGCTTGTCTTGTTTTCGTTCGTACTGTGTGGCTTGATGCACCAGTACTTTTATTCTGAAAATGGATTAGTTTATGGCAAGTGTACTTGCCAGCTGAATGGAGGTTAAATTCCTCAATCCGGTCTTGCTCGTTACGTGAGTAACAAGTTGTTCTGACATTCAACTCCATTGACCTTCATCGCTCTATGTTGCATTTCATTACGCAGGGAATCCCCTTCATTCCACACTTCCTATTGAATTATTTATAATACTTCTATAGGTTTATAGTGAAATATAAATGTTACTTCCCTAATAACATTTATTTCTTCTTCCTCTTCTTCTTCTTCATTCAAGGATAAAATCTTTTTGGTTCGTTCCGGCTCCAAGTATTATAGCTGCTGTGTCCATCTCTTTCGTGGGCGACCCCGATCTCTTTTTCCTCCTCTCGGTTGATAGTTCAGTCCTTTCCCAGGAAATATTTTGGTATCCATTCTGCAGACATGTTCATACCATTTTATCCTGTACTCTTTTATTATACCTTTCGGACTGAATATTTTCAGTTCTTTACGAATATCTTCACTTAGTTTTTTATCCATTAAAGTACACGAATATCCTGCCACAAATTGTAAATATTTAATATCTGCGGCTTGTATTCTTTTAATTGACTTTTATCAGAGTCCATATTTCTGAGTCATACAATACTGCCGGCACAGCCAATACTTTATAAAATTTTAAATGTTTTTATTTTCTTACTATTTTCCCAGTGTACAAAATTTTAAATGTTTTTTTCTTTTTTTACCTTTTTCCCAATGTTCTTTTAAGAGTGCCACATAAATATTTAAATATTTGTAATTTATTATTTATGTCTTTTTTTTTCTATTACAGCCTAAGGATACTCCTTGGATAATTGAAATTTTTACATGTTCTAGTGTGTTGTCATTTAGTACTATCTTTTTTCTTTTCTTTTTTAATTTTCCATACAGAGTTTTATGCTGTAAAAATTTCGAATGCATTTTTTCCTGATATACTCAAACATGAAGTCTATATTTCATATTATATCTCTTTTCAGTATTTTATGATTTTAGAAAAAAAGTCGTAAATTGGCACTTTAAACAGCTGTCTACTGGCATTATACACTAAACAGACACAGCAATCTTTGTTGTTGAATATGGTACAGTTATATAAAATTGGCTCTAATCTAGGAATAGGTAGTACTTAACAATATTTTTTAAAAATTAAATACTTGTTTCTAAAAGAAATCTAACCCACAAAAAATTGAAAGTTGAGTTTTCAATTAATTAGTGACCTATCCGGAGAATATCACGGCATGGTGGATGTAAAATTATCCCTGCTCTCTTCCAGACATGTTTTAATTATTTTAGAAGGTGCAAATTATTTGTGTAATCAGTTGTCAACAACATATCGGAAATGGGGGTTTGAAAATCGACAACAACAATAACAAAAAAAAATGAGTATTTAACAAATGACCCAGATGAATTATATATTGATGGGGTAAAGATAAAGAAGAGCGATAGTTTTGTTATTTGGGATCAATTATAGAGAAAGATGGAACATCAAATAAAGAAATAGTAAAAAGGATTAGTAATGGAAGAAAAACTATAGGAATGTTAAACTTTATACTATGGAGTAAAAACATCATTAAAATAACAAAACTAATTTATAAGTCCATACTAGAAAGTATAATGTTATATGGATCGGAAGTTTGGACAATGATACAAAAACATGTCAACAGAATAACTGCAGTTGAAATGGATTTTTGGAGAAAAGCTACCAGAAAACTTGACTGAAAAGAATTAGAAATACAGAAATTAGAAAATGGATGAATGCAGAAAGAAGTATAATGGATGAGATTGAACACAGAAGGTATGGACAGGTAAGAAGAATGCAGGATGGAAGACTACCAAAGGCTGTCTACGTATGGAACATTGAAAGAAGGAGCAGAAAAGGAAGACCAAACTAGAAGAATAACATTCAGAATTTAATGAGGAAAATTGGTGTAACGGATGGAGACACAGAGGACAGAGAACGATGGAGAACTTTATTTAAGGAGAATTTGTGAATGTTTGTTACAAACTGATAGTCTACTGTATAAGTCCGTAGTCATTTATGCATTTTTTAACTCATGTTAATTATTAAGATTGGTTGGAGAAAACCCTCAATGAAGAGGAGAATTCTCAAAATGAATGAATGAAAAATTGGTATTCAAGTTAATAGTGATCTATATGTAACAAAATGGCTGATGGAGTTAGTGAAGCCATGAATAACAGTTTGAGTTAGATGTGTTTTCGAGGCAACTATTAAATTGTAGAATAAATTATTGGAAGTATAGGCCTATTAGTTAGAATATATGAACTCTTACTTTAAGAGAGGAGTAAAGATTACGAATATCATCATCAACAACAAGGATTAAGCCCAACGGCCTGTTTGGATCTCATTATATGTCGAATTGATCCTTCCATCTGTTCAATGGTCTTCTGAACAATCTTCTCTCTTTTGGTTTATAATTATACATTCATCTTGGTATGCGCTGTTCATTCGTTCGTAATACGTGCTGAAGGTAAGCATTTTGATAGTATTTTATTCTTTCACAGAGATTAAATATAGGCCTATTAAGTTCTGTTCTTATATCTTCGTTTTCTTTTTATCGGTCCTTTGGCATTCTGCTATTGCTCTCAACATCTTCATTTCTGAAACCTCTATTTGTTTATTATCTGCCTTTGTTAATGTCCAGGTTTCATATTCATAGATAAGAGATGGAACTGCCAATACTTTATAAAATTTAAAAATAATTTCTTTTCTACGAATATTTGAGAATAAATTTCTTAGGAAAATTTCCGAGGCTTTAAGATTAGGTTTTCTTGCATTTTATATTTTTTACGATGAGTGAGGAGCTGGCCCACACATCAACCAATAACGTGAAGGATCGGGTGACTTTTGATCAAGATTTGCCTTCCTCTAGCCTTTGATGAACCAACATCAAACTACAAGGCAGCAGTACCTGTAACCCTAGGCAGCGGCTCTCACAGGGTACTATGAACCATCCATACATGGAAAACTGAATGAAGGAACAGAAAAGGAAGACCAAGAACAACCTGTAAGAACAACATTCGAAATTCAATGAGCAAATTTGGTGTAACAGATGAAGACACAGAGAACAGAGAACGATGGAGAACTTTAATTAAGGGAAATTTGTGAATGTTTATTACAAACTGATAGTCTATAAGCCCGTAGCCATTTATATTTATTTATTTATTTTTAATTCATGTTAATTACTAAGATTGGTTGGAGAAAACCCTCAATGATGAGGAAAATTCTCAAAATTTATAAAAAGAAATAGGAAAATTTATGGATCAAAGAAAATTGAACAGAGAGGTGAATGGAGAAGATTTCTTAACAGTGAGCTGCATGATATTTATGGGATCCAGATGCAATAAGAACAATTAAATCTTGTAGACCGCGATGGGCAAGTCATGTGGCACAAATGAGGAATGAAAGAGGGGCATGCAAGTTTTTATAGGAAAACTAGGGAGGAAAACAGTCACTTGTTAGCCCAAGAATGAGGTGGGAGAATAACATTAATCATTATTTGAGGGAAGTATATTATGCAAGGGACGATTGGGAAAGTTATTTCAGGATATGGACGTATGGATAACAAGTCCCCGCGGTCATGAACCTATGGGTTTGGTAGTGCTAGTGAGTTAGTTATAGGCCTATTAGACATGTTTTGAATAATTTTAGAAACAATTGTATGTAAGGTAAATTATCATTTATTTTATTATCTCATTGTGATTCCCCCAGGAAGGTTCGCTTCCGTTATAAATTATCAAAATAGAACATTTACCTAAGATGGGAAATCAAGAAGCCTCAGCCAGGATTTCCGATACTGAAAACAATATACCATCATCCTGTTAGTGAATGCACAAAACCAATATATTTATCTATTTTTACATAAAGAAAAATTTCCGCATGGAACGTCTGAGTTTAAAATAGTAATACATCTATAAAAACATAGATTAATTCATTGTATTTTAAAATCATTGCATTGAGTTTTCATTTATTTGGAGAATTATACTATTCTAGATTAATTACTAACTAACTAACTAACTAACTAACTCGCTGGCATTATCGAACCCGTAGGTTCATGGCCGCGTGGACATACGCTCTCCATACATCCTTGTCCAATCAATCATCCCATGTATAATCTACTTCACTCAAATCATGGTTAATATTATTCTTCCACCTCATTCTCGGTCTACAGTCTCGGCGTTTTCCCTCTGGATTTCCTACAAGAAGCTTCCATTCCCCTCTCCCTTTCCCTATTCATGCCACATGTCCTGCCCATTGCAGTTGTTCTTATTATATCTGGTTTCTTATAAAGGTCATGTAGCTCACTGTTATGTAACATATGTTTGTCCTGGCGAGTGGAAGAGGAGGCCACATAGCCTTAACTCCACCAGACTTAATAAATCTATTCTATTCTGTTAATAGTCTTCTCCATTCACCTGTCTGTTCATCTCTCTTTGGTCCAAAAAGTTTCTTACGAACTTTATTCTCAATTACTCGTAATCTTTTCTCCTCTCTTAAAGTAGTAGTAGTAGGACTTTATTAGACAAAAAGTAAGATATTTACAATATTATTTACAAATATGGGTCACACGGGCAGTAAGCCGTACGTGCTGTTGACAGCCCGTTACAATAAAGTAATAATTGGTACTAGTGTAAAGAAAATAAACAACAAAAAATCAATAACATTACAATTACATAAAGAAAACACAATAATAATATTACAATTAAATAATAACACAATAGCATTATACACTAAAAACATTAACATTACAATTACATAAAGAAAAACACAATAATATTACAATTAAGTAATAACACAATAGCATTATACTCTAAAAAAAATTAACATTACAATTACATAAAGAAAACACATTAATATTACAATTAAATAATAACACAACAGCATCATACACTAAAAACATTAACATTACAATTACATAAAGAAAACACAATAATATTACAATTAAGTAATAACACAATAGCATTATACTCTAAAAAAAATTAACATTACAATTACATAAAGAAAACACAATAATAATATTACAATTAAGTAATAACACAATAGCATTATACACTAAAAACATTAACATTACAATTACATAAAGAAAACACAATAATATTACAATTAAGTAATAACACAATAGCATTATACTCTAAAAAAAATTAACATTACAATTACATAAAGAAAACACAATAATAATATTACAATTAAATAATAACACAATAGCATTATACACTAAAAACATTAACATTACAATTACATAAAGAAAACACAATAATATTACAATTAAGTAATAACACAATAGCATTATACTCTAAAAAAATTAACATTACAATTACATAAAGAAAACACATTAATATTACAATTAAGTAATAACATAATAGCATTATACTCTAAAAAAAATTAACATTACAATTACATAAAGAAAACACATTAATATTACAATTAAATAATAACACAATAGCATTATACACTAAAAAACATTAACATTACAATTACATAAAGAAAACACAATAATATTACAATTAAGTAATAACACAATAGCATTATACTCTAAAAAAATTAACATTACAATTACATAAAGAAAACACAATAATAATATTACAATTAAATAATAACACAATAGCATTATACACTAAAAACATTAACATTACAATTACATAAAGAAAACACAATAATATTACAATTAAGTAATAACACAATAGCATTATACTCTAAAAAAATTAACATTACAATTACATAAAGAAAACACAATAATAATATTACAATTAAATAATAACACAATAGCATTATACACTAAAAAACATTAACATTACAATTACATAAAGAAAACACAATAATATTACAATTAAGTAATAACACAATAGCATTATACTCTAAAAAAATTAACATTACAATTACATAAAGAAAACACATTAATATTACAATTAAGTAATAACACAATAGCATTATACTCTAAAAAAAATTAACATTACAATTACATAAAGGAAACACATTAATATTACAATTAAATAATAACACAATAGCATTATACACTAAAAAACATTAACATTACAATTACATAAAGAAAACACAATAATATTACAATTAAGTAATAACACAATAGCATTATACTCTAAAAAAATTAACATTACAACAATTACATAAAGAAAACACAATAATAATATTACAATTAAATAATAACACAATAGCATTATACACTAAAAACATTAACATTACAATTACATAAAGAAAACACAATAATATTACAATTAAATAATAACACAATAGCATTATACACTAAAACATTAACATTAACAATACAATTACATAAAGAAAACACATTAATATTACAATTAAATAATAACACAATAGCATTATACACTAAAAACATTAATAAAACATTAACATTACAATTACATAAAGAAAACACAATAATATTACAATTAAATAATAACACAACAGCATTATACACTAAAAACATTAACATTACAATTACATAAAGAAAACACAATAATAATATTACAATTAAATAATAACACAATTAACACTAAACACTATTAAACATTAACAATACAATTACATAAAGAAAACACAATAATATTACAATTAAATAATAACACAATAGCATTATACACTAAAAACATTAATAAAACATTAACATTACAATTACATAAAGAAAACACAATAATATTACAATTAAATAATAACACAATAGCATTATACACTAAAAACATTAACATTACAATTACATAAAGAAAACACATTAATATTACAATTAAATAATAACACAACAGCATTATACACTAAAAACATTAACATTACAATTACATAAAGAAAACACAATAATAATATTACAATTAAATAATAACACAATAACATTAGACACTAAAAAACATTAACATTGCAATTACATAAAGAAAACACATTAATATTACAATTAAATAATAACACAACAGCATTATACACTAAAAACATTAACATTACAATTACATAAAGAAAACACAATAATAATATTACAATTAAATAATAACACAATAGCATTATATACTAAAAACATTAACATTACAATTACATAAAGAAAACACATTAATATTACAATAAAGTAATAACACAATAGCATTATACACTAAAAACAATTAACATTACTATTACATAAAGAAAACACAATAATATTACAATTAAATAATAACACAATAGCATTATACACTAAAAACATTAACATTACAATTACATAAAGAAAACACAATAATATTACAATTAAGTAATAACACAATAGCATTATACTCAAAAAAAAATTAACATTACAATTACATAAAGAAAACACAATAATAATATTACAATTAAATAATAACACAATAGCATTATACACTAAAAAACATTAACATTACAATTACATAAAGAAAACACAATAATATTACAATTAAGTAATAACACAATAGCATTATACTCTAAAAAAAATTAACATTACAATTACATAAAGAAAACACATTAATATTACAATTAAATAATAACACAACCTCTTAAAGTAAGAGGACATGTTTCACATCCATATAATATAATTATATTTTCAGTTTAACGTTTTTTTAGAGAAGTTGGGACAACAAATACCCCTGCAATGCATAATAGCATGTATTTCCAGTATTGAGCCTATGTTTAGTTTATTTATGCAGCATATTCCTATTTGTGATTATTGTTTCTAGGTATTTGAATCCAGCCACTTTTTTTTAAAATTTCCCCTATTTGACGTTAACTGTTCATTTCCATTATAATATAATACTGTATTTAGTCCACCGCTGTGGTCTCGAGGTAGCGTGCTGCCTTGTCACGCAGCGGGCCTGGGTTCGATCCCCAGTCGGGGCAGTTTTTCTGGGTGAGGTTTTTATCGGGGTTTTTCCTCACCTGTAAGACAAATGTCAGGAAAATTTTAAGGCCCAAACGGTCCCCGAAAGCATATGGCCATCATCATCATCATCATCATCATCATCATCATCATCATCATCATCATCATCATGTTCCTTCACCGGTGTGGAAAGCAACGGGAAGCTACCACACCTACAATTCCCTATTAAAGCTGCAAGCATAGCATGAAAATGCTATGATTGCAGTGAAGGATCTGCCTTCGGGCAGAATTACTATGGATGGATACTGTATTTCTTATGTGTGATCGTATATTTAGTTTGATTGATAGTTTCTTTCAGACCCAAATATTCTCCATTGGTAATGATAATTAATCAGATGAGAAACATGAAGGTATACGCTGCGCTGTAGCGTAATTGGTTAAGGCGATACGCTACAGGATAGCTATCATATTCGAGTCCCGATGTCTTCACGATTTTTAAACTGACTGAACAATAGCCCTGGAGTTGAATCAACATTTAACGGAAATTAATACCAGACTTACGTGCTGGGGGTAAAGGCGGTCGTCAGACAAAGCTGACAAAGCAATTGATATGTCGTTCTGATTGTCTAGAAATATGGGAGCTTTAACCTCCTATCTAAGGGCGTCAATGACCTGTAGTGGGAAAACGTTTTAATAAGAAATGAATATAATTACAATAAAATATATGTTTTAATCTATAAATGAAACTACATTTGACTCGTAGACCAGCCTGGTGGTCAAATGGTCAGAGCTTCTGATTACAGTACGAGGTCTCGGGTTTGAATCTCAGTCAGAATTCGCTATAGAAACTGCCATGTTTACATCGTCATAATGTATTCCATACAATAAAAATAACCCTTAAATTGGCAATGTATCCTATAATATACTTTGATTTAATTTATTTATTGTTTTTAATAAAATAGGCTATGTGGAAAATTAATCTGTAGATTTTTTAATCCGATTGAGGGTCTTTCCACTTTTCAGCGGTTGCCCTTTTACCAGCCGGCTGCTGGCCCTTCATATCCACATGTGTCAAACACAGAGATAGATGATCAACAGCCAGTGTAGGGGTGACATGTGGTTAGCATGTCGAGTCCCCCAGCCGTTATAGCTGGTTCCTCAACCTGGAGCCGCTACTTATTGTAGCTACCCAATTGCCTCACGATGCTGGGTGGGCACCGGTCCCATACTGGCCGAAATACCATGAGAAAATTTCTTCCCCCATGGAGACTCGAACCAGCGCAAGTCCCGTAGCTCTGCGCCAAGGATTCCTACCTTAACCGCTCGGCTACGGCGCGGGACAGATTTTTTAATATGTATGAAAATACACTGAACTATGAAATAGGTATTCTTAGGGTTATGCATTATTTGTTTTCACTACAGTTCGACACTTTTCAATAAGTTGGCATCAGAAATATTGAGTTTCTATAATTTAATAAAATAAATACATATTCCGGCCTATATTGAAAATTAGCTTTAGTAACCTCCATATTTATTTCGTCACAATGTTTACATACAATTTAATTAACTCTTAAATTGACAATTATTTAAAATACATTGTTTTGATTTACTTAATGTTTTCGATAAATAAATGGAAACATGAATAAGTGTATATTGAATTTTTGTCAAAACGTACAATATAATATGAAATGGGTGCTGTTACTGTTATACATTATAAGTTTTCTCTATATCTCGACACTTTTAACTGAGCAGAGATTAGAAATATTGAGTCTCTCCAATTTAATAAAATAAATAAATATTCCATATATTAAAAATTCGCTGTAGCAACCCGCCATGTTTATTTCTTCAAACTTATTACGTACAATTAAATTTAACCCTTAAATTGACAGTATTTCTTATAAGATACATTTTTAATTTATTTAATGTTTTTAATAAATTACTGGATATATGAATAAATATATATCAAATTTGTATCAAATCAGACAACAATGTGCAATAGGTACTCTTACAGTTATGCATGATTTATTTTCACTGCAATACGACACTTTTAAATAAGCTTGCATAAAACTATTGAGTTTCTCCAATTTAACAAAAGTAATAGACCTAAATAAACAAATATATTAGTAAGCAGACTTACTCCCTATATTGATGACATTCTAGGAGATCATCAATGTGCATTTAGAAGAAACAGGTCTACAACAGATCAGATTTTTAGTATAAGACAGATTTTAGAAAAGAAATGGGAATATAATGGTTCTGTACATCAACTATACGTAGACTTCCAAAAAGCATATGATTCAATTAAGAGGGAGAAGTTATATAGTATCCTGCTGGAGTTCGGAATTCCTAAAAAGTTAGTTAGACTTATACGAATGTGTCTAAATGGCTCAACGAGTAGGGTGCGTGTAGGCAAACAGTTTTCAGACACTTTTGAAATTCAGAATGGGTTGAAGCAAGGAGATGCACTATCTCCTCTACTATTTAATTTTGTACTAGAGCATGCCATTAAATCTTTAGAGAATGAGGAAGGCTTACAACTGAATGGTATTAATAAGCTGTTAGTTTATGCTGATGATGTAGTACTACTGGCCGATAGCGAGGAGATACTAAAGGCCAACACGCACACACTATTGAGTAACACTAAGAAATTAGGACTGGAAGTAAATATCAGTAAAACTAAATATATGGTCACACGTAGAAATACATTATATAATGGAAATGGACAGCTAAGGACAAATGAGGGAAATTTTGAGGAATTGGCTGAATTCAAATACCTAGGAACAATAATCACAAATAGGAATGAGATGCACAAAGAAATTAAACATAGGCTCAATTCTGGAAATGCATGCTATTATGCATTGCAGAGACTTTTGATGTCCCAACTCCTTTCAAAAAACGTTAAACTGAAAATGTATAAAACTATTATTCTACCAGTTATATTATATGGGTGCGAAACATGGACTCTTACTTTAAAGGAGGAAAGGAGATTACAAGTATTTGAGAATAAAGTTCTTAGGAAAATTTTTGGACCAAAGAGAGATGAACAGACAGGTGAATGGAGAAGACTACATAACAATGAACTACATGGTCTTTATAGGAAGCCAGATATAATAAGAACAGTTAAGTCCCGTAGACTGCGATGGGCAGGACATGTTGCGCGTATGGGGAATGAAAGACGTGCATGGAAACTTCTTGTAGGAAAGCCAGAAGGAAAACGCCCAGTTGGTAGACCAAGAATGAGGTGGGAGAACAACATTAACTATGATTTGAGGGAAGTAGATTATACAGGGAATGATTGGAAATCATTAGCTCAGGATAGGGATGTATGGAGAGCTTATGTCCGTGCGGCCATGAACCTACGGGTTCGATAGTGACAGTGAGTAATAGACCTAAATATTCCATATATTAAAAATTAGGTCTAATAACCGCCATGTACTGCAATTTATACCATACAATTTAATTAATTCTTAAATAGATACATAGTTTTTATTTATTTAATCTTTTTGATAAATTAATGGAAATATGAATCTGTAGATATTACAGTTTGACATAGGTGCTCTTAATGTTATGAATGATTTGTTTTCACTACACTTTGATACTTTTGAATAAGCTGACGTCTAAAATTTCGAGTTTTCCAATTTAATAATATATATATATATATATATATATATATATATATATATATATATATATTGATCAGAATGTTGGACGATCACTAAAAGACAAGAACAAATAGCCTATTAGAAGCAGCTGAGATGAATTTTTTAAGAAATATAGCAGCATATACTATGCTGGATAAGAAAAGAAATGAAGATATAAGAAAGGAACTAAATATTTTCAAACTTACAGACCGAATAATTAAATATAGGAACGCCTGGAAAGAACATATTGATAGAATGCCAGAAGGAGGATTTCCAACATTATTGCTAAATTATAAACCGCACGGAAGGAAAAATGTTGGACGCCCACACAGAAGATGGTCCAATTTTAACAATTCTAGTTTTCATGAAACCCGAACGAGCCAACAGGCTTAATCCCTGGATGATGAAGTATATATTACATAAACCAGAAAAATTGGACCATAAATTCGACTTGCTGAAAAATTCGCTTAGTTTAACCCAGGTGTGTCCAATCCGCGGCCCGCGGGCCGCTTGTGGCCCTCGTTGCCATGGCATGCGGCCCGCAATGCTATTTGCAAGTTATAGTCTAATGTCATTTATGAATTGTGTACTTCTATTTGGTATAAGCTAACTTGAAAGAGCAAGGCTTTTTCCGTTTCCAACACATGTGTTTGCAAAAGTTCATCCTACTCATCATTTCATTCAAAACATGGAGAAATCACATTCGTTTTAAGAAACACGCAGCCCACATTTTTATTTATGTTCCTACCTACCGCGTTATGCTCTTCAATTTAGATTTTAGAATTATATTATACATGGAAAAAATTATTTAATTTAAAAAGCCTTAACTAATATATGATTAATATTTCAATGAAAATAACATAATATATTAGCTATTTCAAATTTAAATTAATTGGCTTACCTTAGATTCCTATTTAATACGGTAAAAGAATCGGAACATATGGCCTGCAAAACAATTCACCTTAACGACAGTGGCCCTTTTCCCAAAAAAGGTTGGACACTCCTAGTTTAAGCAGTGCCTGCGAGACGGACATTTATTATTACGCAACTTCAATTGAACTTACAGAGTGATTCAGAAATATGGCTATATGTTCGAACGCATTTTGTGACGAAAATATTATTATTAAAGGAAATATGATGTTATCATTGGAAAGGGAATCCTTCAAATTACAACAATAGAACAAATCACTGCTCACGTGCAGCTTGGCGGGTTGATTTTTGTGGGCTAGCGTCGAACGCCTCCACAATTCTCTTCGTTGTTTCTGCATCCGTGCTAATGCGAGGCCTTCCAGGAGGTTTAATTTTCTGTATCCTTCCCGTTTCCAGCAGTCGTTTTCTCCACTTCCCCACAGTCGACGGCTGCAATGCTACGTTAAACTCACGTCTTGCGGCCTCACGATCACTAGTATACGTTATTGCCAATGCAGCAATTGTAATTTGCTGTTGCATATTTAACGCCATTTTGACTAATGACATAAGTTCTACACTGTTTTGTTTTATTCCATTGTTGTAATTTGAATAATTGCCTTTCCAACGGTGATTTCATATTTCCTGTAATGGTAATATTTTCATCACACAACGCGATCAAACGTATAGCCATATTTATGATTCACCCCGTACAAAACTATACACAGCAGTATGATGTACAATAAACTCACGCTATAATCATTGTAGTTAAAGCAACACTAAAAATGTTTATCAATTACAGTTACGGAAAGTGGTACCAATAATTACATGGAGGCCATGAAAGCCTGTGGCTATAAAAAATGTTGAGCCATAAACTGAGTCTGCAATTGTAAATGGGGCTTCAAGGTATTTGATATCAGTAATGAGGTAATTAGTTATTTTTATGTAGGGAGGAAAAAAAGTATATAAAGTGATCCTTTCAATTAGTAGAATCAAGTAAGCTGTGATATAACAAGTTTTCCTGATAGGAAAAATAATTAAATATCTGATAACTGACGTCTTGACTGGGGTTAAGTGTAGGATGAACTTGATATTCAGCTTTTTTCTTGATCAGATGTTCAGTTTCTGTTGAACAGGCAAGGTCAGTGTCACACAACCAGGAAAATAATGTTATTTGAGTCACCTTGAAATTGACGTACTTAATATAGGCCTACCTTCAGTTTTGCACGTGCGGCATTTCGAGTTAAAAAATAAGAGTATTAAATACTTGCAAGTTACGTGTTTGTGAAACGTAGCCTCAATTTTAAGGGAGTAGAAAATATTAAGATTATGCGAGAATAAAGTTCTTTGAAAAATGTTGGACCAAATTGAGATGAACAGACCGACGAATGGAGATGATTACATAACAATGAGCTACACGATCTTTATGGGAAACCAGATGTAATAAAAACAGTTAAGTCTTGTAGAATGTCATGATCAAGTCATGTGGCATGAATGGGGAATGAAAGAGGGGCATGAAAAATTGTAGTAGGAGAACCAGAGTAAAACATGGACTCTTACTATCCATAGTAATTCTGCCCGAAGGCAGGTCCTTCACTGCAATCATAGCATTTTCATGCTATGCTTGCAGCTTTACTAGGGAATTGTAGGTGTGGTAGCTTCCCGTTGCTTTCCACACCGGAGAAGGATGATGATGATTATGATGATAAGGATGATGATGGCCATATGATTTCGGGGACCGTATGGGCCTTAAAGTTTTCCTGACATTTGTCTTATAGGTGAGGAAAACCCCCGATAAAAACCTCACCCAGAAAAACTGCCCCGACCGGGGATCGAACCCGGGTCCGGTGCGTGATAAGGCAGCACGCTACCTCGAGACCACAGCGGTGAACACTCTTACTATAAGAGAGAAAAAATTAAGAGTATTTGATTTTTTTCAGTGCCACCTGTTAGTCATTCGACATTTCAGGTATTCTCTCCTGGCATTGGCGTATTGTAACCTACTTCTGAGGTTGGGGCGCCCGGAAGGCGGGGTTACGCTGCCCCAATGATATGATGGGCAATGATGGGCTAGGAGAGGCCTTAAACCTAAACTTAATCTAATGAGGTGAATATGATATTGTTGATAAATGATGGCCAGATGATGTTCGGGGACCGTTTGGGCCTTATAGTATCCTGACATTTGTCTTACAGGTGATGAAAAACCCCGAAAAAACTCACCCACGAAACTTGTCCCGAGCGGGGATCAAACCCAGGCCCGCTGCGTGACAAGGCAGCACGCTACCTCGAGACGACAACGGTGGACTATTTAAGAATAAAGTTCTTAGAAACATTTTTGAACGAAAGATATAAGAACAGAGAGGCGAATGGAGAAGACTGCATAACAGCGAGCTATATTTTATTTATAGGAAACCATATATATAAGAACAGTTATGTCTTAAATACTGCGATGGGCAAAACATCTGGCACAAATGGGGAATGAATGAGGGCATGGAAACTTCTTGTAGGAAAACCAGAGTGAAAGCGTCCAGTAGGCAGGCCAAGAATGAGATGGGAGAATAAAATTATCCATGATTGGAGGAAGTAGATAATACAGGGGATGATTGGAAAATGTTCGCTTAGGATAGGGATGTATGGTGAGCTTATGTACGTGCGTCCATGAACCTACGTGTTCGATAGTGCCAGTGAGTTAGTTATAAAATACTTGATTAATGAAGAAACATTTCAGGAAAGAGAAGAATGACCCCAATGGATATAATACAAAATTACATGAAGGGTACATAAAAAAAAAAGGAATGTCACTTTTTGTCCAAATGGAGTTTGATATGTCAGTAGATTTTCCATGCAAATAACTATCATTTATAAGTGTAAAACAAAAAAAAACTAGTTTGGTCATGGGTTCATTAATCTGAACAATTTGGAATTCAGATAAGGAAATATGTAAATACATTTTCTAGGTATCAAGGAAAAAGTGACTTACTTTTTTTTTTCCTTATGCATATCTCATTGTTACAACTTTTCGAACATTATCACATATACTATGAATATATTTTTCTTTTCCTTATGCATATCTCATTGTTACAACTTTTTAACATTATCATAAGTAATGACACGAGTGATTTCCAAATTATCGATAAATTCACGACTCACGAAGTGATGAGTGAATTTAACTAGACTATTTAACTCATGCCCCAAATGGGAGTCAATGACCAATCACGTTTCAATGATTTCTGTTTTACAACCAATCAGAGTCGTGTTTCACGAAATATTTATCAGTGTTATAATTACCATATATTAAACAAAGCTCCTCCTTTTTAATATTCTGAACAGGTCTGACCGTTATTTTGCAGTGACTGAGCCTATAAGAAATACGGCTACCAGATTGTATATATAGTGCATACATGTCAACATTTGTAGCAATTTATTATACCACCAAAAAAAGAAACCACTGTTTGACTTTCTTAAATGTATTTTTTCCCAGGTAATAATCCAGAAAAATATAATTGTAATATTTACATCATACGACATCAGAAATGAATTAATATACAGATTGATGTTTCATTTTTCTCCACTAGAGAGCATTCTTACAATATTGCGTTCCTTTGGCAATAATAGTATGATCTGGTTGCAGTGATAAACAAAAGAAGCAGTAGAAGCGTACCTATCGTTTCTCATTTGTTTTCAAACATCGCCGTTTGCATTAAATATATAAATATTTTGAAATAACTACAGTTAAATAATGATTTGTGAGTAAACAGCTTAATTTTATTCGTTAAATAGTCCTAACAAATGCCACTCTTGATTTCCAAATTCTCTAGATAAATTCACTCCTCACTTCGTGAGTCGTGAATTTATCGATAATTTGGAAATCACTCGTGGCATTACTTATGATAATTTGGAAATCAAGAGTGGCATTTGTTAGGACTATTTAACGAATAAAATTAGGCTATTTATTCACAAATCATTATTTAAATATAGTTACTTTAAAATATTTATTTATTTAATGTAAACGGCGATGTTTGAAAACAAATGAGAAACGTTATGTTTCGTTTCTCCATCCACTGCAACAAGATCATATAATGTTATATATTGCCATCTGGCGTGGGAAACTTGAAATATCATCGCAATATTATAAGAATGCATTCTAGCGGAGAAAAAATTAAACACATCAAACTGTATATTATAACCAAAATTATAGGTTATTAATTTAGTTTTTAGTAAACAACTCGGTAAAATCATTATTTAAAAACACAATTATAGAACACAGAATTATCAAAAAGAAGTCTTATACGAGAATTTCCCTCAAACGCTGGAGGGAAAATTTTCTATAGGATCGTAACAGGCCTTGGCCTAATACTTGGAAGGAAGAAGAAGAAGAACTCGGTAATATCATTATTTAAAAACACAATTATTGAACACACAATTGTCAAATTTGTATTTCGTCTATAACTTAATTTGAAGCACAGCCAAATCTTGTTTCTGCCATTTTGAACATTCAAATATGGCGGCTTTACTGTTCACTCAGTCACTGCAAAATAATGGTAAGACTTGTTCAGAATATTAAAAAGGAGGAGCTTTCTTTAATATGGTAATTATAACACTGATAAATATTTCGTGAAACACGACTCTGATTGGTTGTAAAACAGAAATCATTGAAACGTGATTGGCCACTGACTCCCATTTGGGGCATGAGTTAAATAGTCACAAATAATATAAAGATAGCAATAATGCAATAGTCGGTCGCGGGGACTAGTGGTTATGTTCCTTCCTCTAGTCCCCGAGGGTCGCGGGTTCAAACCGGCCGGGGTCGATGGATTTGTTTTAGGATGAAAAAATTCAAGGAGCAAGTCCTCCGGGAGGGACTTTAAACAGCGGGTCCCGAATCTGAAGATTTTCAGGCTCGTAAAAGATCCTTAAACCTAAATAAAAATGCATCTAAGCAAAATTTACCGAATTCTCCCATCCTAGTACTACCTTGTATTATCAGGCGGAACGCTGACCCCGAGTCACTCAATGACATCGATCCGAAAACAAGTGTAACTATTTTTTTTGTTCAATGCCATCACGTTGTCATTTCGACATTCTGGTATAACCTCACGCAGGAAACTGTCCCTAACGAGGATCGAACCCGGACCCGCTGCGTGCCAAGGCAGCAAGCTATCTCAAGACCACAGCGGTGGACAAAAAAAAATGAATTATTGAAAATTCCTTTTCTGATATTTTATTTTATTTGGATTGTCCAACTTAGATTATTATATGTAGAAGAATTGCTATTTTTTGGGTGAATATACGTACTTAATTTATTCTGTTTTCTTTTATTTGAAGACTTAATCCACAGCATGATAAAAGCCTGGGGCAGGTCAGGTAGCTTCGATTAAAGGGAATGAGTTAGGGGAGGATGAAAAGATGAAAGTTGGTGATATTAAAAGAACATAGCCCCGAGACAGGCGGCAATTGTAATAATGAGAAGTTGGGCCCAGAATGAAGTGAACGAGGGCTGAAAATATGCCTGCTGCTGGCAGTCCCAAACCAAATTGTTCTCTAAAACGTTAAGACCTATTCTCAATTCTTATTCAGCACTTCAAAGTTTTCAGCAAACTTGTGTATCAGGTGAATATTTTACCGAATTTAGTTTCAAACTATGACATTAACTCATTTGTTCCTTTGTAACGATCGAAGTATCGTTGCATTGTGTTAGTAGCGGTAATAGTACTTTTATCTCCCTTGAAACCAAACGTTATAATGTTCGATAATTTATTTTCATTCAATGTTATGTAAATCAATAATTCTCAGATAATAAAACAATATTTTCATTTTTATTAAAACAAATTAAATTAAATTTAAATTCTTATTTATTATAATTTATTTACAATACATAAAAATAATAATAATAATAATACTTACTTACTTACTCACTGGCACTATAGAACCCGTAGGTTCATGGCCGCGCGGACATAAGCTCTCCATACATCCCTATCCTGCGCTAATGCTTTCCAATCATTCCCTGTATAATCTACTTCCCTCAAATCATAGTTAAAGTTGTTCTCCCACCTCATTCTTGGTCTACCAACTGGGCGTTTTCCTTCTGGCTTTCCTACAAGAAGTTTCCATGCATGTCTTTCATTCCCCATACGCGCAACATGTCCTGCCCATCGCAGTCTACGAAACTTAACTGTTCTTATTATATCTGGCTTTCTATAAAGACCATGTAGTTCATTGCTATGTAGTCTTCTCCATTCACCTGTCCCTTCATCTCTCTTTAGTCCAAAAATTTTCATAAGAACTTTATTCTCAAATACACGCAATTTCCTTTCCTCCCTTAAAGTAAGAGTCCATGTTTCGCACCCAAATAATATAACTGGTAGAATAATAGTTTTATATATTTTCAGCTTGACGTTTTTTGAAAGGAGTTGGGACATCAAAAGTCTCTGTAATGCATAATAGGACGCATTTCCAGAATTGAGCCTATGTTTAATTTCTTTATGCATCTCATTCCTATTTGTGATTATTGTATTTGAATTCAGCCACTTCCTCAAAATTTCCCTCATCTGTCCTTAACTGTCCATTTCCATTATATACTGAATTTCTACGTGTGACCATATATTTAGTTTTATTGATATTTACTTCCAGTCCCAATTTCTTAGTGTTACTCAATAGTGTGTGCGTGTTGGCCTTTAGTATCTCCTCGCTATCGGCCAGTAGTACTACATCATCAGCATAAACTAACAGCTTATTAATACCATTGAGTTGTAAGCCTTCCTCATTCTCTAAAGATTTAATTGCATGTTCTAGTACAAAATTAGATAGTAGAGGAGATAGTGCATCTCCTTGCTTCAACCCATTCTGGATTTCAAAAGTGTCTGAAAACTGTTTGCCTACACGCACCCTACTCTTTGAGCTATTTAGACACATTCGTATAAGTCTAACTAACTTTTTAGGAATTTCGAACTCCAGCAGGATACTATATAACTTCTCCCTCTTAATTGAATCATATGCTTTTTTGAAGTCTACATATAGTTGATGTACAGTACCATTATATTCCCATTTCTTTTCTAAAATCTGTCTTATACTAAAAATCTGATTGTTGTAGACCTGTTTCTTCTAAATGCACATTGATGATCTCCTAGAATGTCATCAATCTAGGGAGTAGTGTCTGCTTTACTAATAATATATTGTTAGAATTTTTTTACGAAGTTGAAAGTAATGAGATGTCCCCTGTAATTTGTTGGCAATCAGTTTTATTTCTTTTTCCCCTTTATTATAAATTTTGGGTTAATAATAATAATAAATAATAATAATAATAATAATAAAATACTATAATAATAATGTAATAATAATAATAATAATAATAATAACTACAACAACTTGGTTATACCGTGATGGTAGAAACATAACACGAAATCATTGAGGTCTGACCTATGATTTAATGTACCCTGCGGACCGATGAAGGGGAGATATAGAGACGCCACTTCCGTCGGTCCTGAGGTCGGTGCGGTGGAGCTGTGAAGCGCCGCAGAACCACAGAGGCGTGTCCTCAATCCCCTCAGCAGTCTATTTGTTAATTGAATTACTTAAACTCTTGTCAGACCTCCCCTACTCATATAAAATACTTTAATTGTGCGATTTAAAAAAAAATCACATGAATATTCATTCATTACATCGCTGGACAATCTCGACTACTTCTCGCAGTCCAGCCTGATTTTAATGTAGGGTGTACCCATTGTATAGAGGCCTACCTAATACCCGGCGTACGCTGCTATGCCTAAATAAATGAAATGCGTTTTTATGTTTAGTTGAATAAGTAAAAATAAAAATAACACTGAGCAACAAAAAATAAACCTTTTTTGTCTCAGAAAGAAAAATATGTGATTCTGATATTTTTTCTCCCGAATTGAAATATGATATCGGTTTTTCTCCATCACGCAAAGTTTCCGAGAGACAGGAATTTATAATTTCAAACACTTTAATATTTTCTACATTCGTAACTACACAATATTCGAACATTCGCACTCGCCTAGAAAGTAAGAAATGACGATTTTCTGCTATATTTCGCCTGTGGAGCATTCCTCTTGATGGTCCAATAATAATTGGCCAGCATATTAGGATTCCATTTGCCTTGATATATATTTTCCTTAGCTGAAATCTCCTGATGAAATTGTTCCCCGTTTTATTTTACAATGGACAAATGAACGAAAATATTTATTAGAAAATAATTATTTAAATCCATTAATTGAAATTGAAGTAAAAAAACTGTAGGTGGTGGAGAAATTCCGAATAATACCGTATTTGAAAAGACGATAAAAATTGCATTAAGTACAACTATTTATGGTACTCATGAGACAAAAATCATGTTGACCAGTGTAATCATATATTTATACCGGAATTACTTTAAATACCCCGTGTTGTTCACCCGATGTTGTCCGGGAATCTACTTATCCCGATCCTCTTGATATCATTGAACTGAAAGACAAACATGGTTATTGTGACCTATTCGTAAAAGATAAATATATGCTGTCGCGGACATTTTTTGGAGATATTCATTTCTGTGTACATTAACTTGGGGTATTTGTTATGGTTTAGGCAGCGCAAGCTATTTAAAAGACATGGGGCACGCCGTAGCGTAGTGGTTAAGGCACTGAGCTACAAGCCGGAGGGTCGAGGGTTCAAGTCCCGTTGGGGTCAGGATTTTTAAACTGACCCAAATCCTCTGGCGGCACTATGGCCCTGGGGTCGACTCAGCCTCTAACGGAAATGAGTACCGGACGCTTGTTCTGGGGGTAAAGGCGGCCGTCACGCAGGGCTGACAACCCGGCTGACATAAAGTGCCGATTGTCTAGAAAAAGTGGGAGCCTTAACCTTCTACTACCCCAAGGGCCTCCGGGCCTGTTGTGGGATCACTTTACTTTTGGGGCACGCCGTAGCGTAGTGGTTAAGGCACTGAGCTACAAGCCGGAGGGTCGAGGGTTCAAGTCCCGTTGGGGTCAGGATTTTTAAACTGACCCAAACCCTCTGGCGGCACTATGGCCCTGGGGTCGACTCAGCCTCTAACGGAAATGAGTACCAGACGCTTGTTCTGGGGTAAAGGCGGCCGTCACGCAGGGCTGACAACCCGGCTGACATAAGAAGTGCCGATTGTCTAGAAAAAGTGGGAGCCTTAACCTCCTACTACCCCAAGGGCCTCCGGGTCTGTTGTGGGTTCACTTTACTTTACTTTACTCCAAAAACTAATAGCAACTCTTTAGTGTACCGATGTCCTCTCCCCCTTTTTTAGCTGCGGCCCAACAGTACCTACTGTAATATGTTACAAATGTTAATTGTCCCAGAAAAATTCTCTAAATTATATAAAAATAAAGGGGATTCTTTACGACATGTGACTCGACTTTTTTAATTCCCGCATAAACTCCTCTAATATTTTATTCATAGGGTTCCATTTGTCAAATTATTTCCCACCATTTATTATGATGTTTACATGTTTTCTAACGATTATATCGATAATGTTAGATGTCGCGCATAGCGACGTTTGAATTGCACGGGCGAGTCGCCCCTGGTGAGTTAGATTTTCCCTTGGAGAAAGATCGGAAGCCAGTGGTTTCTGGGCTTCGAAGTTGCTCGAATCTGTTACTAGAGCTTTGCTCCTGCTTATATAAAAGAGCGGAAGAGAAAGCCGGTCAGTCAGTGTTGCGACTGTCTTGTGTTGGATAGCGAGAGGTTAATTGTAAGCTAATCTGTGAGGAAGTACTGTGTCTGTAAATGTGTAAGTGATTATCAAATAAACTTTCGAAGAAGAATAGTTGTGAAACAAACTTGTGATTGAAGATTTAGTAATAATTGTGTGAATAAAATAAAGCGAAAAGAAAAATTGTACATAACAACTGTGCATTTATTTAAATCCAAATACGTTAAAGGAAAACCCTGTGCCATCAGTGACAATATATTTTCTATGATATATGACTATATCCGTGGAAGCCATATTGATTTTATTGAATATTCTATGCAACAATACTAGTACAGCAACATAGAATATCTACTAATTAACTGTACACATATGCTTCAAAATGTTAGAACTTACTATTTATTTTTGGGCGTTGCATTCTTTCACAGCTTAGAGTGCTTAAATTGCGTTATGTTAGCTTTCAGGTTGGTCTTTCACAGATTAGAGTACTTAAATTGCGTTATGTTAGCTTTCAGGTTGGTCTTTCACAGATTAGAGTACTTAAATTGCGTTATGTTAGCTTTCAGGTTGGTTTTCACAGCTTAGAGTACTTAAATTGCGTTATGTTAGCTTTCAGGTTGGTCTTTCACAGCTTAGAGTACTTAAATTGCGTTATGTTAGCTTTCAGGTTGGTCTTTCACAGATTAGAGTACTTAAATTGCGTTATGTTAGCTTTCAGGTTGGTCTTTCACAGCTTAGAGTCCTTAAATTGCGTTATGTTAGCTTTCAGGTTGGTCTTTCACAGATTAGAGTACTTAAATTGCGTTATGTTAGCTTTCAGGTTGGTCTTTCACAGCTTAGAGTCCTTAAATTGCGTTATGTTAGCTTTCAGGTTGGTCTTTCACAGATTAGAGTACTTAAATTGCGTTAAGTTAGCTCTTAGGTACGTTAAATATCGTGTATACGTTGGCTGCATCCTGTGATTCTGTAGTGTGACCGTTTCGCATTTATTGGCGCATGCGCATGGTGTGAGAACTAAAACATTTTTCGCGTCACATGTTGTGAAGAATCTCCCCCAAAAAGAAAACTTTAAGGGGTCAAGTAGTTTTTGAGTCCATAAAAGACACAAAGGCATACAGACTGACTTATTTTTGAAACTCCCGATGGTATTTAGGTCCAAGTTCGACCTCTAGCACCGCTATGAGATGAGAATATGTGATTAGGAGTTAAAAAAATATGTCCTCATTGACCGATATTAGTATCAAATTCGTAGCTTTCGGGGTGGCTGAACGTTTGATGACAAGGAGTTTGGGATTAATAAATTCTCGGATATCGCCGGGTAATCAGCTAGTAATCAGCACAGAATCCGTGAGGATATAATTCTTCGTGAGTCCTAAATTAAAAAAAAAATGGCAAAACACTGTAACAACAGAAAATGTAGGTAATTAGATGACCCATATTTCCTGAGGTGCGAATCGAATTGCATAATATCGATTAGGTAGCAGCCAATTAGCTGTGCGAACTGTTAGATTTGTTAACTGCTAATGCGAACTCTATGAATATTTATTTTACATCACTATTTGTTTTAAATTGGTGTAATATAGTTTGTATGTCAACACGATCACAAACAAAAACAATTAAAATTCCCAAAAGAGAAACTGCGGAGCGCAAGGGATGTAACGAAGTTAATTATATCAGCACTCTGGTGCCCCCCGCCCCACACACAAAGTAATGTGGAATTACGCCTCGCTGCCACTCCTACCAAATTACATACACATTGTTAATAATAATAATAATAATAATAATAATAATAATTATTATTATTATTATTATTATTATTAATTATCTATGATGTGACATTTAATTTAATTATGATAATGATATAAATAATAAAATAGCAAAATTCCAGGGAATATGTGGTACGATAAAACGAACACTAAATAACAAAACAAGAAGAGAGACCCAACTGAAATTTTATAAAATGTTGGCAGTACCGGTACTGCTCTATGGTTCAGAAGCCTGGATACATAAAAAACAAGACCTAAGTAGGATAACGGCGGCAGAAATGAAATTTTTGAGATCTGTTAAAGGGTGCACTAGGGAAGACAGAATCAAGAACACAGAAATAAGACAGGAACTTGAAATATTTGCAATAACTGATAAAATGGTTACATATAGACAAAAATGGAAGCAACACATAGACAGAATGAATGAAGATAGATATCCAAAACAAATAACAAAATACAAACCTAAAGGCACCCGAGATGTGGGCAGACCTAGAAAGAGATGGGCTGAAGTCGGAACGGGTCAACAGACCTAATCCATGAATGAAGATGATGATGATGATGAATTATTATTATTAATATTATTATTATTATTATTTATATACAGATTTTCAATATTTACACATCTCTCTGTGCCTAAAGTTTTATTTTCCTTCTCCACTCGTCCCTATCCATCCACTCCATACATTTAAAATTTATGATGAAACACCGTTGATTAGATTAGATTTATTTAGCATGGTGGAGTTAAGGTCATATGGTCTTCTCTTCCACTCACCAGGGCAAACATATATTACATCAGAATATAACAATCACAATTAACTCTAATATTAAATACTAAATAAAAATTTGATCAAAAAGATAATATCTATTATATTACGATCTATAATGCAACTAGTTAATGTTAGTTAAAATTAAGACTAAACTAACAATAAAATGTATACAAGCAAGACATATTAAATTGTCCCTGTGTAATGTATATAATAAAAGGAGGTCACTATGTAAAATTTAAAATATAAAATAGGTACCTGGGAATTCAATCATCCTCAATTTTATAAAGGCTGTAAAATGTGAAGTACTTTTGGAACATATCCATCCTCAGAATGTAAATTGGTTCTAGTTGTTTGTGAGAATCTTGTAGAGAGGGTTGACGTTATTGGGTGTGTTCTCATTAAGTGAGTGAGTGTTTCTGGTCTCTTTCGATATCTATTTTATAATATAAATTTCCATACAAATTCTCGAAGAGATTGAGATACTGAAATAGACCAGAAATACTCACTTGTTTAATGAGAACACACCCAATGACGTCAACCGTATCTACTAGATTCTCACATCAATTTACATGCTGAGGATGGAGCATATGTTCCGAAAGTAACTCACACCTTAAAGCCTTTATAAAGTTGAGAACGACTGAGATCTCAGGTATCTATTTTATATTTTAAATTTTACAGTCACTCCATGTCGTACAGTCCTCTTGTTCTCTTTCCAGTTCTCATTTCTTGCATCCAGCCATCCTTTCTTTATTCTTCTAGCTGGACACAATTTCAATGTTTATACGAGTATTTTTTCTTCTTGCATTCGTCGTACATGTTCATACCAATTTTATTGTTAAAACACTATGTAAGCTACTATTGAATGTTCAATACTCATTTTTTCTCGTTTCACTTTTTTTTTTAACATTTTGCTGCTTTCATCAAGAAATCAACTTTCATCGACTTAGGTTTTTGTTGAATTTCCATACTTTCATCTCCAGTAGGTTCTCACTATTGAATTATGTATTTGTAAGCTATTTTTCCTGGTTTTGTGTCTGTTTCAAAACATCATAAGACACCATTTAACACTGCTTTTATTGCTCTAACTTTATTTATTCTGTTCTTAATGCCACTTTCTTGACTATCCTCTTTATCTACTTTTACCGTCAAAGTACTCAAATTCATCACATTCTCTAATAAACTACTTCTGTTCTTCTAATATTAAATCTTCGGTTTATGCTCCACATCTCATTTAAACTTTTTTTTCCTAAATTTATTTTCGAAATAATAATAATAATAATAATAATAATAATAATAATAATAATAATAATAATAATAATAATAATAATAATCCATCCATAGTAATTCTGCCCAAAGGCAGGTCCTTCACAGCAATCATAGCATTTTCATGCTATGATTGCAGTTTTACTAGAGAATTGTGTAGGTGTGGTAGCTTCCCGTTGCTTTCCACACCGGTGAAGGATGATGATGATAATGATAATGGTAAGGATGATAATGATAAGGATGATGGCCATATGATTTCGGGGACCGTTTGGGCCTTTAAGTTTTCCTGACATTTGTCTTACAGGTGAGGAAAAATCCCGATAAAAACCTCACCCAGAAAAACTGCCCCGACCGGGGATCGAACCCGGGCCCGCTGCGTGACAAGGCAGCATGCTACCTCGAGACCACAGCGGTGGACATAATAATGATAATAATAATAATAATAATAATAATAATAATAATAATAATAATGTAAGTGTAAGTGATCCCACTAAAGGCCTGAGGAGGCCCTTGGGGTACTAGGAGGTTAAGGCTCCCACTTTTTCTGGACAATGGGCACTTGATGCCAGCCGGGTTGTCAGCCCTGCGTGACGGCCGCCCTTACCCCCACAACAAGTATCTGGTACTCATTTTAGTTAGAGGCTGAGTCGACCCCAGGACCATAGTGTCGCTAGATGTTTGGGTCAGTTTAAAAATCCTGACCCCACCGGGACTCGAACCCTCGACCTTCCGGCTTGTAGCGCAGTGCCTTAACCACTACGCTACGGCGCGCCCCATAATAATAAAAATAATAATAAGAATAATAATAACAACACTTACTTATAGGCACTATTGAACAAGTAGGTTCATGGCTGCGCGGGCATAAGCCATCCATACATCTCTATTCTGAACTAACGCTTTCCAATCATTCCTTGTATATTCTACTTACCTCAAATCATAGTTAATGTTATTCTCCCACCTCATTCTTGGTCTACCAACTGGGCGTTTTCCCTCTGGATTTCCTACAAGAAGCTTCCATGTATGTCTTTCATTCCCCATACGTGCCACATGTCTTGCCCATCGGAGTCTACGAGACTTAACTATTCTTATTATATCTGGCTTCCTATAAAGATCATGTAGTTCGCAATTTTTAAGTCTTCTCCATTCACCTGTCTGTTCATCTCTCTTTTGTCTAAATTTTTTTCTAAGAACTTTACTCTCGAATACTCGTAATCTCCTTTCCTCCCTTAAAGTAAGAGTCCATATTTCGCATCCATATAATTTCATGGTATAATAAGATTTTTATATACTAGCAGTTTAACGTTTTTTAAGGAGTTGGGACGTCACGAGTCCCTGTAATGCATAATATCATGCATTTCCGGAATTGAGCCTATTGTGCATCTCATTCCTATTTGTGATTATTGTTCCTAGGTATTTTTTCCTCAAAATTTCCCTCGTTTGTATTAGGTGTCCATTTCCATTATATAATGTATTTCTATGTGTGGCCATATATATAGTTTTATTGATATTTACTTCCAGTCCCAATTTCTTTGTGTTACTTAGTAGAGTGTGCGTGTTGGCAGTAATAATAATAATAATAATAATAATAATAATAATAATAATAATAATAATAATAATATTAATAATAAATAACAACAATAATGTAGGAACGTATAAAGTTGTAAAAAGGGTGTATGGGTAAGGTGTGCAGTTGTTAAAAGGAACGAGACAGTGAGTGGACGCCGCACATTTTCATTACCATACAAACTGCTATTTGGGGAGCAGGAAAGCAAAAGAAATGTGCCTATCCGCAAGCGCGGTTTACCAGGTTCACAACCATAAATCGATTAGACCACCATCTAGCGGATAAACGTATCTCTTGCTGCCTTTTCCATACGCTAGGAAATTTGTGTGCCCTGGAAACTGCAATCATTAGACCGAACACAATCATGTTACCACCACTACACATTTCAAGTATCTTCTGCTTAGTATTTCAACAGTTGCATTCATATACAGTGTGTAATGGAATTCCAACAAATTTCCAAGCTTCATTAGGTACCCGATACCATAATTTAGATACTCGATCCCTTCAACACATTTTCCTTTATATCCCTCCTCTACTCACTACTTATTACACTCAATAGTTACAGTTTCACACGTCTTCTTCTCCTTCTTCTACTACAAGGTTTAGGCTATGCAGCCTGTTCCGGCGAAGTTAAAAGTGGAGTCCATCTTCTACGTGGTCGGCCAACATCTCTTGTTCCTCTGGGATTATACAGGAAGGTTCTTTTTGGTATTCTTTCGTTGTTCATTCTCATTAAGTGTTCTGTCCATTTCTTATTATTTTCGCTGATTTTATCTTCAATTTTATATATATTTAATTCTTCTCGTATAGTTTCATTCCTTATTCTATCCGCTCTTGTGCATCCTTTCACATTACGTTAAAACAGCATTTCCGCAGTCTGTATCCTGCTTTTATCCCTTGATTTCATTATCCAATTTTTCTGCACAAACTGTTTCACATGTCTGAACATGAAATCTTCTCCCACCCTATATCAGATTTTGACAAACTATAAAATCTTTCAAATTCAACCTCAATACGTTTTTATTTATCAACTAACTATAACACCATCTCTAATACAATTTATTTAAATAATAATTTGTACACAATGGTTATTTTATTATATTTATTTATTTAGCGTGGTGGAGTTAGGATCATGTGGCCTTCTCTTCCACTCACCAGGACAAAACTAACTTATGTTACATTACACTGAGCAACAAAAAATTTTTTTTTTGTCTCAGAAAGAAAAAATAAGTGATTCTGATAGTATTTTTTCTCCTGAATTCAAATATGATATCGGGTTTTCTACATCATGCAAGGTTTGAGAGAGAGGCATTTATAATTTCAAACATTTAACATTTTCTACATTCGTAACTACACAATATTCGAACATTCGGACTCACCTAGAAAGTAAGAAATGACGATTTTCTGCTATATTTCGCCTGTGGAGCATCCCTCTTGATAGTCCAACAATAATCGGCCAGCATATTAGGATTCCATTTGCCTTGATATCTCTTTTCCATAGCTGAAATCTGCTGAGTTAGCTCAAAATTAATAAAAAATTATAGAATATTCACCTGAAAGGTCCGTCTCCTCAACTTAATTATCATTTAACTGTAGCGCTTTCGGGACTTGTCCCATCATCGGCAGGATTCAAAACTGGTGTTTCACTGAAGATCTGGTAGAGGGGGTTGCATGTATTTGGTTCGTTTTCGTTTATCAGGCTGTCGTTGTGAGCTGCTTTCATGATTTCCATCTCTTCGAGTACGTTTATCTTCGCTGGATTATTTTCTCTGTGCATTACTGTTAGGGTGTTTTCAATATTTAACATGCGATGTCCTTCATGGATGACGTGTTTTGCATAGCTTGATTTACCTTCTGCATGAATGAAGTCTCGAAAATGTTCTTTGAATCTGATGTTAAAACTCCTGTTTGTCCTTCCTATATAAATTTGTTGCAGTCCTTACATGTCAGTTTATAAACTCCTTTGCTGTTGAAAATGTTATTTTCTTCAATGTTATTGTTTATTATGTTGTTTAATTTGTTATTGGTTCTGTATGCTATTTTTACGTTTTTATCGGCTTTCTTTAGTGCATTGGCTAATTTTGTCGTTTCTTTTCCTGTGTATGTAAGTGTTATCCATGTTTTCTTGTTGTTGTCAGATTCTTTTTCTAGTTTAGTTATGTTGGTTATGTTGTTCTTCCTTTTTTGTTTTTTTACGAGTTTATCTATGAATTCTTCATTATATAAACTCGTAAAAAAACAAAAAAGGAAGAACAACATAACCAACATAACTAAACTAGAAAAAGAATCTGACAACAACAAGAAAACATGGATAACACTTACATACACAGAAAAAGAAACGACAAAATTAGCCAATGCACTAAAGAAAGCCGATAAAAACGTAAAAATAGCATACAGAACCAATAACAAATTAACAACATAATAACAATAACATTGAAGAAAATAACATTTTCAACAGCAAAGGAGTTTATAAACTGACATGTAAGGACTGCAACAAATTTTATATAGGAAGGACAAACAGGAGTTTTAACATCAGATTCAAAGAACATTTTCGAGACTTCATTCATGCAGAAGGTAAATCAAGCTATGCAAAACACGTCATCCATGAAGGACATCGCATGTTAAATATTGAAAACACCCTAACAGTAATGCACAGAGAAAATAATCCAGCGAAGATAAACGTACTCGAAGAGATGGAAATCATGAAAGCAGCTCACAACGACAGCCTGATAAACGAAAACGAACCAAATACATGCAACCCCCTCTACCAGATCTTCAGTGAAACACCAGTTTTGAATCCTGCCGATGATGGGACAAGTCCCGAAAGCGCTACAGTTAAATGATAATTAAGTTGAGGAGACGGACCTTTCAGGTGAATATTCTATAATTTTTTATTAATTTTGAATAAACCTCAACGGAACACATCATGAATCTTATAAAAGTTGAGTTAGCTCATTTGGTTTTTTTTACAATGGACAAATGGACGAAAAAACGTTTATTAAAACATTATTATTTAAATCCATTAATTGAAATTGAAATAAAAAAAACTGTGGGTGATGGAGAAATTGCGAATACATATTTGAAAACACGATAAAAAGACTGTATTAAGCACAACTATTGGTACTCATGAGACAAAAAGCACGTTGACCAGTCTTATTAAATACTAAATGTAGATTCGTTCAATAAGATAATATCTATTAGATTAATATATTTTGATACAACAATATAATAATTATAATATAACAATATAATAATTATAATACTATAAGATAATATAATTAAACTTAAAGCTAAAACTAATAATAAAATGTGCACAAAGAATATACATTAAATTGTTTGCTAGATGTACATTAAAAAAAAAGAAGAAAACTGAGATATAATAAACTAATTTGTCGGTTATACACTTTTTAAAACAATTAAATGAAAATGTTTCTTGATCCTAATACTATCATCATCATCATGAACAAATTCGTTTTAGGCCATGTGGCCTGTACGGTAAACCTAGCGAAGATGGTCTTGATCTTTCCACCGATGTTTTGGTCTTCCTTGGTCCCTATATCCAGTTGGGGTATATTGGAATGCCAATTTTGGAAGTCTATTTCTTGCCATTCTTCTCAGATGATTTTTCCATTCTTGTTGGTATCTTTGGATATCTTCATTTAAACTTGCTACTCCAAGTTTTCCTCTGATAGTAGTGTTCCTTTGGTGATCCAGTCTATTAACTCCTAACAATGATCGTAAGAAGCGCATTTGGCTTACTTGAAGTTTATGAGAGTTTCTTTTATTTAAAATCCAAATTTCACTTCCGTATTTTAGAGCAGCTTTTGATGTGACGTTATGTAATCTTAGTTTTGTCTCTGTCCTCATCTGTTTACCAAAATGTCTTCGTATTACCCCATTCATTTTATTATATTTTTGTAATTTTGAATCAATGTCACTCTTATACTCTGCAAATACACTTCCTAAGTAAGAGAAATCTGACACTTGTTCTATAATTTTTCCATCAATCTCAATTTTCACCCGTTGTATGTTTTTTCCACACATTGCCATTGTTTTGGATTTTGATGTGGAAATTTTCATATTATATTTGCTGGCAATTTTGAATAATTGAAATGCTGCTATTTGTAAGCTATCCTAATACTATTTTCATAAAATAAATTAAATTATTAATTGTTAAAGGAATACTATCAGTCAGGTGTATAAGTTAATTTGTTATTAAATAAATATTTTTTAAACAATATTATATATTTTCCTGAATTGCACGATAGAAATTATAAATGTATAGAAACGAAGAAAACTTAAAATATCGGAATTTTGTTTATTGCTTGTGCGGTATTATCTTTTTTACTGGAGTGGCGACAAATTTTACATCCACACAATACAGCGCTGCAAAAGTAATTTAGCTTTGTCTGCAGTAAGTATTTCTCTCTTTCTACAAAAGGCACAAATTTCGTTTTCTTAAAACACACAGCTACGGGGTTAATTGTGCTTGTCAAAAGAGAACTCAAGATATTAATTTAACCTACTCTTGTCACAATCTTACTACACAGGAAACTTGTTGAAAACAGAACAAAAATAATGAGGTGTTTCTACAACCTTCTATAATGCAGGAGTCAAACATAATTTAAATAAATAATAGTTTTAAAAAACTAAAAGAAAACGCTTTATTAGAAAACTAAAAAATGAAAAATAATTTTAATTTCCAATACACTTGGGATAAAATAAAGTGGTCAACAAAAAAATCATCTCCAACACATATAGAATAAAATTAGAGTTATCAACAAAAAGAAAATAATTTTACCATCAAAAGCGTGGGGTGCTCTATATCAATTAATATATTTGATAATAAACATATATTGGTAAAAGTAAGCTCTCTAAGAAGAAAATGTAAAAATCATAAAACGCACCCCACGCTTTATGATGGTAAAATTATGTTCTTTTTGTTGATAACTCTAATTTTATTCTATATGTGTTGGAGATGATTTTTTTGTTGACCACTTTATTTTATCCCAAGCGTACTGGAAATTAAAATTATTTTTCATTTTTTAGTTTTCTAATAAAGCGTGTTCTTTTAGTTTTTTTAAAACTATTATTTATTTTTTATTTTTTAGTTTTAATATTTTAAAGAATAAGATAAAAATGTAAATATCTTTAAATTCAATACTATTGTAGTATGAGCTAAAAGTAATACTCTTCTATAAAAAGAACCCTCCCAGCCGGATTTGAACCAGCGACGTATGGATTATTGAAATTATATATGCCTACCACTAGGAGTTCACTGCTCTACCAACACTGAGCTCTTACAACGATTGACTAAAAACTCCACAAGTCCGCAACCTATTATACCAGTTTTCATTTTTTTGATTTTCGGATGATTCTGGCCAGGATTTTTTAAACAAAATATGAAATTATTGTATTGTCACGGGTCCTCTATACGTATACAAAGTTTCAAGTCGATCCAATGTTTCTAAGTGGGTGAAAATCGCATTGAAAGATTCCGTTACATTGATACAAAAACACGTTTTTTTGATTTTCTGATGATTATGGCCAGGATTTTAGAAAATAAATATGAAATTATTGTATTGTCACGGGTCCTCTACAAGTATACAAAGTTTCAAGTCGATCCAATGTTTCTAAGTGGGTGAAAATCGCGTTGAAAGATTCCGTTACATTTATACAAAAACGCTTTTTTTTGATTTTCTGATGATTATGACTAGGATTTTAGAAAATAAATATGAAATTATTGTATTGTCACGGGTCCTCTACAAGTATACAAAGTTTCAAATCAATACAATGTTTCTAAGTGGGTGAAAATCGCGTTGAAAGATTCCGTTACATTGATACAAAAACTATCTTTTTTTTGATTTTCTGATGATTATGGCCAGGATTTTAGAAAATAAATATGAAATTATTGTATTGTCACGGGTCCTCTACAAGTACACAAAGTTTCAAGTCGATCCGATGATTTTAAGTGGGTGAAAATCACGTTGAAAGATTCCGTTACATAGATAGATAGATAGATAGATACAGGTCAAGCTAATATAAAGCGTGTAAAATACGCTGTGTGCGTGTTATATGTTTAACATTACAGACTATCATATTTATTGTTTTATCATATTTTTATTAACATTTTAGAAATGAAAACCGAACAGATAAAATTAAGACAAAAGCCATCTATTATTCGCAGACGACCAAGTGTTGATTAGCCAGGACACGAAAGATCAAGCTGTTGCTGTATTCATAGGGAATAACGATTTGAAGGCATCTACAGGTTGGCTGGACTGTTTTAAAAGACGACACAATGTAGTGTGGAATGAAATTTGCGGGTATCAAAGCATGTGGACGAAAGTATAGTTAGTGAGTCCAAACCGAAACAGCATGCTTTAATTTCAGGATTCGCGCCCAAGAGAAATTTTTAACGCTGACGAAACGGGACTGTTTTTTTGCGCGTTACCGACAAAGTCGCTCGTACATACTATACTTCACTTTTGAAGGGCAGCGGAACTACAATTAATCCAAGGTTCGTGAAAAGACATATACGGTACTCTATAATATAATTCTGGTTTATCAATTTTTGTTTTTTAAATGCGGAATTTTGTCTAATGTGGAAAAAAAATGGTCACATGCAATTCCGCTTTGAACAAGTTCTACTGTGTATATATATATATATATATATATATATATATATATTTGACATTTGTCAATGAAGGCAAATATGGTATGAAAAGAAAAATGAATGCTTGAGGTCGGGATTTGAACCCGAGTCTCTAAACTCTGTACGTTTAGCGCTCTAACCAACTGAGCTACTCAAGAATTCCAACACAAACATACATTTTTCTTATATATGTAGTATTCTCAATTCACACAAGAGGTGGGAATTCGTTCCAACACCATATAGTTATAACATCTAAATATACAAGCGTTACTGCTATAAAGTAAATATTCTTTTTAAAAAAATTGCTTAACTGTTATGTTGGCCACTAGATGGTGTTGGAACGAATTCTTACTACCTCTTGTGTGAATTGAGAATACTATATATATATATATATATATATATAAGAAAAATGTATGTTTGTGTTGAAATTCTTGAGTAGCTCAGTTGGTTAGAGCGCTAAACGTACAGAGTTTAGAGACTCGGGTTCAAATCCCGACTCAAGGATTCATTTTTCTTTTCATATAATATATATATATATATATATATATATATATATATATACATATATTTATATAAAGGTCCACCGCTGTAGTCTCGAGGTAGCATGCTGCCTTGTCACGCAGCAGGCCCAGGTTCGATCCCCGGTGGGGTCAGTTTTTCTGGGTGAAATTTTATCGGGGTTTTTCCTCACCTGTAAGACAAATGTCAGGAAAACTTTAAGGCCCAAACGGTCCCCGAAATCATATGGCCATCATCATCCTTATCATTAGCATCATAATCCTTATCATTATCATCATCAACATCATCCTACACCGGTGTGGAAAACAACGGGAAGCTACCACACTTACAATTCTCTAGTAAAGCTGCAATCATAGCATGAAAATGCTATGATTGCAGTGAAGAACCTGCCTTCGGGCATAATTACTATGGATGGATGGATATATATATATATATATATATATATATATATATAGAAAACTTACAGAATTTATTTTATTCTATGTTTTTGTTAGTGTTTATAATTTTCGCATTATAAATTGTTAGTATATATTTTATTAACATTTTAAATTTGTACGAAGTATATAAAATTTTGTATTTTATTATTAGCTGGTTGAAAAATAAAATCCTGGCTCCTATTCATTCAGCATGAATCCCACATGGAATGACTAAAACGCGATCGCGGGCCTAGATGTGGACGACGACAACTGTCAAACAATTTGTGCTACGTAACTGCCAAATTGACAATATTTTTTTCTAAAAGTGCTGCTATATATTATTTGAGTTAAATACATTACTACATGATCTTTACAGGAACTAGATGGGTTATAATAACAGTAGTCAAGTCTCGTAGTCTGCGATGGGCAGGACACATGGCACGAATGGGGGAATGAAAGATGGGCATGAAAACTGCTTGTAGGAAAATCAGAGGAGAGAGCGCCCAGAATGAAGTGATGGGCATGGAAACTTCTTGTATGAAAACCAGAGGAGAGAGCGCCCATAATGAAGTGGGAGAATAACATTAACCATGATTTGAGGGTAGTAGATTATACAGGGGATGATTGGAAAAATATTAGCTTAGGATATGGATGTACGGAGAGTGCTTCCATGAACCTATGGGCTCTATAGTGCCAGAGGGTTATACCGTGTCCACTCTTAAAGTGATCCTCGTCAAAACAAAACCATGTGACCTGCTCGCTTTTCATTGGTTATGGACACCGACGTACGTTGTAGAGGCAATATGCATCCGCCATTCGCGCCACAATTACTGTCACTTTTGACAGGGAGATGATGACACAGCAACAGAAGACTCGAGACTTTCAGCCATTTTGTTTCACGAGAATCGACTTAAGCATGACTCAAATGCTTTACCCATATGTAATAAACTATTTTAAGTTTTAATTATTGATTAGGTATATTTTAGAATATTTTGTATGTTTTGAATGTTATTTTCATTCACGAAGAATAACAAATACATCCAAAGGACATATTTTTAATTTAATAAAGGGAACTACTTTTTCGCGTAGTTATAGCTTCTACAACGTATGTCGGTGATCCAATGAAAAGCGAGCAAATCACATGGTTTTGTTTTGACGAGGATCACTTTAACCCTTAAATTAAAAATGTATCTTATTGGATACATTGATTTTATTTATTTAATTTTGTTTTTAGATCAATAGAAAAACAAACGAGTAAAAATTACTTATATGTATGTCAAATTACACAATAATGTAAAATAATAACAATGTTTAACATGAATTTATTTTCCTTGAGGTCCGGAATGTTTAAATAACTGGCACCAGAAAATATTGTATTGACAATTTAAGGGTTAAGGGGACCCCTTAAGAGCGGACAGGGTTACTCTTTACCCCTTTTTGAAACCTTCCCCCTTAATCACAAGCCTGTGTTGTAATGTACATTATCCTTTTTTTTTTAATTCACATAAGATAAATAGATGTTCAACCCCTTGTGGATATAATATGAACTAAAATTGGTGTCGAGAGTGGGATTGAAGAAACTGCATACCAGGGGGTGAATGAAAAGAGTAACAAACGAATATCATCCATGTTGAATATAGATGGAAGGGAATCATTTCCTATACCATGCAATATGCAGAAGGCTGCCCTTGATTTGTGAGAATGGGGGGAGAATATAAATATAGAGAGGAAGAGAGAGAGAAAAGGAGAATGAAAAAAGTTCCATTTTACACAATGGGGGTCGCCAAACGCTCAACCCGTTTGCCGGAAAACAATGATAAATCTGGTTTTATACTAGTGTGCATTTTTGTCGTGCTCAATATGCAAAATACGGGGTGGAGGGTTAGGGCTGCTACTGCCCCCAGCTCGAGATTGACTACAGCTACACGCCACATTTCTACAGATACCTAACTTTGAAGATTACGCAAATAAAAAATAATAATTTTGCGAAAATAATTACACTGGTCAACATGACATTTGTCTCTTGAGTACCAATAGTTTACTTAATGTAATTTTTATCGTGTTTTCAAATATGTATTCGGAATTTCTCCATCACCCACAGTTTTTTTTTTCAATTTTAATTAATGGATTTAAATAATTATTTATTTTAATAAACGTTTCTTCGTCCATTTGTCCATTGTAAAATAAAACCAAATGATCTAACTCAGGAGATTTCAGCTGTGGAAAAGAGATATCGAGGCAAACGGAATCCTACTATGCTGGCCGATTATTGTTGGACCATCAAGAGGGATGCTCCATAGGCGAAATATAGCAGAAAATCATAATTTATTTCTAGGTGAGTCCGAATGTTCGAATATTGTGTAGTTAAGAATGTAGAAAATATTAAAGTGTTTGAAATTATAAATTCCTGCCTCTCGGAAACTTCGCGTGATGGAGAAAAACCGATATCATATTTGAATTCAAGAGAAAAAATACTAATAGAATCACATTTTTTTCTTTCCGAGACAAAAAAAAAGTTTATTTTTTGTTGCTCAGTGTCATTTCGTAACATTAGGAAATTTATACTGGAAGTAAATATCTATATAACTAAATATATGTTCACACGTAGATATAAAATGTCTGCTATTATTTACATGTGACGCGACTTATTTTAATTCCTTCATAAACTCCTGTCAATTTTTATTCTTAGGGTTCTATTATTCAAATTATTTCCCAACATTTAAAACGATTTTTACATTTTTTAACGATTATTTCAATATATTTTCGTATGTTATTTAACTACATATATAACATGAATACGTGGGAGCCATATTCAGTTTTAAGAATATTCTATGCAACAACAAAATCGTGTTCCAGTGCAGCCAACATAGAGTATGTTCTAATTACATGCACACTTCAGAATTTCAGAACTTACCATTTATTTTTGGGCGTTGCATTCTTTGATAGGTTTGCATAAATTGCGTTAGTTTAGCTTTTAGGTTGGTCTTTTGCAGATTAATGTACTTAAATTGCTTTAGGTTAGCTTTTAGGTTTGTTAAATATCATTTATATGTTGGCTGCATCCCGCGATTCCACAGTGTAAACCGCTTCGAGTTCGTTGTCGCATGCGCATGGTATATGATTGGATCTTAGAAATATTTTTCGTGTCACATATTGTAAAGAATCCCCAAAAATCATTATGCGAATATCATTGTCTAGTAACTCTAAGAAATTGGGACTGGAAGTAAACAGCAATGAAGATAAATATATGTTCACACATACACCTGGACGTCCCCAGATGGAGAAACTCGGAACCAGATAGATCATGTATTAGTGGATAAACGCTGGCACAGTAGCATCATCGATGTTAAATCAGTTAGAGGGACAGACTGCAATTCGGATCATCATCTGGTCAGAGTGAAAATCAGACAACGGCTATCGCTTATGAGAGGAACAAACGCTAAAGATGATTCTGTAAAATATGAATTAAAAAACTTGAAAAATGATGAAATGCGGCAAGAATACCAAATCAAAATTGCTAATAGATTTGAAGTACTGGAATCTTCAGATGACAATGTGGCAAACGAAGAAGAAACTGATATAAATAAAGAATGGGAGGCTATAAGAGATACTATTAAATTGTCAGCATCAGAAAGCATTGGTTGTTTAAAAAAGAGGAAAAAACAAGAAATGGTTTGATGAGGAATGTGCCGACATCGTAAAGAAAAGAAAGCTAGCAAAAATGAAATGGTTACATGAGCCAAATGAGGTAAATTTAGAGCAATTGGGTAGTGTTAGACGGGAAACCACCAAGTTACTAAAGAGTAAGAAGAGGGAATATTTGAGAGAGAAGATTAATGATCTTGAAATGAATGCAAAAAATAGGAACATTAGAGAATTATATCAGGGAATTAGTATAGAGAAGAAAGGGTTTCAGGCTAGAACAAACATAATTCGGAATGAAAATGGGGATATGATTGCAGATTCCAAGAGTATATTAAATAGATGGAAAAGTTATTTTAATCAGCTATTAAATGTACATACAGAACAGGACATTGAGGAGGATAAGTTACAGACAGCAGAAATGCTAGTCGCAGAGCCAAGTGCATTAGAGGTTGAAATGGCAATTGAAAAATGAAGATGTATAAAGCATCAGGTTCAGATAAGATCCCAGCAGAACTGATAAAATCAGGGGGAGAAAAATTGATGGACAAGATACGCTGGTTGCTTACTATGATTTGGGAAAAAGAAGCTCTTCCAGATGAATGGAAGGAATCAATTATCGTACCAATTTATAAGAAAGGAGATAAAACTGATTGCAACAACTATAGGGGCATCTCATTACTTTCAACTTCGTACAAAATTCTAACAAATATATTAGTAAGCAGACTTACTCCCTATATTGATGACATTCTAGGAGATCATCAATGTGCATTTAGAAGAAACAGGTCTACAACAGATCAGATTTTTAGTATAAGACAGATTTTAGAAAAGAAATGGGAATATAATGGTACTGTACATCAACTATATGTAGACTTCAAAAAAGCATATGATTCAATTAAGAGGGAGAAGTTATATAGTATCCTGCTGGAGTTCGGAATTCCTAAAAAGTTAGTTAGACTTATACGAATGTCTAAATGGCTCAACGAGTAGGGTGCGTGTAGGCAAACAGTTTTCAGACACTTTGAAATCCAGAATGGGTTGAAGCAAGGAGATGCACTATCTCCTCTACTATTTAATTTTGTACTAGAGCATGCCATTAAATCTTTAGAGAATGAGGAAGGCCTACAACTGAATGGTATTAATAAGCTGTTAGTTTATGCTGATGATGTAGTACTACTGGCCGATAGCGAGGAGATACTAAAGGCCAACACGCACACACTATTGAGTAACACTAAGAAATTAGGACTGGAAGTAAATATCAGTAAAACTAAATATATGGTCACACGTAGAAATACATTATATAATGGAAATGGACAGCTAATGACAAATGAGGGAAATTTTGAGGAATTGGCTGAATTCAAATACCTAGGAACAATAATCACAAATAGGAATGAGATGCACAAAGAAATTAAACATAGGCTCAATTCTGGAAATGCATGCTATTATGCATTGCAGAGACTTTTGATGTCCCAACTCCTTTCAAAAAACGTTAAGCTGAAAATATATAAAACTATTATTCTACCAGTTATATTATATGGGTGCGAAACATGGACTCTTACTTTAAGGGAGGAAAGGAGATTACGAGTATTTGAGAATAAAGTTCTTAGGAAAATTTTTGGACCAAAAAGAGATGAACAGACAGGTGAATGGAGAAGACTACATAACAATGAACTACATGGTCTTTATAGGAAGCCAGATATAATAAGAACAGTTAAGTCCCATAGACTGCGATGGGCAGGACATGTTGCGCGTATGGGGAATGAAAGATGTGCATGGAAACTTCTTGTAGGAAAGCCAGAAGGAAAACGCCCAGTTGGTAGACCAAGAATGAGGTGGGAGAACAACATTAAATATGATTTGAGGGAAGTAGATTATACAGGGAATGATTGGAAAGCATTAGCTCAGGATAGGGATGTATGGAGAGCTTATGTCCGTGCGGCCATGAACCTACGGGTTCGATAGTGCCAGTGAGTAAGTAAGTAAGTAAGTATAGAGATGAAATGTGTAATGGGAATGGATAGTTCATAAAGAATGAGGGAAGTTTTGAAAAAATGGTAGAATTTAAATATCTAGGAACAATAATTACAAACAGGAATGAGATTCACAAAGAAATTAAACATAGGCTTAATTCTCGAAATGCATGCTATTATGCATTACAGGGACTCTTGTCGTCTCAACTTCTCTCAAAACATTTAAACTGAATATATAAACTTATTTTCCCAACTGTATTATATGGATGCGAAATATGGACTCTTACTTTTAGGGAGAAGAAAATATTACGAGTATTTGAGAATAAAGATCTTACGAATTTTTTTGAACAGAAGACAAATGGAGAAGAATGCATAAGAGTGATCTAGATTATATTTGTAGGAAATCAGATAATATATAATAAGAATAGTTAAGACTCGTAGACTGGGATGGGCAGGACATGTGGCACCAATGTTGAATGAAAAAGGGACATGGTGAAACCAAAAGGAAAACGCCCAGTTGGTGGACCAAGAATATGGTGGGAGAAAAATATTAACTATGCTTTGAGGGAAGGAAATTATACAGGGGATGATTGGAAAATATTAGCTCAGGATAGGGATATATGCATAGTTTATTTTCGGGGGAGGGGTTCAAATGAATAATATAAACTGAATAATTATTTATTTTGGTAAAAATCCGAGGAAGGAAGGAAGGCCATCCACGAAGAGGAGTCTTTTTTTTTAAATACAAAACTGCTTCTAGTAGAATCTCCATAAATTATTTACAATCTTTCACCAATTCATGAACCCACGGGTGCGATATTTTTTTATTGTCTTCTCCTTCACTTCCTGGTTTAGGCAAGAGTTGCCTGTTCCGTCTTCACTAATAGATCTAAGACCATCTCTTCCGAGGACGTCCGACATCTCTTCTTCCTCTTGGAAAATAATGGAAGATTTTATTTGGTAATCTTCTTTCTTCCATTCTTTCTACATGTTCTTTCCACTGTATCTTGTTGTTAAATATCTTTTCTTTTATGGAGTAGATCTGCAGTTCTTCACGGATATCCTCGTTTCTTATCTGGTCCATTCTAGTGCAGCCTTTCACTCTTCTTAAAAATTTCATCTCGGCTGCTTGGATTTTACTTTGTTGTTTGGTAGTGGTAATCCAAGATTCACTCCCATACAAAAGGACAGGGACAGCCATTGTTTTATAAAATTTTAATTTTGTTTGTTTATGGGCTTTATTATTCAATGTTCTATTTATTGTACCACAAATAGCTTGAAACTGATGTGTTTTGTGTTCAATATCCTTATCATACACATAGCTGATGTCACATCCTAAATATTTAAAGTGGGATACTTGTTCAATAATTTCGTCTCTAATTACTATTTTTGTACGCAGAGTATTTCTTCCACAAAATGCCATTACTTTTGTTTTACTTATTGAAATTTTAAAATTATAATCGCTACATATTGCATTTAATTTGTAAGCAGCCAATTGTAACAGATCTTCATTTTTTATTGTTTTAGATTCAATTTAAACAAATCCAAGGTGGAGTATTGAAATACTTATCACTGTTAAAGATATGAACTACAGAACTCAGCATGGTAGAAATGGTTACCGTTTAAATGTAAATTTAAATACCAGGTAGACTGTAATGATTTGAATATAGAACGCCTATTCTCTTAATTTGCTTTTAATTAGTTGATAACATTCAAATATATGTCTTATTACACAAAGAAACCTCTAAGTTGTCCACGAACACTAAATTAAACTTCAGAATTAAAATTACACAACCGAACGTGACTGCATATTTTTCACATCAATTTTTTAATTTTTTTTACAGTGAGATTTAATCATATCATGATTAAACTTCAAAAATAGTTTCCTGGGCTTACAATCTCAATATAGTAACACATTATAGACAACCTTTCTCTTCACACTCAAGATGTCTTCTTGGAATCCTTATTTTTAACACGTTTCCATTATGAAGTGTGATAAATTGTGAAACTTAATTCAATACCATCTTCCACACAAGATGTCTTCTCAGAAACCTTCTTCTTACTATTTAACTCATGCCCCAAATGACATTCAATGACCAATCACATTTCAATGAATTTTGATCTACAACCATTCACTGTTTTTTTCATCTCGATTTTATCACTTTCGTTTTATCGCTTTTATTTCATCAAGTGGCTCCCAGATTGTATATATAGTGCACGAATGTAACCAGATTCTGCTTGCGAGATATAATAAAAAACATTCGTAGCAATCGATTATATCATAAAAAAAAGAAACCACTGTTTGCACTTTCTTAAATGTATTATTTCCGAGGAATTAACGTTGTAGAAAAATATAATTGACATATTTACATCATAGGACATCAGAAATTAATTAAAAACTTGTAATGATGCGTTTAACTTTTTTTTTCCACTAGGGTGCATTCTTACAATATTGCGATTCTATTTGGCAATAAATATGATCTGATTGCAGTGCTGAACAAATGAAACATAACGTGTCTCATTTGTTTTCTAACATCGCCGTTTACATTAAATATATACATATTTTAAAATAACTATATTTAAATAATGATTTGTGAGTAAACAACTTAATTTTATTCGTAAAATAGTCCTAACAAATGCCACTCTTGGTTTCCAAATTCTCTAGATAAATTTACTCCTCATTTCGTGAGTCGTAAATTTATCGATAATTTGGAAATCACTCGTGGCATTACTTATGATAACAATTTATAAGAATGCAACACATAATAGCCAATCACAAATTAGGAAATGTATTGACTTAACATAGATATAGTAATTTGAGAGCCAAACATAAAAAAAATGAGCTTCTAATAGAAAATATATTAATAGTATTAGTTACCACAAATTATTTCTGCAGGTGGGAGAAGCATATATCACCATCTCCTTTATCTCCTATCAGGAACATAGGACATCCACAAAGCGTCGCCAACGGATTCTGTACTGAGCAAACTTCTTCACTTCCTTCCAGGTTTTCTCTTCCTTTGCAATTTCTTCAATGACGGTTCTGTTCCATATCTGTTTCGGTCTACTTCTTCCCCATATGCCCTTGGTGTTCTAAACCAATGTAATTCTTTCAATCGAATCGTTGTTTTTTCTTAATGTATGTCCTATCCAGTTCCATTTTCACTTTTTTATTTCTATCTTAATTTCTTTGTGGTCAGTTTTTCCATAATTCTTTACTTGATATTGTTTCTACCCTCAGGGGTCCCCATCTAGGGGATATGTGGATGGCGACCACAAGGTACCCAAGCAGAGCAAAACATTGCTTCCACTTACTTGTGTTTTGCTCCTTACTTTTATCTTTAACCGATCTGGTATTTCTTCTTTTCTTCCTCCACTTACTTATACCTGATTCTTTTAACTTTACTATGTAACCTCTCTTGGTTAACCTTAGTTTTTTTCGACCCCGACGCTATTAGGGCATCCGAGGGCTAGGGAGTCTTTCCTTTCTTCCATTTCTTCTTTCCTTTATTTTCTTTTATATAAAGATTTATTAAACACACTGTGTACATTATAATACAATTACTGAAAATTATTATCGTCTGCATAGAATTTTAAAGGCTTTCTTCTTGCTTTACAGTCAATAAGGTGGTATTGTTGACATTTTTGATCACATAGCTTGCAGAGGGACTGGTTCGATGCGAGGTGGAACCCTTTTATGGTACATACTCTGTAGTGGAATCCATGTGTGGCGGTCCTCGTGAACACGTGTCCAGAGGCTATAAGATGGCAGCCCCATCACTGGTCTTGTCTTCCTCTGGCCAGCAACCAATCGAAGGGACTATTATTATGCTTTTAAGTCTTATACAAGAATCTCTGGGCCGTCCTATGAAACGCTGGAGGGAATTTTTTTTATAGGATCGTAACAGGCCTGGGCGTAATACTTGGAAGGAAGAAGAAGAAGAAGAAGCAATTGTTTCTGGCAATTTTATTCTTAATATCTTCTTTAGACATCTATTTATAAATACCTGCAATTTATTTTCTATGATTTTACTAGCTTTTCAGGTTTCACAAGCGCGTAATGGCACAGATTTAACGTTACTGTTAAAGATTTTCAAATTTGTATGTTAGGAGTTAAAGCATTGATTTCCATAGAGTTGACTGAAATAATAAACTTGCTCCCAACAGATGGAGTAAGTGTTCGGCACTTATAGTAAGATAATTAAATTCCTCATAAAAATAGTTGCAATTTACTGGGAAGCTGGGAACTGAATGCATATCTAATTACAAACTACTTGAAGTATTGTTTGTTCACTAACGTTAAAAAATTTATTTCTTGTTTTGTGGAACAGGAAACAAAATAAAATTGCAATCCACGTTTCACAGCTTATATGCCGGTCCATGTTAGTGGTGTTTTCCTATTTAAACAGCGCAGCCACCGAATAGAATCGCATCCTAAATCAGGAGGCTCTGTTTTTGCAACAGTGAAGCTATGTTATCATTGCATCCATTTCCTGTGCCATAGTTAACTTTCTATTTGAAATGTAAATTTCCCTCGTAATTGTATCCCGCTCGAATAGTCAGTAAATATAGGCTACTTTACTTCCAATAGTGGTTCAGTTACTGCTTCAACAGCTCGATTCTTGATCTAATTGGCTTTTTGAATATCAGATTGTTCATCAAAAAGTTACGTTAAATCTATAAAGGAAGTATAAATCTATGCATCAAAATATTAAGATTTTTTTACCCCATTAATTGTTCATCTATTCCGGCTGGGTTTGAATCCAGTCATCTCGGAACTAGTGATGATATATACCGCGCCGTAGAGAAGCGGTATAAGGCATGTTACCGCTGGATCTCCGGCTCTGAAGTTTAGGTTATACTTACTTACTTAGAAAAGGACAACTTAACAGTGTACTCGGTATTCTGGGTCGAGTGCCTGATATTCCAGTCAGCACATTAGAAAAAATGTATGGAGCGATGGTCTGGCCAGTAATGCACTATGGTAGTGAGATTTGGGGTTTCTAAAGAACGGAAATACTAAATAAGCTATATACGCATTTTCTAAAATATATTACAGGACTTAGTAAGGCCGTTTCTAACTGTGGAATTTTATATGAATTCGGGTCATTCCAGGACGACATAAACTGTAAAATTCGTGAACTGTGAGTAATCCAAGGCGAACAAACAATGCTTAGAGCAATTTGTTACGACCACCAAATTAAAAACATAGATGTTAAATTTTGGGCAGACGAGGTTAGGAGAGAACTCCAAAAGATCGGGATGAGCTGGATATGGGAAAAAAGGACTGAAAATCGCAAGAACGTGTGGAGAAAAATAAGGGGGAGGTACTTAGATATAAACCAACAAGATATTTTCTCCGAATGTACGGGAAAACGCTCACTGTGTTTACAAAGAGACCTAAAACACGTTTGGAGAAAAGAATCTTATATACTCATTCTAGGATTTAAAGAGAGGTCAGGGGCTTGCTTGGTTTAGGCTAGGGGCATGGAAATTTTTAAAAAAATTAGCGACGATCACGATATGCGAATATGTCCAATGTGCGGGAACTTTGAAGACGAAATATATATATTAAGAAAATGTGATGATTTAGAATATTGGAGACGTCAGTTATTACCGGAAAGATTTATAATTTCAAATCGGGAAAGATTGACATGCTACGAGTTAATGGTAAATCCAGAAAATTGGATAAGCTTGGGTAAATTTCTGGACAAAACGCGGAGAATTAGAACAACACTCATTCATGAATAAATATATGTTATCAAAATGCAATAGCATTAATTCTTAATAATTATACATAACTTAATTAATGTATAATGCTATTATATTATTATGTAATTGTAATATTATTGTATTTTGTTTATGCAATTGTAATGTTTTTTTTTGTTTTCCTTTATACTATTACCAATTATTACTTTATTGTAACGGACTGTCAAAAACACGTACAGCTTACTGCCCGTGCGACCCATATTTGTAAATAATATTGTAAATATCTTACTTGTTGTCTAATAAAGTCCTACTACTAGTACATTGAAGTCTGCCAGACAGTAGCTGGGAATCAGTGCTGATTTAATTTTGTCTCTATGTCACGTTATCTAGAAACCTGTAGGCATACACACTCCGAAAATGTTTCATTAACTTCATCTCCTATCTCAAGTAGGTCTACCACTGTATTTTGCCACTGATTATACCACTTACCAGTCATTCGCTTGTACCAACAGTGGAAGGAGATACTTTCCCCCTCTTCAACACTAGCGCCATTGCTTCCCCTTACCGGCAGAAAATGTTAATGCGGTCGAGCAATACTTGTCTATATCTCACAAAAATCCCCCCTTTTTTTCTTTATATTTTTTAATTTTTTTTACATTCATTGTCTCCCTGATTTTGTCGTTCCTTATTCTATCTCTTCTTGTTTATGTACCATTCCACGTAAGAATACTACTAGTTAATACAAAATCTTTAAATTGCGATTTTATTTGGAAACCACATGTACATCGTAATGCATGGAGCAGTTAGATGCACAAGTTTTATGATGGCTATTGAGAAATCTGGACACAAGTTGAGCAAGTTCGGGTAGAGGAACGTAAAGTTGTGGATCTATAGCAGGCAAACTCGAGCGTGGATAGAGAAAGAGAGGGAGAGAGTTCATGGGCCAAGAGAAGTGGACAGTTGTGAAATTGCTTGGAGGCCTCTCCATAGCCAACAAGGTTTTGCATGTATCCTAACCCACTATAAATGTAGAAATGGAATTTTAGACATCGGACTTGAAGGCATTTTCCCAGATGTTGCCTCAGCCAAATCCCAACAAATCCAAATTGATAGCTCCATAGCAATTTAAAAACATAACGACTAGAATAATATACAAATGCAATATCTCAATTTTATTCTCCGACATTCAAACTTTCGCCTGACCTAACCAATTTATTTGTTCTGCCTTAGGTTATCAAATGTTATGCAAACTATTTTGTACAGTAGGTCTACTTATTTTTATGACCCTTCATCAAAAATGTTATATAGTCAAATGTGAAATGAAATGTGTACATGGCGTTTATACTTACTTACTAACTTACTCACTGGCACTATCAAACCCATAGGTTCATGGCCGCGCGGACATAAGCTCTCCATACATCCCTATCCTGAGCTAATCCTTTCCAATCATTCCCTGTATAATCTACTTCCCTCAAATCATAGTTAATATTATTCTCCCACCTCATTCTTGGTCTACCAGTTGGGTGTTTTCTCTTTGGTTTTCCTACAAGAAGCTTCCATGCACGTCTTTCATTCCCATACGTGCCACATCCCCTGCCCATCGCAGTCTACGAGACTTAACTGTTCTCATTATATCTGGATTCCTATAAAGACCATATAATTCATTGTTATGTAGTCTTCTCCATTTACCTGTCTGTTCATCTCTCTTTGGTCCAAAAAATGTCCTAAGAACTTTATTCTCAAATACTCGTAATCCCCTTTCCTCCCTTAAAGTAAGAGTCCATGTTTCGCATCCATATAATATAACTGGTAGAATAATAGTTTTATATATTTTCAGTTTAACGTTTTTTGAAAGGAGTTGGGACATCAAGAGTCTCTGTAATGCGTAATAACATGCATTTCCAGAATTGAGCCTATGTTTAATTTCTTTGTGCATCTCATTCCTGTTTGTGATTATTGTTCCTAGGTATTTGAATTCAGCCACTTCCTCAAATTTCCCTTATTTGTCATTAGCTGTCCATTTCCATTATATAATGTATTTTCAAACTCCTAGGAACAATAATTACAAACGGGAATGAGGGGCAGAAATAAATTTAACCTATTTTCAACCCTGCAAACGTATGCTATTACGCATTACACGGACACATGTCTTTTCAAATTCTCTCAAAAATGTTATATTAAAAACGTATCAAAAGATTATTCTCCCAGTTATTATTATACAGATGTGAAATATGTTTTACTTTAAGTGAGGAGGAAACATTGCCAATATTTGAGAATAAAGTTCTCAGACATATTTTTTATTGAAGAGAGACGAAGAGTTGGTGAATGGAGACGATTACTTAACAGTAAAACGTTACCCTTAACCCATTCTCCTCAAAAGACGAGTTAGACTCGTCGACTGTTAAATGACCTTCAACTCAGAAGACGAGGTACACTCGCTTAACTCTGCTGTTATATATTTTGCTATATTTTGTACATCTCTTGGCTGGGTAATATTTCGTTAACATTTCTGAATAGTACAGTAATGTGATTTGCCTTCACCCTTATTGTGCTCTCAAGTACCGTTATCTTTTGTTCGTTTTGAATGTCTGAAAATAGTTAATATAATTTACGGTAACTTAAATCCGGTTTCTGGGGAAATGCATTGGTCATTTAAATCTGAAGCGAATGGGTTAAGGGACACAGACGTAATAACAATTGGGCGACGTTATGCATGAACCGGCTATGCGCCATTATGTAAGTTTTCGAGAAAAATACGTTTAACATTTAAATTAATCTTCACTATTTATTGTAGCGCCTAACTAACAATGCTGGATATTGCAAGTTTTTTCCCCCCTTGTTTGGTAGTTACGCATTATCGGTAACAATCTTAGAGCGGGAAAATTTTGGCGCTTAGCTGCATGATGCAAAATTTAGATTAGCATTTATGAATATCTGGTTTCATAGCAACTTGTTGCATAACATAGAATCTCTGATAGGACTGATGACGTTTACATTTGTCTTTAATAATAATGCTATATTTATAAAATTGGCGCTAAAAGCGTGCGTATACTTGCTTCATGAGCCAGTGCGACAGATTACATCATCATCTCAATTTCTAAAAAAAAAATGGCGCTTAGCCGGTTGATGCATAACATAGTCCAGTTGAGTAATGTAGACTGCGATGGAGAGGAATGTGGCACTAATGGGAATGAAATAAGGGTATAACGAGAGGAAAATCTCCCTGTAGGTAGTCCAAGAATCAGATGAGGGAGTTACTCATTGGCACTATCGAATCCGTAGGTAATTGCCGCGCGGACACTAGCTCACCATAGATCCCAATACTGTGCTAATGTTTTCCAATTATTCCCTGTATAATTTACTTCCCTCAAATCATGGTCAATATTATTCTTCTACCTCATTCTTGGTCTATCAACTGGACGTTATCCCTCTGGTTTTTCTACAAGAAGCTTCCCTTTTTCATTCTCCATTATTACCGCATATTCTGTCCATCACACTCTAAAATACTTATCTGTTATTATATCTGGTTTCCAACAAATATCATGTAACTCACTGTTATGAAGTCTTCTCCATTCGCCTGTCTGTTCATCTCTCTTTGGTCCAAAACAATCCTTAGAATATTATTCTCAAATACTTGTAAACTTTTATCCTACCTTAAAGTAAAGAGTCCATGTTTCACATCCATATAATGTAACTGGTAGAACGACAATTTTATATATGGCCAGTGTTGACTATTTGTACCTGTCAAGTTGGCAATAGGTATATTTTGTTTTGTAAAGTTTTTGTAAAGCGGTATGACGAACCTCCGGTTGCCATGTTGTATAGTTAGTCTTAGAATAAACGTGAACAAGAGTAGTCATGTTTGTATAATCTCCGGGTCGAGGCTCGATATCTCCTCGTAAGATAGGATCGTTTATGATCACATCTCAGGTCCACACGGGGGCCTTAAGTATATAGTTGGTTTGCTTAGTGAAATAGTGTAGCGACCACTATATTAAGGAAGTTTGTATAACTTCAAATCACGCCACGTGCTGCAACGCAAACTCTTGTAAGTACTCTTTAAATATATCACGTTTCCATGGTCCTTATGGTCCCGATCTACATCGTGTGCATAAGAAGTTCGTCTACTAGCTCATATTCACCACATGTAATGAAATTGTAAGTACTATTAATAAAATCAGTGTTAACCGAAACAATTCTTAGTTATTTATACAGTCCACTAGCTTCAGGTCCGTTTAAGTGCTTGGACGGCCGAAATCTAACTTGATTAGAAACTACCAACTGCGTCTCAGCAGTTGAGTGCACCAAGCAAGGTATGTTGTGTGCATCGGCATATTTTACCAAGAAACACCCAGTTTAACGTTTTTTTTAGAAAAGTTGGGACAACAAGAGTCCCTGTAATGCATAATAGCATACATTTCCAGAATTGAGTCAATGTTTAATTTATTTTTGCATCTCCTACATATTTGTCTCTGCATATGATTTAATTATACTTGTTTTTATTATCTGAAACGGGATTGTTTTCTGTTATCAGGAATGCATGATATCGTACCTCTTAATTCTAGAAATGGTTTCGTTAAGGTATTTAAATGTCTTTGGTATTTTTAATTTTATTTCTCCACGGGTTTATATTCTTAGATATGTTCGTACTGTCCCTGATCAGGCCCCAAAAATGAAATATACTTACTTAATACTTAATACAGGCTTTCCACTTTACAGCAGTTTGCCTTTGATTCCTGCTTTCCAGAGATTCCTATCCTCCCATTGTCCATCTTCCGCACCCCTCTTCATCATGGCATCATATATTCCCTCATACCATGCTTTTCTACTTCTCCCCCTCTTCCTTCTGCCTGGTACTATCCAATCCAACACCTGTTTAGGCCACTGATCTTCCGGCATCCGTTGTACATGTCCATATCAATGTAGAGCTCTCTTTGTTATCCTATCGATAACAGTTTCTTGTGCATCCATTTCTTGTCTGATATATGTATTTCGAATATGTTCTAGCCTGGATATTCTCATACTTCTCCTTAATCCATCCATTTCTGTCGCCAAGATTCTTTTCTGCATCCTTTCATTTACTCGTATTGTACAGCTTTCTTATCCATATATAAGTATACTTTCTATTATTGTCTGTATAATCCTTCTTTTTTTTGTTTTTCTGGTCAAATTTCTATTCCATAAAAGACCATGAAATATAAGGTTGCAAAATTTGGATATGGAGAAGAAATTAAGGAAAATTCCAACATATATGTGGTTCAATAAGAATATATTTGAGAAATAAGACCAAAGGGGAACTCAATTGAAATTCTACAAAACATTAGCCGTTCTAACATTAACATAGGGGTTTGAGATTTGGCCTTTAACAATCTCTGATAAACATACGTAACATTGAGACAATAGAAATTAGATTTCTGAGATCCGTTGCAGGTGTAACTTTAAGAGATCAAAAGATAAGTCAAGGTATCAGAGATTAATTAAATATAAACGAGAGAATATACAGAAGTAAATGTAATTGTTTTGGACATCTACAAAGAATGCCAAATAATCGATTATCAAAATTAGATGCTTCATTATAAACCACAAGGCAGAAGAAATCTAGGAAGACCAAAACGACCTTCGAAGGATCACTTATAACATATTGTGCATCGGAGAGCGGAACGGCCCAACAGGCCCATACCTTGAAGAAGAAGAAGAAGAAGAAGAAGAAAAAGAATATTTAATTAAGAAAAGTAATATATATTCTGCAAACCAGGATAATCAGACTTTTAAGTCACGCTTACACAGTTACCTGTTGCCTAATAATTAATTTTTCTCCATTTATTTAAATTTATACTATGCCATTAATTTTTTCTCGTTTTTTATATATCTTGTACATATTATACATTTAATTCGTTAAATCTAGAGTAAATCAAAATACACTATAAATATTAATTGTATTGTATTTATAACATGTAATCGTTTATATTGATTGTAATTTAGGTGTAAAACTTTTTTAAAAATTTTTTTAGAACCTGGTTGAGTGGCAGACAAGGCCTTGAGGTCTTAACTCTAACTGGTAAAATAAAGCTATTATTATTATTATTATTATTATTATTATTATTATTATTATTATTATTATTATTATTATTATTATTATTATTATCTCCCAACTCCTTTCAAAAAACGTTAAACTGAAAATATATAAAACTATTATTCTACCAGTTATATTATATGGGTGCGAAACATGGACTCTTACTTTAAGGGAGGAAAGAATATTACAAGTATTTGAGAATAAAGTACATAGGAACATTTTTGGAGCAAAGAGAGATGAACAGACAGGTGAATGGAGAAGACTACATAACAATGAACTACATGGTCTTTATAGGAAGCCAGATATAATAAGAACAGTTAAGTCTCGTAGACTGCGATGGGCAGGACATGTTGCACGTATGGGGAAAGAAAGACTTGCATGGAAGCTTCTTGTAGGAAAGCCAGAGGGAAAACGCCCAGTTTGTAGACCAAGAATGAGGTGGGAGAATAACATTAACTATGATTTGAGGGAAGTAGATTATACAGGAAATGATTGGAAAACATTAGCTCATGATAGGGATGTATGGAGAGCTTATGTCCGCTCGGCCATGAACTTACGGGTTCGATAGTGCTAGTGAGTAAGTAAGTAAGTATTATTATTATTATTGTTATTATTATTATTGTTATTGTTTTTATTATTAATAGTATTATTATTATTATTATTATTATTATTATTATTATTATTATTATTATTATTATTATTATTATTATTATTATTATTATTACATTCAACTTGTTGATGATTTCGCAGCTTCTACGTGTTGAATTTTTATCGATTAATTTCTGGCACACACTGTATATGATTTTACTTTACAGTGTAAGATAAAAAATGATAATCATAATGTTTTATAGGTTTTATCTCTTCTAGATGAACACTTGAAGCCGTTGAATACTTGAATCTAATGAACAATTATCTTGTGGATGTTGCATCGAATGTTGCATCAAAATTGAGCCGTGTTGCAGCTGGAAAATCCATTCCTTCCACTTAACAAGCCTTTCGCGTAGAGATAGAATCTGCTGAGATGCGTCATTGTCTCCCTTATCGGTTCACACTAGGACGATCAAGTCATTTTCCTCATCTAATGTCCAAATTTGACGCTTTTACTTCCATTTACTGCACCGTTGTTATCGGTCTTGATTTCATTCATCTTTCTTACAAACTCATTTACGATTTGCTTAATGTCATACTTTGTTCTTCTCCTAAAATGTTTCGAAATTACGACCTCAGATGTATTCCTTATCTCATCAGTAAACCCTCAAAATCATTTGTAATATATAATTCGGAAACTGTTAGGGAAATCATCCAATAGGCCTACCGTAATTTAAAAAAAACTTTTTTCAATGCCACCACGTTATTTCGACATTTTCGCATTATCTCCTGGCATGGCGCTATTGTAACTCACTTCTGAGGTTGGGGCGCCTGGAAGGCGGAGTTACACTGCCTCGACGTTATATGATAGATGATGATGATGTGGTAATGATGCGCCAGGAGAGACCTTAATCCTAAACTTAATATGTTAATGATAATAATGATGATAATGATGATAATAATGATGTTCGGGGACATTTTGGGCCTTAAAGTTTCCTGACATTTGTCTTACAGGCGAAAAAAATCACCCAGGAAACTTATCCCGACCGGGAATGGAACCCTGGCCCGTTGCTTGACAAGACAGCACGCTACCTCGAGACCACAGCGGTTAAAATCGGACAAATTGCGACCCTTTACAAAACAAGGAAATCTATTTATAAGGCCATTGTAGAAACTATTATGTTATGAATCAGAGACGTGACAAATAAACGCTGCCAAGCTAACAAGTTATTGGCAACAGAAATGGATTACTAGGGAGGATCTTCGCGGAAGTCCAGATTATAAAAAAATTGAAACGTTGAAATTAGGAAAATTATGAATGTTGAAAGAAATGTATTACAGACAGTTGAAGAGAGGCGATTAAGATGGTATGGACATCCTCTTGAGAGGATGACATTTGATAGATTCCCTAAATTCTTGGAGTGGTAAACCTGAAGACGGTTGGATGAACTGTGTGAGAAGAAGTATGAGTGAACTGGGACTTACAGATGGGAATGTTTAGAAGCGCTACAACTGGAGAACGCGAATTTCTTAAGGGTGACGGAAAACTATGGTACTGTGGATAAATTCCGAAATTTATATATATCATCGGGGCACGCCGTAGCGTAGTGGTTAACCCTTAAATTAAAAATGTATCCTATTGGATACATTGATCTAATTTATTTAATATTGTTTTTAGATCAATAGAAAAACAAACGAGTAAAAATTACTTAAATTTATGTCAAATTACGCAATAATGTATAACAATAACACAGTTTCACATGAATTTATTTTCCTTGCGGTCCGGAACATTTAAATAACTGGCACGAGAAAATATTGTATTGACAATTTAAGGGTTAAGGCACTGTGCTACAAGCTGGAAGGTCGAGGGTTCGAGTCCCGGTGGGATCAGGATTTTTAAACTGACCCAAACCCTCTGGCGGCACTATGGTCCTGAGGTCGACTCAGCCTCTAACTAAAATGAGTACCAGACGCTTGTTCTGGGGTAAAGGCGGCCGTCACGCGGGACTGACAACCCGGCTGACATCAAGTGTCGATTGTCCAGAAAAGTGGGCACCTTAATCTCCTACTACCCCAAGGACCTCCTGAGGCATGCAGTGGGATTACTTTACTTTACTTTATATATATATATATATATATATATATATATATATGTTATAATTAAATCTTTAACATTGAGCAATGCAAGCTTAATATGGTATGATAAGAAAAATAAATGCCTGGACGGGATTCGAACCCGGATCTCTGAGTCTGTACTTCAGCGTGATATCCATTACACTACCAGGCGAATCCAATTCAAACACTTATTTTTCTTATATATGTATTATACTCTCCATTATTCTCTTTAATTTGCTTACTTGATATAGTCAGCTACTAGATGGCAGTGAAGACAGTGTTCTCGCGACATCTAGTAATAATGGAGAGTATAATACATATATAAGAAAAATAAGTGTTTGAATTGGATTCGCCTGGTAGTGTAATGGATATCACGCTGAGGTACAGACTCAGAGATCTGGGTTCGAATCCCGTCCAGGCATTTATTTTTCTTATCATACCATATATATATATCATGGTTCTACAACACGTTGCAGCCCTTGACCGTCCCTACAATGCGCCTCCATTCGTCTCTATTCTCCGCCTTCCTTCTCCATCCTCGTACATCCAGTAGTCTCAGGTCCTGTTCACTGCTGTACAGCCATCTAATATTAGTATGTCTAACTCTTCGGTTTCCATTTGTGTAGTTATAAGTGTAACTTTACGACATATGTCCGATTCCTCTTCCCTGTATAGATGTCCCCGCCATGTATTTCTTGCAATCTTAATTGTCCTAAATTATATCTGTTTCACCATATACTTTATATAATTCATCGTTATATGTAATTCACAAATTTTCATTCTTGCATATTGGGCCAATATTTTTCTTAATATCTTTATTTCTAATATTCTAATTTTGTTTTCTTGGGCCCATCTTTCACAGCCATAGATGACAACAGGTCTCAGAAGGGTTTATACATTTTTATTTTTGTTTGAAGACTTAGATCTCGGGAACTAAGTTTTTTTAAGTCCAAAATACCCTCTGCTGGTCAACATCAGTCTATGATTAATTTCTTTATCAATCATATTTTCATCCGTTAACATAGTGCCTAGAAACTTAAATTCTTTCACTTTGCAAAACCTATATTTTCCAACTCTAATACAGGCTTCATTGCTATATATATAGTTCTGGTGAGGAAAAAAGGTACAAAAAATGGGGGAAAATGAATTAGAACTGGACATAAAAATAACTTTATATTCGTGGTGTCGACAATGTGGAACTGCAAAGATAACTATGAATCTTGGGAAATATAGAATTCCCAATATATTAGCCTGGTCACTGACTCACTCGGTATCAGTGTTTCATTCCCTCCGAGACGCAGTCTGTTGGCATCACAATTATCCAAACTATCTAGAGAAGAAGAAAAAATACACAGAACTTAAGGTAATTTTCAAAACGGAAAGTAAATACAGCTAATCTATCCAAGTCATAATCTTCCAAAATGTGTCGAAATTAAATGCAACTTGTCATAACTGAAGATATTTATTTAGCTCTGAATACTTCTCGAAAATCAGCAATGGTGATTGTCATTTCGTCTTCACCCGGTTACCTACTTTCCGTTTTGAACCATACATTCATGTTAAGTATGTAATATAAATAGACTAGGTAATACCCGGCGTGCGCTGCTACGCCTAAATAAATTAAAATTAATGTGCTTTTATGTTTAGTTGAATAAATAGAAGGAAAAATTAATATAAATTTATATTTTTTGATTCCCCGTGCTGATTACCCGGTGTTGCCCGGGACTCTACTTATCTCGATCTTCTTGGCATAAATGGACTAAAAGACAAAATTCTTTATTGTGAGTTATCCGTAAAAGAATACCCGTCATGTGATTTTATGCTTGCACAGGAATCTACGTACTTGTCTCGATCTTCTTGGCTTCAATGAAAGACAAAAATGGTTATTGTGAGTTATCCGTAAGAGACAAACATATGCTGTCGCGGACTTTTTTGTAGAGCTTTTTGAGATATTCAATTCTGTGTACATTAATTTTGTGTATTTGCTATGGTTTAGGCAGAGTAAACCATTTAAGCGTCCAAAGATCTACATTTTTTCATGTTTTCCACTACAAAGAGCGATTTTAAGGGTATAAGAGTTTGTTATCACAACTCTGATATACCCTGTGTACATCCCGGGAATCTCGTGAACATTTTGCAAAAAGCCCCATCACAATCGGACCAACGGTATGGCCGCGCATAACGTACGAACAAACAAACCAACAAACTAACATTCATTTTTATACAGTGTGATTATAAAGTCCCAGTACATTTTGTGAGGATAACGTAGTGCAAATAAAACAAAAATTATAAGGTAGCTTCTACTATCAAGTTAGTGTTCAACATAACCTCCATCAATCTCAAAACATGTTTTCCAACGACGCACCGTCGCCCGGAAAACATGCACCAACATATCCTCTGTAATCATTTCACTCGCTTGGCGTATGCGTTCTTTCAACACTTGCAGATTAGGAAACTTGGTTCTGTACACCTGTTGCTTGATGAACCCCCAAGCAAAAAAGTCCAGGGGTGCGAGGTCTGGCGAACGAGGTGCCCAGACCCAAGGAGATCCCTTCCAATCCACCTTTTGGGAAACCTGTCATTGAGATACCCGCGTATAGGCAGAGCAAAGTGTGGTGGTGCTCCATCTTGTTGCAACACCACTGTATCAATGATACCATCTTGCTGTAACTGTGGCTGTAAGAAACGTTGCAACATATCAAGATACACGTCTCCCGTGAGGGTTTCCTTTGGAATTAGTCCATAACTTCTTCGTACGACTGGCCTCTTAAACGCGCAGCAACAGTCACTATCCGCTCTTCAATGGTGAACATATTTGTATCTTTCGAATGGCTGTAACAGAAATACGATATGTAAGCGATTTCTTTAAAATGTACTGGGACTTTATAATCACACTGTATATTAGATTACTAATTACTATAATATATGAATAACAGTGTATGACGTAGTAATGAACAATGTCGTTAGATATCGCAATACAAGAAAACATTGCGCTACCCCGAATGTAGTCATTCATGTAATTTGTAACTTTCGATACATTTTATAATTTGTGACCAAATCTGACCTAATATTTTCGAACCCTTCCCTCTATAATTAACTCATCTGGAAATGTGAAAATCGAGTGCCTCTAGCGCTTGTGCCAAGGAGAGTCGCCTTGTGAATTATATAACAATGAAAATTATAAGAGGTTGTAAACATAATTTGGTATTGAATAACCCAGTGGGTAATAAATCATGAGGGTATTGATTGGTATTATACAGAATACGATGAATTCCAAACACCTGGCACAGCAATACAGAACACTTGTAAAGCCCTCCACGGTTCCGTGCGGAAGAGAGACTCTTGAATATTTTGAAGGACTGTTTTATTCGTTATAATATTTTTACAGTTGTGAATTTATTTGATTTTTCCCCCTTAACGCATGCAATATTGATTCAAGTGCCGTTATGTGAATGTAAAGTTCGAGGCTTAATCTAACATAGTTCCTTTTTTCCTGAAATCGTCTTACGAGCTGAATGGCCGTGATCCAGAGTTGATACGATTCGACGTTTCGTCAGATTCTGCAGTAGACATCCTCAGGGGTCAGCCTGGAAGGCAATTTAAAGAATGAAGAGACCCCCTTTGAAAGTCCTAAAGTTATATATTAAGGGGGGATCTACACCTTTAGCCATTAAAAATATGGCATATTTCAATATATTTTCCTCAGCAACAATGCTGGTTACAAAAATGAAATTTGGTATGTGATATCTATATCACAATGTGAGTATGTTTGTGTACTTAAGTACAATCTAACTTCAGTCGTTATTGTTAATTAAATATTCAAAATGTCAGCTGAAAATTTTGCGTTGTCTTGCCGTTTCAATGATAATTTTCCTACATTTAAATATTTTTGATGATTCTTGTTTTATTTTACTCATTACAAAACATACTACAATTGTTTAATTATATAGAGTGTAAATATTTTATATTTCATTTTAGATTGTATATACTCATTTTTGTTAAAATTTACATTAAAATATATTTTTTTAAATAAAGTATAATAGTTACATTACTAATTGTAGAATATTTTGTTCATCCCTGTAAACTACATATACGTGCAAAATTTCATCTCAATATCTTGAAAACTTAGGGAGTTTTCAGGGAAACCGTATTGAAAAAATTAAGTTACGCAAAATAAGCGACAAACTTACTGAAGATGTAGGTACCTTCTAAAATTAAAGGGCTCACTCGAGTGACAGTATTGCACATTTTTAAACATAACTCGAAAAGTAAGAGAGATATCAATTAAAATCTTTCACTAATTTAAAGATGAAATGTCAATCTATATGAAACAAAAAATAAAAATGACTTTTTTTGAACCTCAAAGATGTAGGTACCCCCTTAAGTTAAATTTAAGAAACATTTTATCGCCTCACCTCATACTCTGTCTTTTTAACCGGTTTTCGAACCTTCTTGATTCCATCATCAGTGACTTCACGACACAATTACAGTCGCTTTTGACAGGGAGATGATGACACAGAAACAGAAGACTCGATACTTTTCCGCCATTTTTGTTTCATGAAAATCGACTGAAACGTGACTCAAATGCATCACCCATATGTAATAAACTATTTTAAGTTGCAATTATTGGTTAAATAAATCTGTTACTGTCTCAGTTATATAGTTACGGAACACGGACTCTTACTTTAAGGGGAGTATAAAATATTACGCGTATTTGAGAACAAAATTCTTAGGAAAATCTTATATCAAAGAGAGACGAACAGACAGTTGAATGGAGAAGAATGCATAATAATGGCCTGCATGATCATATGGGTAAACATATGTAATAAGAACAGTTGAGTCTTGTAGTTTGCGATGTACAGAGCATCTGGCACGGAGGGAAAATTAAAGAGAGACGAGAACATTTCTTGTAGGAGAACCAGAGGGAAAGTGCCAAGTAGACAGGCCAAGAATGAGGTGAGGAATAATAATGAACCATGATATGAGGGAAGTAGAATATACAGGGGATGATTGTATGAACTGAACTTAACAAAATTACAGAAGAATATGGATTGAATATATCTACAGAGAAAACAAAAATTATGGCATTTCAAGGTGTAGATCCTGTCAGAAGTAAAATTGTATTTCACAATACAATTTTGGAGCAGGTGAATAATATTACATATCTAGGATGCATATCATATGAAGAAGATAAGGATGTAAATGCAAAAATATAAAATTTTAAAAGAATTTTAAGGTTAATAAATTCTATTTTCAAGCCACAGTTAGTCTAAAAACATTCAAGAATTAAAGTGTATAAAACACTGGCTCTTCCATTCTTTTGTATGGTAGCGAAGTATGGACGTTGAAACAGAAGGATATGCAGAGACTTAGATTTGCTGAAATGAGATCCCTTCGGAGGACTGCAGGATACACACTACTAGATCACAAAAAGTGAAGACATCTTAGAAGAATTACACATGAAATCTTTAGAAAAAAAAATCTGATTATAAGTCAGGATGGATGCAACATGTTCATCGAATGGAAGATCACAGGATACCCAAACAAATGTTAAGATATCAACCTGCAGGAAGAAGAAGACCAGGACGTCCACTCAAAAGACTTCTGGATGTTGTTTCTCTTGAGGCTGAAACAGGTCAATAAATGGCCTAAATTCGTGAATGTACTATGATGATGATGCTGATGAACGATGGTAATTGGAAAACATTAGTATGTATGGAGAGCTTATGTTTGGGCGTATGTGAACCTACGGGTTTGATAGTTACAGTCAGTTTGTTAATTAACCCAGGACGTGTTAGATTAAACATCTAACGTTGAGTGAAGTTAATAAAATGTTGCTTTGGATTGTCTATACTTTGTATCTTAAGTAAATAGGCCAGACTACAGTGCAGCGAGATGAAATTGTTAGTCGACATGTTGGATGTATGAATCATAAAACGCGATGCGGAGCTGCAGATTATGGAACGGAAAACCACTGAAGTGTCATTATAGACCCTTCCAACTTGTATCAGCACCATACAGTTACTGTTTTATAGCTGCATTTCTCACCAGAAACAAAAACATTCGAATCTTCTAGTCATAAAACTGAAAACTACTCTTTGTATATTATGTTGCTTACATTACTTCAGTTATTTCGGTACGAACAATACAATTTAGGTTAACCATTAAATTGCCAATGTATCATATATAATACACTTTTTATTTTAATTTATATATATCTATATGTATATACAGTGAAATCTGTCTTAGCCGGAACCTTTATAAGAAGGAAACCTGTAGAGACGGAAGAAAATCTCGAGAACGGTACGATTTTATATGTAAAATCGTCCTGTATAAGCAGGAAACCTTCATAACGCGGAATCGGAATGGTTTTTAAAGTACCAATAGTTAATTTTTACCTCAGTAAGACGGAAAATTATTCTTAATAATTACAGTATTAATGACCAGACGTGAAAATTCTGCACATGTCACTACTGCATTATATTTTACCTTCTTGTGTTGCCATTGTATTCCGGGGATACCCTTGCTTATGTGTGACAGCGGAGAATCCCTCGCTTTTCCTTGCCTGCTTACGTAACCTGCGAGGGAGTTGGGAAACTCTTCAGTCCTCCTGTAATTGAGTCCCTTCTCGTTTTTGTGTAATAAAGTTATTTTGTATTGCCGTGCAAACTGTGCTGTGTTACATACGCTATTTTGTCGGCATTTCAGTTCAATACGTTATGTCTTTAAAGCGTGCTGTAAAACTGTTACAGTGCGTAAGAAAGTACAAGCTTATAATTTGGGAATCCTTTGTAAGAAGGAAAACTGCCAAGACGAAAATATATTTAAGAAACCGTCATGTTCCTTTATAGACAGGTTTTACTGTGTGTGCGTGTGTGTGTATATATATATATATATATATATATATATTATTTCAGCATTGTTTCTGTTATTTACACAGGCATCCTGAACCAAAATATACAATTGTATTCTTCCACACTTCCCGGGCTTGCGTGTCTGCTTGTCATATTTCTCTTCATAATGTTGTCTTGAATTCCCTTTATCGACGTTGGCTTTGGTCTACCACGTTTCCCTCTTCCTGGAGGTGTCCATTTCAATACTTTTTGTCTGTTTCAGTATCCCTTCCTCTCATTATATGTCCATACCATCTTAGTTGGATTTCTTCAATCTCTTGTACAATATCATTTTCTACATTCATTATTTTTCTTATTCTATTATTTTTTGTTTTATCTAATTTTGATATTCTTCCTGATCTTCTTAAAAAAGTCAATTTATGTGACTAATGAAACTCCAAGCGCGACAGGTCTAGAAAGTCCTTGGCTGACCATCTGGCTGCTAGCCTCACATCCACATGTGTTAATCACAGAGGTAGACGATCATATATATATATATATATATATATATATATATATATATATATATATAAACGAATATCCGTCGTTCTGTCTGTCTGTCCTTCATGCGCTGTCATACCGTTCATCCAAATGTGATAGGGCTTTTTGAAAAATGTTCAGGAGTTTCCACGGGATACTGTTTCAAATTCTTGTCGACCGCCTCCAAAAATCCATTTCTACTGCAACAGCTTGTTGGCTTGTTTTCTACTTACTGTTCAGGTTTCTGACCCATGTAATAAAATGCACAAATTACTTAATTTTGTATAGAATTACACAATATACTGTAATTACTTACAGTTTTACATGATAACGTTATTTGAGGGAGGTAGATTATACAGGGGATGATTGTAAAACATTAGCTCAGGATAGGGATGTATGGAGAATTTATATCTTCGCGGCCATGAACCTACGTGTTCGATAGTGTCATTGAGTTAGTTAATAACTTTCTTTAAAAGATAAATTATAATTCTAAAGCACTGTAGAGGTAGAGTTTACTTGGCTCTAATGTTAAATTTACCTGTGAACACAATATCACAATTGTAGTATTTTGAAATGTGACAGGTAGAAATAACAGTTGTGGAACAGTTGCTGCAAACTGCTACACGGTGTATGCACTTACAATATTTCTTGACAATGAATTACCTTTGCACCACATGCTATTTAAGTTCTGCAGTAAAATATATTATCAGGCGCAGTTCTTTTAGGAAATTCTACATTAACTATAACTAGTACGAGACAAAGTTAGGTATTGTCTCAAACTTATCTAAGAATAGTAATTACAAGCAAGAATGAGGTGCAGAAAGAAATTAAACAAATGTTCAATCGTAGAAATGCATGCTCTTATGCAATACATATACTCTTGTCGTACCAACTCCTTTCAAGAAACGTTAAACTGAAAATATATAAAAATGATAATCATCATCATCATAGTACATTCACGAATTTAGGCCATTTGTTGACCTGTTTCGGCCTCGAGAAAAACACCATCCAAAAGTCTTTTGAGTGGACGTCCTGGTCTTCTTCTTCCTGTAGGTTGATATCTTAACATTTGTTTGGGTATTCTGTGATCTTCCATTCGATGAACATGTTGTATCCATCTTGACTTATAATTAGAAATTTTGTTTTCTAAAGATTCCATTTGGTCGTCATATTCTAATTCCTTCTGGATTTTTTCGTGTTGAGACTTGAAAGTAGTTTTGAAGTTCCTTAGGACAGGTTACTGGCCCGACTAAGTAGTCCAGTGGTAGGGCTGCTACCTTTTAGTCTCTGGACAGACATTAGGATACTGCATTTACTCAGTACCCGATGGAACGGTTATACCGCCGTGACTCGGTCCTCAGAGCCTGGTTTGTGAAAACGGGTTGTACCACGAGAAGGTGAGGATGAGAATTGGGTAGGAGAGGTTATACACACGTCACTACTCCTTACAACCCTTACAAAATGATAATCTCCCAGTTATATTATATGGATGCGAAATATGGAATCTTACTTTAAGGACGGAGGAAATATTACGAGTATTTGAGAATAAATTCTTAGGAAAATTTTTGTACCAAATGGAGTTCAACAGAAGGCGAATGGAGAAGACTTCGTGACAGTGAGATATATGATCTTTATAGGAAACGAGATATAATAAAAGGAGTTAAGTCCGCTAGTCTGCGGTGGGCAGGATATATGTCACAAATGAGGAAAGAAATAGAGGCATGGAAGCTCCTTGTAGGAAAACTAGAAGGAAAACGCCCATTTGGTAGACCAAGAATAAGGTGTGAGAATAAAATTAACCATGATTTGAGGGAAGTATATTATACATGGGATGATTGGAAAACATTAGCTCAGGATAGGGATGTATGGAAAGGTTAATTAGATAGTTATTTGTTTCTCCATGTTACATCATATTACAGGTAATAAAATGGTTTACTTGATATATTATTCAGTCTCCTATAGGGCCACATATTTTTATTTATTGCATTTGATTGCTATAACTTTTGACTTCTTTGCAGATATATCCATTGAGATATCATATAACTTACGCGTAGCATATAGTTTTATTTAAGTAAGTTCAATTCCCAGTTTCTTAGTTTATTTAATAAAATGCATGCGTTGCTTTTTCATTTCAAGTTTAAATAATTTTTAAAACGTCTCATTTATTCTATAACATAACTTATTAAATTATTTGGGAACTCTTCCATTATGGCCGGTTGGAACGAATGGGTAATAATTTTTCCTAATTGACAAAATACAGTTATGACCTTAGTTAATGATATTATTGTTCGGTTTATGTGATATTAATTCGATTATTTATCTGTAGATGTCTCTGGTGAGGCGGTTTATAAATTTGATAACAGATAATGACTGGAAATTTTCATTGATCATTTAATCTAATCAACTAGCTATGAAAACAAATTTATGACTAAGTTATCCGCTCATATTTGTTATTAGTTATTATTTTTCAATAACATTATCTACAGTCCAGTACTTGCATTGACATTATAACATGCATATTGTAGTAAGTGTTAATTAAATTACATAGCTCTTTTATTTCTAATCAATTCGGTTGGTGTTTACTTGATGAAAATCCATATTTATTAATTAAATAAAAATAAAACGTAGTTTTATTTGATTTTCATATTTATTATATAATTCAGTGACAGCTGTTTCGGTACACTATACCTTCTTCAGACATGTTAACAAATTATGAATTGTGTTCTAACTGATCAAAGCAACAATACAACAATATTTATTTAAATTTTTTAATTTAACAAAGGGGATTCATTCAAATCAAGTTGAGAATTTAACAGTTTTTTACTACTTTTAAATTTATTAATTTCTACAGCCTCCAAAAGATCTAACTTCTTACCCTTATCACAAATATGTAAAATTTCAAAATTTGGATCGAAACAATGATTAAATTGGAATAGGTGGTTAGCATATTTTGAATTTTCTAAATTTCTGTTATATGCTCTCATGTGTTCCTTTATCCGAGAGATAAAAGGTCTACCAGTTTGTCCTATATAGACATTGTCACATGTGCCACACTTCAATTTATATACACCTGATAATTTTTCTTTTTTTGTTTTGGTTTTATTGTTTTTTATTATATTTTGTAGAGTTTTATTAGTTTTAAATACCACATTAATGTTCAACTTTTTAAAGTGTTTAGATATTTTGTTTGAAAGTGGGCCTATGTATGACATTACGACATATTTCTTTATGTTTTCTTTGGGTAAAGGAAAAACTTTGTTAATTGCTTTTTTGTAATGAACCTTCTTAATTAAACATTCTATAATTTCAGGGTCGTAGCCATTATTAACAGCCAATTGTTTAATAATATTCAATTCATTATTATATTCCAAGGGTGAAAGAGGGATATTTAAAAGTCTATGAATGTAACTAATAAAGGCTGCCATCTTATGAGTATATGGGTGAAGAGAAGAACTATGGATAGTGGTATCAGTATGATGGTTTGTGAAAGATACCAAACTCAAACTTATTATCAATGTGTTTTATTGATAAATCCAAGAAATTTATACTATTATTTGGTTCTTTTATTTTTTATTATATGCAACTTTACTCATTAGAGGATTGCCTCAAGGAAAAAGTGATACAGACAATTAATTTTCGAAATTGATGAAATACATTTTGTAAATACATTAAAAAATTTCAAATTGTAATTGAAGTATACATACTATAAAGTAGAAATTTTGTAAAGATGATTTCTTAAAATTGAAATTTATCCTCTAATGGCAGCGATGGCAATTCTAGAAATATACATCCTGTTCAAATCTAAGGAATTCCAAAATTTAGCTAAGAATCCTGGTATAGTACCCCTTGCCCCGATCATCAATCCTGAGACAGTTATACTATCTAATTGGTATTTATCTTTGTAATAGTCAATTGTTGGCTCATATATGGCTTTCTTTTCACAGTCAACTTTCTTAGGTTGGCCATTATGAGTCTCAAAACGGATTGTGGGATCTAATATCATACCAATATTAGAAGATGGTCTAAATGCAATAATATCTATTCGCCTGTTACTTCCATTAGTGGCCACACCATGAACTTCCTCTTAAACTGTGTATCCATAATCTCGCAAGGCTTCAGATTTTCAATGTTTGAAAATGTATTAAGATATGGCAATTCCCACAATATTGTATGGATGTGAGATGTGGGCACCGACAAAGAAGCAGAAAGATAGAATACAGGTTACTGAGACAAATTTAAGGATGTACAATACTTCATAGAATTAGAAATGAGGGTAGGTATATATGCACCTGTAGAAGGAGATGAAGAAGAAAGTGAAAAATTTTATCATGACTTCCGGAAAGTTATCTGCACAATTAATAATAATGATATGATTATAATTTTGGGTGATTTAAATGCCAGAATTGGTAATACTAAATTTGATACATATATAGGACCATATGGAGAGCAAACCTGTAATAGAAATGGCTTACGGTTAATTGATTTTGTCATGTTTAATCAATTCACAATAATGAACTCAGTATTTAACCACAAGGATAGTCACAAATATACATGGGAAGCCAGGGGTCTTAAATCAATAATTGACTATGCTATATGTAATAAAAAATTAGCATCTAAAGTTCTTGATACAAGAGTTTACAGAGGACCTGAAATCGAATCAGACCATTACTTACTTGTTTGTCCAATTCGTATGCCACCGAGATGGAAAAATAAAAATAAAATTAATAATGTAAAATTTGAAAAAGTGGACTATACTTATAAAGTAAGTCTTTTCCGAGATCCCACTATTACCTGGCTATACAAATGCAGATTAGATCGTCTAGTTCAAGAAACACCGGTTGGTGAAAATATTGAAGAAGAATGGCTTGCTCTACAAAGTATTTGACACAAGCAGCAAATGAAAGCCTGGGTATCAAAACCAAATGGAATCGAAAAAAAGGACTACGGATATGGGATGAAAACATAAAAAAAGTAATTGATGATAAACGTGAAGCATACAAAAAATTTCTGTCTACAAAAAAAGATGAAGATAAAGTAGAGTATCATAGGAAGAGAGCCATAGCTAAAATTGAAGTTCGCAAAAAAACATAGACAAAGCTGGGAACAATTTGTCTCATTTTTGGAAAATGATATCACTAGGCCTCAACCAAAAATATATAAAGTTTTAAAAAATTTAAATAATGATTCAAGAGAAAATGCACATTTAAATTGTATATCTAAAGAATCTTGGCTTACCTACTTTCATCATTTATGGACACAAAAGGATGATTTATTACAAATACCAATCTCTAATAACACTGCTTTGGAACAAATTTCTATAGATGAATTAACTGATGTTGTTAAATCATTAAAAAGTAACAAAGCTCCTGGAGAAGACCACATTAATCAAGAATTATTTAAATTTTCAACTAAAAATTTTTTAGACAGATTTCTTATTCTCCTTAATATGATATGGGAAGGACAAGAACCACCACAAAGCTGGAACAAATCCATTGTAATACCAATCTTCAAAAAAGGAAGTCGCCAAATCAAAGATAACTATCGTGGAATTAGCTTGTTGAACTCTGGATATAAAATTTATGCTAATATAGTTAAGAATAAATTGAGGAAAATTTATGAAAATATAATTGGAGAAGAGCAGAATGGATTCAGAAAGGGTAGATCTTGTACAGATGGATTCTTTACTCTAAAACTACTATTAGAAAAGCACAAGGAATTCAATATAGAAACTCATATCGCCTTCGTTGACTTCATAAAGGCTTTTGACAAAGTAGACAGAAATATATTACTACAAATTTTAGCTGATGATAACGTTCCACAACAATATATTACTAATATCTTCAACATCTATAAAGATAATGAAATCTCTGTTAAACAAGATGGCAAATTATCTTCTTGGGAAAAGATCAACACTGGAGTAAGACAGGGATGTGGACTTTCACCGGTGCTTTTCATTATATACATGAATAAATTAATAAATGAATGGAGGAAAACACAACGAGGATATATACCCATCAATAGGAACCTCAAACTCGATGCTATTCTTTTTGCAGACGATTTAGCTCTTCTGGCACTTTCCGAAAATGATTTGCAACGATCAATTTATAATTTACAAAAAATAGGTGCCAAATTTAATATGGAAATATCAATTAATAAAACTAAAATTATGGCATTTCATGGGAAGGACCCCATACAAAGTAAAATCTGTCTCCAGAATAAAATTTTAGAGAGATCTAATCAATTTAAATATCTTGGATATTATCTCTCTATCTGGGATGAAAAGGATATCCCTGAAAAAAGTTACTAGTTATAATAAAAGTTTAGGAATTATTAATCAAGTTATGAAACCATCCCTTGTACAAAAAAAACACCAGATTACGTTTATATAACACTTTGGCTAGACCAGTGTTGACCTATGGTAGTGAAGCATGGACACTAAGAAAACAACATGAAAGCAGAATAACGGCTTGTGAAATGAGATTCATGCGCAGAACAGCGGGTTACACCAGATGGGATCGGAAAAGGAACACCGATATCTTAAAAGAATTGAAGACTACGCCAATTTTGGAATATATTAAACAGTACCAACTAAATTGGAAACACCATCTAGAAAGAATGAGTTCAAATCGGATCCCCAAAGCTGTTTATAATTATATACCAAGAGGACGAAGATCACTGGGTCGTCCTATGAAACGCTGGAGGGAAAATTTTCTATAGGATCGTAACAGGCCTTGGCCTAATACTTGGAAGGAAGAAGAAGAAGAAGAAGAAGAAGAAGAAATGATTATTGATTACAGTCACGAATTATAGACAAAAGTGATTGATCACATGAATTGAATGAGTAAGGAGAGATATTCGTTGTTAGCAAGAAGTTATCAAGCAAAAGGAAGGCGTGATGTCGGAAGACCTAGAAAACGTTGGGCTGATGCATTGCGAAGTCGGAACGGGCAGTTGCATTCTTGGAGCGACGTTGAAGATGATGATTTTCATGTTTACGGATCTTTCTTTGCCTAAAGTCTTGTTTTTCTTTTCCACTTGTCCTAATCCATCCACTCCATATCCTCCAATCCTCTTTTTCTCATTCCAGTACTTATTTCTTGCAACCATGAGTTTCGAGATCTTTCTTTCTTCTTCCTGGTGAAGACCAATCCAATGTTTTTCTGGGTAACCCTTCTTCTTAAATTCGTCGCGTATGCCCATACCATTTTAATATCTTATATATCCTATTAAGTCCCGCAACGTAGCCGAGGGGTTAAGGTAGGAAGCCTTGGCGCAGAGCTAAGGGACTTGCGCTGGTTCGAGTCTCCATGGGGGAAGACATTTTCTCATGGTATTTCGGCCAGTATGGGACCGGTGCCCATCCAGCATCGTGAGGCAATTTGGTAGCTACAATAAGTAGCGGCTCCAGGTTGAGGAACCAGCTATAACGGCTAGGGGACTAGACATGCTAACCACATGACACCTCTACACCGGCTATTGATCATCTACCTCTGTGATTGACACATGTGGATGTGAAGGGCCAGCAGCCGGCTGGTAAAAGGGCAACCGCTGAAAAGTGGAAAGACCCTCAATCGGTATATATCCTACTATTGATTATTTAATATTAATTTCTTCTCGTATGAATACATTTTTCAATTTTGAACTTGTTGTTCTCCTCAAGAAATCCATTTCCATCGACATAAGTTCTTTTTATTTTAATTTCCAAACTTCACTTCCATATGTGATCGTAATTGTCACTATTGAATTATATATTTATAAGTTATTTTTTCTGCTTATATGTCTGTTCCATAGGACACATTTAATATTGCTGTTATTGCTCTACCCTTATTTATGCTGTTCTTAATGTCACTTTCTAGTCTATCTCCTTATTTATGCTGTTCTTAATGTCACTTTCTAGTCTATCTCCTTATTTACTTCTGTCTCAAAATACTAAAAATTTACACATTTTCTAATATACCTCTTATGATTTTCACATCTTCGGTTATATTGTTCGTAATCAGATGTTAATTATATAATTTTTACCTGGTAAGTCAGTCGTCCTCAACTAAATTATTAAACTTCTTGATGTTATTCTAATATGGAGGCCTTTCGAAAATAATGTTTCATCTTCTGCATTTTAACTGGAACTGATGGTGTTATATAGGTTGTATAACGGATTTGTCTGCGGTTATATTCTCGATGAGTAGGTATTTATTCCTTGCTTCTTTTACAATCTCTACGTCTTCCTTGCGCAAACATAAATCCGTTATACAACCTATTTAGCACCATCAGTTCCAGTTAAAACGCAGAAGATGAACCATTGTTTTCGAAAGGCCTCCATATTAGAATAACTTGAAGTTTAATAATTTATTTGAGGACGACTGACTTACCAGGTAAAAATTATACAATTAACATCTTATTACATAACCTCAACGGTGCTTTAATATGAATTTCAAAAGTGTTGATTGTTCGTAATTAACATTATAAGTTATAGTTCGATAAGGACCTACGCCCCCTCAGACATCCGTCTTATTAGAAAGCTGTTCCTAATAGTTTATTTTGTTATGTTTAACTAAATTAGTTGTACTGGAAAATAAAATTTTGGAGCAGGTGAATAATTTCACATATCTAGGATGCAATATCTCATATGAAGAAGAAAAAGATGTAAATGCAAAAACATCTAAATTTTTAAGAATTTTAGGGTTAATAAATTCTATCTTCAAGCCACAGTTAGTCCAAAAGCATTCTAGACTGAAAGTGTATAAAACACTGGCTCTTCCAACTCTTTTGTATGGTAGCGAAGTATGGACGTTGAAACAGAAGGATATACAGAGACTTAGATCTGCTGAAATTAGATATCTTCGGAGGACTGCACGATACACACTACTAGATCACAGAAAAATGAAGACATCTTGGAAGAATTACACATGGAATCTTTAGAAAACAAAATTTCTGATTATAAGTGAAGATGGATGCAACATGTTCATCGAATGGAAGATCACAGAATACCCAAACAAATGTTAAGATATCAACCTGCAGGAAGAAGAAAACCAGGACGTCCACTCAAAAGACTTTTGGATGGTGTTTCTCTTGAGGCTGAAATAGGTCAACAAATGACCTAAATTCGTGAATGTACTATGATGATGATGATGAACTAAATTATGATTTAATTTATTGAGACTGTTCTCATGTAAATATGCCTATTTTACAACAAATTACATATTTTCAATTATACTTGTTACTAGACATCGAAAATGGTCATGACTTTATAAATATATATATATATATATATATATATATGTGTGTGTGTGTGTGTGTGTGTGTGTGTGTGTGTGTGTGTGTGTGTGTGAATATCAATAGTAGAAGTAAATCCAACCTCATATATTGTCTTAGATGGTCAGAAATTTGAGAAAGTTGATAGTATAAAATACCTGGGTTCTCTAATTACCACAAAGAATGAATTACGTGAAGAGGGTTCAAGCAAGGATTACAATGGACAATAGATGCTTCTATGCATTGAAACAAGTTTTTAAAGTCAAGAACAGTAAGTAGGATAGCAAAAATTAAAACATATAAAACAGCATTGAAACCAATAATTATGTTTGGAGGCGAAACATGGACATTATCAAAAATATATTAAATACATGGGAAAGAAAAATGTTAAGGAAGACTATTTAACTCATGCCCCAAATGGGAGTCAATGACCAATCACGTTTCAATTATTTCTGTTTTACAACCAATATTTATCAGTGTTAAATTTACCATATTAAAGAAAGCTCCTCCTTTATAATATTCTGAACAGGTCTGACCATTATTTTCCTGTGACTGAGCCTGTAAAGAAATACGGCTACCAGATTGTATATATAATGCATAGATGTCAACACATAGCGCTTGAAGGAGTTAATATAAAACCATTTGTAGTAATTTATTATACCACCAATAAAAGAAACCAGTGTTTGCACTTTCTAAAATGTATTTTTTCCCAGATAATAATCCAGAAAAATATAGTTGTCATATTTACATCATACGACATCAGAAATGAATTAATATACAGTTTGATGTGTTTCATTTTTTTCTCCACTAGAGAGCATTCTTACAATTTTGTGTTTCTTTTGGCAATAAATAGTATGATCTTGTTGCAGTGATAAACAAAAGAAGCAGATGAAGCGTACCTATCGTTTCTCATTTGTTTTCAAACATCGCCATTTACATTAAATATATAAATATTTTAAAATAACTATAGTTAAATAATGATTTGTGAGTAAACGGCTTAATTTTATTCGTTAAATAGTCCTAACAAATGCCACTCTTGATTTCCAAATTCTCTAGATAAATTCACTCCTCACTTTGTGAGTCGTGAATTTATCGATAATTTGGAAATCACTTGTGGCATTACTTATGATAATGGAGCAGTACAGGAACAAGATATCTGGAGAATTAGAACGAACTAGGAACTGAAAGAATTATAATATAGGGATTTGAATCTGGTAGGAGATGTTAGAAGAAAGAGACTGAAATGGGTTGGATATATGTTGCGGATGGAGCAAGAAAGAAGCGCAAGGAATATTTTAGAAAGGAAACTGGAAAGAAGAAGAAAGAGTGGAAGACAGAAACTATGATGGTTAGATAAAGTTACGGAACACAAGTCAACTGACGGTGGAAAGGTGGAGACAGAAAGCTGGTATTAGAGAAGAATGGTCAGTTGTTATGAAGGAGGCCAAGGTTCTTATAGGACCATAGAGCCAAAAGGAAGAGAAGAAGAAGAAGAAGAAGAAGAAGAAGAAGAAGAAGAAGAAGAAAGAATTAGCTTAATTTACACTGTTTTTGCGTGACGGACTTTTCTAGATCCTTGTGGAAAACGCAATTTGACCTAGATTATTTTGCTTTCTAGAATGTTGAAGGTATTCTAGACTTTGTTTTATCACGAAACTGATTTTTAAATTTTGTTTGCGCAGCTCAAGTGTTGAGATGGAGATAAAACACGTAAATTCACTTATACCGTTATTGCAGCGAGACAATTGCCATCAGCTGAGTGGTGGTCAGCTTTCCACCCCCTGCTCGTAACATGTCGACTGTCGAACCGTGCGCCATCTCCCCGGGGGGTCGCATTCGAGAGGGAGGAAGTGATTTTGAAAATTACTGATGTAGCGGTTCTGCTTGTACTCCTGCGAAACTCTGAATTGTCAAGAGCGATGAAAAAAAAATACAAAAGCGGTGAGCATTTTGAGTAAGTTCATTTTATAGTTAAAATATTGAAATAAAAGTTTTACCTTTGTATTTAGCATTTCAATATAACAGCTGTCCACCGCTGTGGTCTCGAGGTAGCATGCTGCCTCGTCACACAGCGGGCCCGGGTTCTATCCCCGCTCGGGACAGTTTTTCTGGGTGAGGTTTTTATCGGAGTTTTTTCTCAACTGTAAGACAAATGTCAGGAAAACTTTAAGGCCCAAACGGTCCACGAAATCATATGGCCATCGCAGTCATCATCATTCATATTCATCTTATCATCATCAACCATCATCAGTGTGGAAAGCAATGGGAAGCTACCACATTTATAATTCCCTAGTAAAGCTGCAAAGCATAGCATGAAAATGCTATGATTGCAATGAAAGACCTGCCTTCGGGCAGAATTACTTTTATTACTCATCCAAGTTAACTGTTCACGGGCGGAGGGGAAGAGTTTTAGCGCTAGTGTCGCCGATCTACTGAATCTGTGGAAGGGATGTAGGAGAAAACTGTACATCCGATCACGTATTGAAATTTTTCAACTTCAAATGTGGGGGAGAATCCCTAAACACGTGTGTAAGATCTTAACATGGTTGTCAAATTAGTCATTTAAGCACTGAACGCTCAAGCGGTCGGATCATTTAAAATCACAGTATTTGTCGTCTCTCCGTTACCAGCCTCACAATAAATCACAAGTGGCAACATGCAATGAGAAGGGCAAGGAGGGGACAGTTCATTCCTAGGCGTAACCCCAAAAGTAACAGGGTTGTCAAGTTAGTCATTCTGCCACTGACCGCGCAGTACGACGGATCATTAAAATACATAGTATTTGTCAGCTCTCTACCTGCCAATCAAACAACATAATTCAAAGGACAGGAAACTGACAACATAGTAGGGAATAAAAAGAGAAAGACAGTTTGTTAGTTAACATATTTTCCGCCTGTTCAAAACACTTGGATGGGTAATATGGATGGATGTAACAGCTTTGTTGCACGTTTCTAATTGCTTTAGAGTTGGTATCTTCACTTCACATAATTCATGAAGAAAAATCATCATCTTCTTTACGGATTGAACTGCAAAAGGTTCGTTCTTGTCTCAAGAACCCGCCATATGATTGAATTGTGTACGGAACTGTTATCTATAGAAACATTGTTCTTAGGAAACATCGTATTTTGTGGGAAATAAGACTGAATACAAGGTAAGATGGTACCAATAATTAGGAACCTCTATTTATTATTTGTTTATGTCAAAATTATATATGGGCCAACCTAATCAGTCGTTTACACTTTTCCCTTGATGCCGAGACACCGTTTACTCAAGTAATTTCCCCCACTTTTTTTTCAAAATTTAGGAGTGAAAATTCTAAGGGGGAAATTATGCGATGACTACGAACATATCAATACGCTTTCACAAAGTAGGACAGTACCAGTTAGATATTTACCGTGATTCCATTGTGGTCATTGAACTTTACTCTCAAAGACATTTTGAAAAATTGAAAGAATAAGTTGTATTTTAATGTTCCTCTATTTTTCAGGCACTCAAACCATACAAAATATAACGGTACAGTAGATTACAATGATGACATTTTTATGGTTTGTTATTAGGGGGTTAAATGAGATCAAATTAATTTCTAACCCTATGGTGCGTTTCACTCCGTTTTCCTTGGCGAAATTTACCACTTGTAAGTTAAAATTTGCAGTGTAGCTGTTATACTTTCTTCCCATAGTTGAATTTAACGACAGTGACGCTGTGACGTTATAACTCTTTTACCAATGCACAGTGATTCCTAACTCTATTCATATTGATGGCAACAGATGCGCGGGTGAGAGAGACTGCAGGTGCCGTTAGGTCTTTGTAGAAGAGATGAATTCGACCTTGGGCGTTCCATGAATTCATTTGTGTTCTACTTGAAATCTTCGTAAAAGTGCCCGAAGTTGTAACTGAAAATTGTTGGCCTAGATAATGCACATTGCATCAGAGGTGGATTAAAAAATATGTATGAAAAACCTAGGGGGAGATTACGCGAGGGACTAAAAAAATAAAAGGTACTAAAATTAATGCTAATCTTACCTCATAAGAAATTGTTTGAGCTACTGCCCGCAACCCACCTAATAAAGTCAATTATGCAAGTAAATACGGTATTATTTATTTGTAATTTATTGCGAGCAAGATATATGCTCTATGCTGACTCACCTGTCAATTTTGCATATATTTTCACTACATCAATTGCTAATCAAGCAAGCAAATTACTTATAGGTTTTCAATAAATGCTTATTTAAATTTTTTATTGTTTAAGTTTTGTTGTCGTTAGATCTAGATAATTAATTTTATCTTCTTCTTCTTATTCATAATTTGTATTAAAATATATATGTAGTCAATTTGCCCATTTCACCAATTAATGTTTTAAAATGGTCAACAAGTTTCTACAGCCAAGCTGTCATTCTCAAGACCAGATATTGACTGAGTCAATATCTGGTCTTGAGAATGACAGCTTGGCTGTAGAAACTTGTTGACCATTTTAAAACATTAATTGGTGAAATGGGCATATTGACTACATATATATTTTAATATTATATCACCAAGAAGATCACTTGTGTATTAAAAACATAATTTGTATGATTTTCAGCCTGTTTATTTCCAAAATTACTCCTCGATGGAATACGTAATAGATATGCATCCACTGTCTATCCATCTCTTGGCTGGTCTTCCTCTTCTTCTTCTCCCATATATTGATCTATCTTCTCTACTTCTTTTTGTAAGTCGTTTTATTTTTCCATTCTTTCTATATGACCTTTCCAATATTTTCGTCTATCTATAATAAATTTCTCCACCGCTGTGGTCTTGAGGTAGCGTGCTGCCTTGTCACGCAGCGGGCCCGGGTTCGTTTTCCGGTCGGGACAGGCTCTTGGGTGAGGTTTTTTTTTCGGGGTTTTTCCTCATCTGTAAGACAAATGTCAGAAATCCTAGGGCCCAACGGTTCCCGAAAATCATCTGGCCATCATCAGCATCCTTATCATTATCATCATCATTCTTCACGGTGTGGAAAGCAACGGGAAGCTACCACACCTATAATTCCCTAGTAAAGCTGCAAAGCATAGCATGAAAATGCAGTGGAAGACCTGCCCTCGGGCAGAAGTACAATGGATGGATGGATAATAAATTTGGTTATGACTTGAATATGACATTTGTCGCTAATTTCTGTTTTGTGTGTCTTATCAAATAATGTTTTGCCCTGAAATTAATTGTATCATTGATTTCTATTTCTTCAGTAAATTCTATATTTCTATGCATAGTGTAGACTGTAATCTATATGCTACTTAAAAGTGGCCACCATGTTTTGTAATCTAAGGGTACACTCAGACCGAGGTAGCTGTAACCCCGGTGCTCTGCCTGCGGACAATCACTTTTGTCGCAAAGTAGCACAAAGCTTGTGTTTTTATATGCGTCACCTGTGCACAACATGTCAACACAGTGGTACAACGTGTCTTATCTTCCCTCTGGCTAATTGAACACAACATTAACTGCTATGCACTGTTGCTTTGATAATGCTGATCCATAAGCCAAATAGAAAATTTACGAGACTCCTGGGAAAAGATTTACAAAGTTCATTCAAGCTCTAACACTTAATAACATAATTGAAAGTAATAATAATAATAATAATTATTATTATTATTATTTTATTTATATACAGATTTTTAGGTTGGAGCTTATGCAAATCTGATTCTAAGTGTGTAACAAAATGTAACCATGTTTTCCTATATCTCTTTCTTATTTCCCTCTTAACAATAGCTCTACAGCGTTTTGTGTTCAATATTTTTTATAAGCTGCAAATAATAGCAAATTCCGAAGATAATCTACAGAAAGGTCTGTATGAACTTAACAAAATTACAGAAGAATATGGATTAAAGATATCTACAGAAAAAACAAAAATTATGACATTTCAAAGTGTACATCCTGTCAGAAGTAAAATTGTACTGGACAATAAAATTTTGGAGCAGGTGAATAATTTTACATATCTAGGATGCAATATCTCATATGAAGAAGAAAAGGATGTAAATGCAAAAATTTCTAAATTTTTAAGAATTTTAGGGTTAATAAATTCTATCTTCAAGCCAAAGTTAGTCCAAAAGCATTCAAATGTGAAAGTGTATAAAACACTGGCTCTTCCAACTCTTTTGTATGGTAGCGAAGTATGGACGTTGAAACAGAAGGATATACAGAGACTTAGATCTGCTGAAATGAGATATCTTCGGAGGACTGCAGGATACACACTACTAGATAAAAAAAAAATGAAGACATCTTAGAAGAATTACACATGGAATCTTTAGAAAACAAAATTTCTGATTATAAGTCAAGATGGATGCAACATGTTCATCGAATGGAATATCACAGAATATCCAAACAAATGTTAAGATATCAACCTGCAGGAAGAAGAAGACTAGGACGTCCTCTCAAAAGACTTTTGGATGGTGTTTCTCTTGAGGCCGAAACAGGTCGACAAATGGCCTAAATTCGTGAATGTACTATGATGATGATGATGATATACAGATTTTTAATGTTTACACATCTTTCTGTGCCTAAATTTTTATTTTTCTTCTCCACTCATCTCAAACTATCCACTCCATGTCCTCCAGTCCTCTTGTTCTCATTCCATTATTATTATTATTATTATTATTATTATTATTATTAGATTGATCTTTGGTTGATTAATGTCTTTGACATTCCAAATAGCCAGTTTTGTCGATCCCTCCAATCTCCTGTCGTATATGTTTCTCCTTCATGTATAAATATATTCCCTGACGACAGGAAGTTTTAGGTATTCCTCTGCCTCGTCTTCCCTCAGATTTCCATTCCAAAACAGATTTTGGTAGCCGATCCTCTTGCATTCGCTGGACATGTTCGTACCATCTTAATTGCTGAGTTTTAACATAATCTAAAATAGTGTCTTCAATCTTCATTTTCTCCCTTATAACTCAGTTCATAATTTTTCTCTTATTGAAATTCTTGCTGCCCTTCGTATAAAATCCATTTCCGTTGCCAAAATATACTTATTTGTTTTTGTTGTTAATAGCCAAATATCTGCTCCATAAGTAATGATGCTTTTAAAATTTGTACGATGTATATTAATTTTATTTTTACTACTTACATTATTATTATTATTATTATTATTATTATTATTATTATTATTATTATTATTATTATTATTATTATTATTATTATTATTTAAATAAGTCCTTATAGAAAGTTCCGTTCTGATAAATTAATTACTTAAACACTGGCATAAAGTAAACCAACGATTGTTGGCTCATATCATGCACGAATGGAGAATGAAAGAGTGCCTTGAATACTTCTTGTAGGAAAGTAAAAGGGAAAGCGCCCATTAGGTAGGCCAAGGATGAGACGGGAAAATAATTATTTGAGGGACGTAAATTATATAGGGGATATTTGGAAATTATTTGCTCAGAATAGGGGTATATCGAGACCTTATGTCTGGATGGCCATAAACTTCCTGGTTCGATAGTGACAGTCTTCTTCTTCTTCTTCTTCGTCGCGGTTACGGCTTTTTTCTAGCCTGTTCCGGCTCCAAATTGCTACTCTTTCCATCTTTTCTTTGGTGTCCCAAAACTTCTTCTTCCTCTTGGTGAATAGTTGTATGCTGCTTTTGGTTTTCTGTTTGCCATCCTTGTTAAGTGTTCTTTCCAGTTTTTCTGTATTTCATTATTGTTGTGTTTAATTTCTCTACTTTTAGTTGCTGTCTTATTTCTGTGTTGTATTTTTGGTCTGTTCTTTGATATTCTGCTATTGTTCTGAGGAATTCCATTTCAGCAGCTTGGATTCTGGCAGATTGTTGTGTTGCCACTGTTCATAGTTTCGGATCCGTAAGTAATGATAGGAACTGTCATTGCCTTGTATAATTTCATTATAGAGTCTTTTCTGGCTTTATTTTTCAAAGTTCTTTCTAGTGTTCCTGTTATATAATTAAACTTATTTTCGATAGTTGAAAGTAAGTTAGATTTTAGTGAGATACTTATGGAATCATATTTTAAAGTTCAGTGATATTTCATGTTTTTTATTGTGAAGGTGCAAGTAGAGAAAGTTTTGAGTGACTGGTAGTAATGATACAGGAGTCAGTGAAGGATGAAACAAAAGGAAAAGAGCGGATGGTTTGCCAGAAAAAGAAAAGGCGCTAAGCAAACAAGAGCTAAGAGAAGCTTCCCAACATCCGATTTTTCCCTCGACAGCTTGTCCTGTTGAAGGGTTGATGCCATTTTTAGATATACACCAAGTTCGATATCGCCGTTCTTCTCCTCTCCTTTTGATAAATAATGAGTCTTTAGAGCTAGAAGGAATCATGTAAAAAATAATCTTTGCTTTTTTATGGTGAACATCTAATATTCTTATTTAATTTCTAGATTGTTATTTGATAAAAATAATTAGGGGATATTTGGGTGACTATTTACTCATGCCAGAAATAAGATGTTAGATACCTTACTTTTTACAGACGACCAAGTTCTAATATCTAGTTCAGAGGATGGTCTACAGAAATCACTCTTTGAGTTAAATAACATTATACAGAAATATAATTTCAAAATATCAATAAGTAAAACGAAAATCCTAGCTTTTAAGGGATCAGATACCGTAAGAGCTAAAATAATTCTGGAGGGGAAACCCATTGAACATGTGAACCATTTTAAATACCTGGGTTATGAATTCTCCTATTTTAAAAATGAAGATCTATTTAAAATTTTCTCATGGTATTTCGGCCAGTATGGTACCGGTGCCCACCCAGCATCGTGAGGCAATTGGGTAGCTACACTAAGTAGCGGCTCCAGGTTGAGGAACCAGCTATAACGGCTGGGGGACTCGACATGCTAACCACATGTCACCCCTACACTGGCTGTTGATCATCTACCTCTGTTAGTGACACATGTGGATGTGAGGGGCCAGCAGCCGGCTGGTAAAAGGGCAGCCGCTGAAAAGTGGAAAGACCCTCAATCGGATCGGAAGATCTATTTAACGAACTTAATAAATTTAATTATATACGTGGAACAATAAAAAGGATATTTAAAAGCACAAGAAAAGAAACAAAACTAAAATTATATAAAGTAGTGGCAGTCCCCTTATTATTGTATGGTAGTGAATTTTGGGTTTTAACTAAAAGAGAAGAGAAGATTATAGAAGCAGCTGAAATGAGATTTCTGAGAAGTGTGGCTGGTTGCAAACTTCTAGATAAGAGAAGAAGTGAAGATATTAGAAATGAGCTAAATATCTTTAAACTCTTAGATAGAATAAAATAATCTAGAAAAAAAGAACATGTTCAAAGAATGGAAGATGATCGCATTCCCAAAATTATACTTAAATACAAACCAAAAGGACGCAGGAATGTTGGTAGACCGAAGAAGAGATGGATCCAACTTATGAATGAGAATCTATGAGACCGAAACAAGCCACATGGGCTTAATCCGTGATTGTTGATGATGATTAACTCATGCCTTAAATGGCAGTCAATGACCAATCACATTTCATTGAATTTTGATTTGCAACCAATCACAGTCTTTTTCACCTCGATTTTATCACTTTCATTTTAACACCCTCATTTTATTAAGTACTTCCCAGATTGTATAGGCCTATATAGTGCATGAATGTAACCAGATTCTTCTTGGGATATAATAGAAAACATTCGTAGCAATTGATTATACCATAAAAAAAGAAACCACTGTTTGCACTTTCTTAAACGTATTATTTCACAGGAATTAACGTTGCAGGAAAATATAATTGGCATATTTACATCATAGAACTTCAGAAATCAAATAATAACCTGTTATGATGTATTTCATTTTTTCTCCACTAGAGTGCATTCTTACAATATTGCGATTCATATTTGGCAATACATATGATCTGGTTGCAGTGATGAACAAATGAAATATAACGTTTCTCATTTGTTTTCAAACATCGCAGTTTACATTTAATATATAAATATTTTAAAGTAACTATATTTAAATTATGGAATGTCAAAATGGATTTAGGAAAGGACGATCTTGTATTGATTCAGCATTTTCTGTTAAACTATTGCTTGAAAAAAGAAGAGAATTCAACTTAGAAACACATTTTGCTTTCATAGATTTTGAAAAAGCATTCGACACAGTCAAGAGATCAAAATTCTTAAATATATTGGAAGACAGAAATATACCAAATTTACTTCGGCAGAACATACAAAATATTTTCAAAGACAACACCATAAAGATTAAATTAAATAACAGATTTTCTGAAGAAGGAATTATAAATCGTGGTGTGAGACAAGGCTGCCCCCTGTCCACAACACTCTTTGTGATTTATATCAACGAAGTAATATGTTGCTGGAACAAGAAATATAAATTTGGAATAAGAATATCAGAAAATACAAAATTAAACACCCTATTGTTTGCGGATGACCAAAAAATAATAGCAAATTCAGAAAATAATCTGAAGGAGGGTCTATATGAACTTAACAAAATTACAGAAGAATTTGGATTGAAGATATCTACAGTGAAAACGAAAATTATGGCATTTCAAGGTGTAGATCCTGTCAGGAAAAAAATTGTACTTGACAATAAAATTTTGGAGCAGGTGAATAATTTTACATATATGGGATGCAATATCTCACATGAAGAAGAAAAGGATGTAAGTGCAAAAATATCTAAATTTTTAAGAATTTTAGGGTTAATAAATTCTATTATCAAGCCACAGTTAGTCCAAAAACATTCAAGACTAAAAGTGTATAAAACACTGGCTCTTCCAACTCTTTTCTATGGTAGCGAAGTATGGACGTTGAAACAGAAGGATATACATAGACTTAGATCTGCTGGAATGAGATACCTTCGGCGGACTGCAGGATACACACAACTAGATAAAAAAAAAAAAAAAAAAAAAAGGAAGACATCTTAGAAGAATTTACGCATGGAAACTTTAGAAAACAAAATTTCTGATTATAAGTCAAGATGGATGCAACATGTTCATCGAATGGAAGATCACAGGATACCCAAACAAATGTTAAGATATCAACCTGCAGGAAGAAGAAGACCAGGGCGTCCACTCAAAACACTTCTGGATGGTGTTTCTCTTGAGGCCGAAACAGGTCAACAAATGGCCTAAATTCGTGAATGTACTATGATGATGATGATGAACTATATTTAAACAATGATTTGTGAGTAAACAGCTTAATTTTATTCGTTAAATAGTCCTAACAAATGCCACTCATGATTTCCAAATTCTTTAGATAAATCACTTGTGACATTACTTATGAAAACAAGTGTCTAAATTCTCAGGTCTTCTACAAAAGCAATTTGTCGCATATGTGCGAATTGTTAGGGATGAAGCATTCAGCAGATTTATATTGAACACTTAGGCCTAATACCGGCTGTTAATAAATTGTTTAACTTTGTAACTTGTTTCCTTTTCAGAAGGATTAGTAATTATGTTAATGATAATAATAAAAATTCGTTGACACTATCGAACCCGTAGGTTTATGTCCGCGCGGACATAAGCTCTCCGTACATCCCTATCTTGACCTTATGTTTTCTACTCTTCTCCTGTATAAATTACTTCCATCAAATTGTAGTTGAAGAATTCAATAAGTAGGCCTAAGTCCTCCCGGAGAAACAATAAGTAGTGGGCCCCGCGTCTGAAGATTTTCAGGCTCGTAAAAGATCCTTAAACCTGAATAAAAAATGGCCTCTTAGCAAAATTTACCGACATCAAAGTTGTAGTAATACATATCTTAGTTGCCTGTTGGTTGCCTCATTTGGGTCGGTGTGTTGACTGAATGCCATCCTTGGCATCTATGAGCAAATAACTTAACTAAAAATTGATTTGGTCTAGTAACTCCTTATAAAGGAGAGGTCATGGCTCAACAATCGGTTACGTCAGTACAGAAAGATAGATAGAAATAGTGGTTAATTTATTCTTCTACCTTACTCTTGGCCTACCTGCTGGGTCCCTTCCCTTTGGTTTTCCTACATAGAGATGATCCATCCATCCATCCAAAGTAATTATGCCCGAGGGCAGGTCTTTCACTGCAATCATAGGATTTCATGCTATGCTTTGCAGCTTTACTAGGGAATTGTAGATGTGGTAGCTTCCCGTTGCTTTCCACACCGGTGAAGGTTCATAATGATGATAAAAAGGATGATTTTTGGGTACCATTGGGCACTAAGCTTCCTGACACTTGTCTTACAGATGAGGAACTCCCCCAAAAAAATCTCACCCAGGAGCCTGTCCCACACGCCACCTCGAGACCACAGCGGTGGACCAAGGAGATGATAATGAAATTAATACTATTAAATAATAACTAACTCACTGTCACAATTGAACCCTGAGGTTCACGGCCGCGCGGACATAATAATAATAATAATAATAATAATGATAATGATAACAATAATAAATCCAGGCTGGAATGTGGACTGTTAAGACACACAGAAAAATAAGTATTTACTTGAAGTTATAAATAACGATATCCGATTGTGAGAACTGGAAGCAAGTTGTAGTTCTGTGTCATGCTGACAATGTCAATTCTTGCACTGCCATCTGATAACATAGATGGCAATCACTTTTATATGGTTTGGCTATTCTGAGCTATTGCAATTGATTTGTTTCAATTTATAATATTAAAGAAAATAAGAATATGAATAATAATTTATTATTGAACATATTAATAATGATAAAGAAGTATTAACAGTAGAATATATATCATTTATAATATCATTATCTTCATCATCATCATCATCCGGTATCATGATAGTTACCGCCGTCTTCCGGAAATCGAACGGCATTCCTCTCTGTCCATCCATTGATCTTCCTCTGATAATCATAGCCTTGCACACCTTCTATCCAGGTTTTTTTTGGACTTCCTTTCTTCCTCTATTCCATTGGAATCCATTTTATAATAAGTTTATGCAATATTTGCTCTGGCATTCTTCTGATATGGCCATACCACTGTAATCTTTTCTATAATGTCTATGACGTTCGGCTCCTCTTGCACACCCATAATTTCTCTTATTTCTTTATTTCGTATTCTATTCATTCTAGATTTTCCAGCCGATCTTCTTAAAACATCCATTCCTGTACTTAAAATTATTTTAATTTCCCTGGTAGGAATTTGCCGAACTTCAGCATCATTTGTTAAAACGTTCTGAACTATGGTTTGCTATATTTTTAAATTTTCTATTTTTTTGTAATATTTTTGCTCCACCAAACTGAGTTTAAAGCATTTATTGCTTGTTTTGTTTGTGCGATTCTATTTTAATTTCCACTGTGTTATCGCCTGAATGGTCTAATTGTGTTCCTAAATAAGTGCATTCAATACTAGGTTTTAGTTCTTCTCCATTGTTGAAATTTACATTTTCGATATCTCCTATTTACTAAACAAAACTATTAAAGTTTTATGATTTTCATAATTACTTATTTTATTCAACATTCATAACCGCTGTTTCAATTCGTCTGAAGGAGATACAGTGCATTGGAACAGTTGTTATGAATAAAATAATTATTTATGAAAATCAAATAAAACTTTGATAGTTTTATTTAGTAAATAAGGGGGGTAAATAAACACCATGTAATGATATTTCAGATGTGTTTAGACATTCTCCTTTCCATAGAGACATAGTCTGGCGTCACTAGCGCTAATGCACTTCCCCACTAGCTGTGCAGACTTAACTTGGGCGTGTAATAATGAGAATTACAACCAAGTCTCTGTTTTGTATCTCCCTTCCATCACAGAGGTTTGAACTCAGGACCACATCCCCTTTAAATCCAACAAAGATTGAATCTGAGATCACGTTAACTTAAGTATTTATGGGGTGGAAAAAAGCTGTGTACCCGAAAAGTAAGTAATAAAGTTACCCCTTGATAGCCTGAAGTAGACCAAGTTAAGTACATAGAAGAGGAGAGAAAAAAAGAGCGTTAGGGGTAAAATTGTATAGTGAGAAGGGATGGTATGGAGATTAAGACCTGAACCTCTGAGCTCCTTCATAATTAATGTGTAGAGACTTCAGCAGGCCGAGAATCCTCTTGTCGGAAGAAGGGATGGGTGGGTAGTGGCCGATACCCAACTGCATTAGCTAATGAGCGTAACTGAGATGGGAAAAAGTTAGACTTGATTATCAGGATCTGCTTAAAGGATGTCCACAGACGAGGGAATTTTATTTCCGTACCGAACTTGTATTATTGGATATGGATGAAGTGAAAGAGATAGAAACAATAGCCGTTTGGATATAGAAGTATCTTTCCCATTATCAGGAAAACTTTGAAATGGCGCTCCAAGGGAAGAGGAAGTGAGAAAAGCGAATGAAGGCTGGGAATGAGAGAAAAGTTTGATACTTTTTAATAAAGTGACAACTTTTTTTTTTACTTTCTCTTTCTATTCTCTGGTAAAGGGGATTGGAATTTTAAATATAATAAGATCAGATTTCGATAGCGTATCAGAATTCAAGTTTCATACGTTGGGATTTTTGTATATGATTTCGTACGAAAATTAACTTACTATGTATCAGAAACCGAATAAAATAATAATAGTAATAAAATAATAATAATAATAATAATAATAATAATAATAATAATAATAATAATAATAATAATAATAATAATAATAATAATGATAATAATAATAAGGCACAAATATAATTATAGATACCGGATTCAAAAGAACAGATACAATCAAAGAAATACTAGATTACGACAAGGATGAAGTTTATCACCCACTTTGTTTAATATATATATATATATATATATAGACGATATTTTAAATAAATGGAAAGTTTTAGTGAATCCAGGAATAAGAATAGATAATAAAGTGTGCATAAATAATCTTCTATTTGCTGACGATGTAATCATAATACAGAAAAATGAAGACGACTTACAGAAATCTATGCATGCATTAAATGAAATATGTAAATTATATGATCTAAAGATTTCTGTAAGGAAAACGAAGACAACGGCTTTTAGAGGAAGAGATCCAGTGAGATCCAAAATTATTTTAGAAAATCAAAGTATAGAACAGGTGTCTAGTTTCAAATATTTGGGCTGTGATGTTGGCTACAATGTGGAAAGAGATATTGACTCCAAAATAAATAAATTTCAGACGGTGTGTGGAACAATACAGAGAACATTCAAAAATAAAATTAGAAAAGGAACCAAGATAAAAATGTATAATGTTATGGCGGTTCCCACAATATTGTATGGATGTGAAACTTGGGCTCCACTGAAAAAACAGAAGGATAGAATACAGACGGCGGGGATGAGGTTCCTAAGACAAGTTAAAGGATGTACAAGACTTGATAGAATAAGAAATGAGGATATAAGAGAAGAATTTAAAGTACAGCCTTTATTGGATAAGGTCACGAATTACAGACAGAAATGGATTGATCATATGGATGGAATGAGTAAGGAGAGATATCCATTGTTAGCAAGAAATTATCAAGCAAGAGGAAGACGTGATGTTGGGAGACCTAGAAGACGTTGGGGTGATGCATTATGGAGTCGGAAAGGGCAATTGCCTAATCCCTGGAGCGATGATGATGATGATGATGATAATAATAATAATAATAATAATAATAATAATAATAATAAGAATAATAATAATAATTTTATTTATTTATTTGGCGCCAAGAAACGCGAAAACATGAATGAGATGCACAAAGAAATTAAATATAGGCTCAATTCTGGAAATGCATGCTATTATACATTATAGGGACTCTTGTCGTCCCAACTCCTTTAAAAAAATGTTAATCTGAAAACATATAAAACTGTTATTCTATCAGTTATATTATATGGATGCGAAACATGGACTCTTACTTTAAGGGAGGAAAGGAGATTACGAGTATTTGAGAATAAAGTTCTTAGGAAAATTTTTGGACCAAAGAGAGATGAACAGACAGGTCAATGGAGAAAACTAGATAACAGTGAACAAATGGTCTTTATAGAAAACCAGATATAATAAAAACAGTTAAGTCTCATAGACTTGAGATGGGCAGGACATGTGGCACCAATGGGGAATGAAAGACGTGCATGGAAGTTCTTTGTAGGAAAACCAGAGGGCAAACGCCCAGTTGGTAGATCAAGATTGAGATGGGAGAATAACATTAACTATGATTTAAGGGAATTAAATTATACAGGGAATGATTGGAAAACATTAGCTCAGGATAGGGATGTATGGAGAGCTTATGTCAGCAAGGCCATAAACCTATGGGTTCGATAGTGTCAGTGAGTTAGTTATTTAGCAGGTTTGTGTCCACCGCTGTGATAGGCTAAAGAAAATATTTTTAATCTCCTATGTATTAGTGTGTATCTTTAGGTCTGAGGGCCGTGGGTTCAAACTCGGAGGGATTAATGTAATTTTAAAATGGAAAAGTAAAATATAGAGTGGTTGCATTGCCACTGTTAGTAAATGGATGTTACAGTTCGTCAGTTACCTCTGATCAAATATGACGAATCGAAGTTTCAGAAATGAAACATCTTCGCTTTGTAACTGGCAACACATTATTAGATCACAGGCTATTGATATAAGAAAGGAATAGAACATAGAACCAAACACAACATTAATTGACTATTTAACTCATGCCCCAAATGGGAGTCAATGATCAACCACGTTTCAATGATTTCTGTTTTACAGCCAATCACAGTCGTGTTTCACGAAATATTTATCAATGTTAAATTTACCATATTAAGAAAGCTCCTCCTTTTTAATTTTCTGAACAGGTCGGACCATTATTTTGCAGTGGCTGATCCCATAAGAAATACGGCTACCAGATTGTATATATAGTGCATAGATGTCAAAACATAGCGCTTGCAGGAGTTAATATAAAAACATTTGTAGCAATTTATCATACCACCAAAAAAAGAAACCACTTTTTGCACTTTCTTAAATTTATTTTTCCCAGGTAATAATCCAGAAAAATATCATCATCATCATCATCATCATGAACAAATTCGTTTTAGGCCATGTGGCCTGTACGGTAAACCTAGCGAAGATGGTCTTGATCTTTCCACCGTTGTTTTGGTCTTCCTTGGTCCCTATGTCCAGTTGTGGTATATTGGAATGCCAATTTTGGAAGTCTATTTCTTGCCATTCTCCTCAGATGATTTTTCCATTCTTGTTGGTATCTTTGTATATCTTCATTTAAACTTGTTACTCCAAGTTTTCCTCTGATAATAGTGTTCCTTTGGTGATCCAGTCTATTAACTCCTAACAATGATCGTAAGAAGCGTATTTAGCTTACTTGAAGTTTATGAGAGTTTCTTTTATTTAAAATCCAAATTTCACTTCCGTATTTTAGAGCAGCTTTTGATGCAGCTATCCAGAAAAATATAATTGTCATATTTACATCATAGGATATCAGAAATGAATTAAAATGAATTAATATACAGTTTGATGTTTCATTTTTTTCTCCACTAGAGAGCATTTT